>NTMA01000100.1:0-130506 GCA_002917075.1 Hawksworthiomyces lignivorus | reverse complement strand
GGGGGGGGGGAATAGAAATCTTACGCAGCGTCGTCTGGCGGTACGCGACCGTCACATCCATGTAGTGCTGCTTGCCGTGCTCATCGACACTGAAGCCCTCAAAGTAGATGTACCGCCCGGGGCCAAACTGCGGCTCTACGGGGCCGGGGACGTAGATGGGCGACTTGAGGCCGAGCGTGGCCATGCCGTTCTTGATGACCTTGAAGTTGATGGTGATGATGCCGGCCATCTCGATGGCGCCGCAGAACGAAATCTCGCCGTCACCCTCTGGAGAAAGGTGAGAGTTAGCAGAAAAAAGCCATAGAAGGATACGGAGAGAGCTGATTTCTGAAGCACAGAAACTTACGCGAGAAGTGCAGGTCGCCCACGCTGAACTTGGCGCCAGCGACGTGGACCGGCAGGTAGACCTTGCTGCCGCGGCTAAGATTTTTAATGCTACGACCGTCAGTAGAGGAACGAAATGTGATAAGTAAAGAACATAAAAGGGAATACGGCATACTCGCAGTTGCCTCCATGCTCTGGCCGGCCCGGGATGGTGCGCGCGCCTTCGCGGCCGATGCGCTCCGTGGTTGCCGCATCTGTGCTAGTGGCGCTGCCGGCGTGGACGTTCTTGGGCTCGGGCGGCAGGGCAACATTGCGCTCGGCGAGCTGGTTGGCCGCGATCAGGGCGGCCTCGCGCGTGTTCCAGGTGGAGAGCACCTCTGCGGACGGAGCACAGCCGAGGATGCCCGGGTGGATGAGACCGGCAAACTTGACGTGGGGAATGTGGCGAGAGGTGCAGGAGATGCCCTCAAAATCCCAGATGGCTTTGGCTCTAAATTTATAACAAGGGTGAGATAAGGGGGAACTAAGAAAACAAAAGGCTCGAAGCAAGTATATCATCATAGAGATGAAGAAAGCTTACGCAGTAGGGTAGATCTCGTCGAGAAAGCCGCCGCCATTCTCCCGGGAGAAGACGCCGGTGAAGCCCCAAGGCTGGTCTTGGAAAGGCTGGACGTCCATGATCTCAACGAGAAGCAGGTCGCCCGGCTGAGCGCCCTGGACTTCGAAAGGGCCGCTGAGATAGTGAACGCGGGTGAGGTCGACGTTGACGATGTCATCAGCGGAGTCGTTGTTGCCGATCTGGCCGCCGGTCCTTAAGGTGTTAGATGATGAACATGCATGCGGGCAAAAAAAATCTACAATCATTGAAGCAGGTAGGTTTACCAGTCCAGGCACTCAATCTTGACGGTCTCTCCGTCTTGGATGCTTCCAGCAAAAGGAACTTTGCATGTTAGACCACAATTTCTGTCACAATACCAGCGAGATTTACCAAGAAGGAAAATGCGCACTGTCTGGATGCCATCGGTTCTAGGAGAGTCAATATCAAAATCTGAATACTAGATGGGCAGATAACAGTTGCAAATTAAAGAGGGTATTTACATGCAAGTTTGGCTGCTCCCAAGCCGGCTTGTCAAAGCTCACTTTGCAGACAGTCCGGATCTCTGATTTGCCCATGTTCGCGTTGAAGATTTGCTCCAGAATTTGATTTAGTATTTGCTATCTGTACAGACCTGTATGATTCACAGGGTTTTGTGGAAATATATTTAACGTGATATCAAGATCGCAGAGGCAGCTTGTTATCTTTATTTTAAATACGCATTTGCTCCTCTTCTGCTCAACATCCCACCTTGTGATATCCTGCGCTGTTCTTAAATCGCCCGCTGATAATAGCTTCCCATATTTTAACAGCGCGGAGATGTGAGCTTGGGCTTAATTTAAGGTACGTTCTGTATGTAACAAGAAGGAGAGCTTTATCAGGAAAAGATTGCCGTGCAGTTGGTTGGCATGGCGTCTTCCCCGCATCCACAGACTCGACGAGCCGTCGTGATAACAAGCAAGTTTTGATAGGTAGTGCCCGTTCGTCCAATCGAGGGATCGATAAACCAGCGACGGATTTCCGGGCGATAACACCTCGACACGGGGGTTGCTTTGGATGTAAGTCACTGGTGCCATTTTGTCGGCACAGAGAAAACGTAATGGAATGAAGCTCTTAGAATATAATATGACGGATCTCTTTTAATCCGGAAAATGTAGACTTGCTGTTCACGGGAATAACCAGTCAAGACACGCCGTTTGAATAATGGATGCTTTCTGAGCTTGTCATACGAGATATGTATTCCCGCTCTCTTTTACTCTATATGAACTTGCGAACCACCCTGAAGTCGAACGCAAAGCAGGAAGATGAACCTGTAATAAATCAGACGTCGCGAATGCCTCTTCCTGTTATAATTTCAAGCCATCTACTCTGGATTACTAACTACACCGACTTCTAGAAGAATGCCGAAGTATACACAGTTGAACAACAAGCTGCTACAGGGCTGTCTTTCTTGTTCACCAGCGACTCACGAAGTTACCTAGACTGTTTGATTGCGAGCCCGCATCATGTATCCTCTGATGCAACATCTCTATACCAGCATCTCTAAAGCAAAGATCTCTAGATTTAGCACTAGCTATCGACTTTCGCGACTTGTATCTAGCTACGGCAGCGCTGTTACCTTGAATGCATGTTTTCCTCCTTTATATTGAACATGTTCCTTTATGATCCGCATAGATCCCCTCAACTAGCACATCTTCCCGCAGTGCGACGCGAGAAAATGCGAAAGCAAATAAGAAGGACAATAGGAGCAAAAAAAAAGAAGAAAATGAAAACCAAACAAGCAAAAGATTCACAATGAGACACTACTCCAGAGCACACCCACTTCGACTGTCACTGATAACGCAATCGGGAGGCCGGGATAATCATTCGGTGCGATTATGTGTAACTTGCTTACCTGAAGCGGCAGGAAAATATGGGTGTTTGGCGTCACTACGGCTCACCGCACCGACACTGGCTGTGTCTTCCCTCGGGTGTAAAGCGGTCGCACTAAGGCACCAGTTGGGCAAGAAACTGAATTCGTCACATAGTACATTACCAAAGCCTCACTATAAGAACATTCATTTATTCTGCATGCTTCTCTGCTCGGACTTTCTTCTTCATTCATTCATTTGTTGTCTGTCTCTCATATGCCTAATCGCTCTTAACGCCATCTTACACCATTTTTGGCAGGGCGTCACATGCCGAGAAATACCGCGTATTTCCAGGCACAAGAAACCGACGCTGCTGCCTCTGGCGGTGCTGCGAGCCCGATAAGTTCAATGGCCACGGTCTTTACATACGAAGATGGTGAGCTGGTAGTCTCGCAGGATGTGCGAATCCGGGAGGATGAAATCGTCTTCATTCTTCCCCAGCAACAGCCCGCTGCTAGTGGCGGCAGCAAAGCCTACCACCTGAGTTGGCTCCGCGAAACGCCCGATGACGCAGAGCATCCGTTCCAGTTCTCGATAGCTTCTCTCACTGAGTCGGCTGTGCAAAGTCTACCAACCGATGTGCTCAAGCGGCACCTTTTGACGACTGTACCACCAGTATTCGGTGATGGCACCTTGTCGTCATCGTTGCACGTGGTCGTATCTACAGGCGCCGGCCTTGGACACGCCAAGTCCTTTTACGAGACGGTTCTACAACCTCTTTTGGCACTTTTAGGATTATCAGCCGCTGTTGACGGCGTTGATCCAACTTCCCATGAGCAGACAGGCCTGAACAAATTTAACTTGTTGGTAACAAGCAACTCTCGGTCTGTCACAGAACTTGCACAGAAGTTGGCCGCCCAGGCGAAGGCGCAAACACAGTCTACTCCAGCAACAATCATCCTATTGACCGGTGACGGCGGTGTTGTTGATTTGATCAACGGCTTTTCCGAGCAAGACACTGGGATCAATCCGCAGCAGCTGCCTACTATTTCCCTGCTGCCGCTTGGTACAGCCAATGCTCTATTCCACTCCCTCCGCAGACCGCAGTACGTTGCCGCTGCCGCTGCTGCCGCTGCGAAAGCTTCCAGTGTAGACAGCCCTGATAAAGCAGCGGATAAACCTGTGTCGGCTGAGCCATCTTCTCTGGTCCTCGGACTGAGGACTCTTTTTAAGGGCCAGGCGCTCCCGCTTCCTAACTTCGAAGCCACTTTCTCCCCTGGCTCTCATACAGTCAGCTATTCCCTAGAAGCTGAAGAAGGAGAAGAAGCTTCGCTGAAGGAGCACGCCGAAAATGTGGAGCGGCTTCGCGGTGCCATTGTTGCTAGCTATGGTTTCCATGCCCAGCTCGTATGGGAAAGTGACACCCCCGAGTACCGGAAGCACGGGGTCAAACGATTCGGCATGGCTGCCGAAGAACTGCTTAAGATCTCTCACGAGTATGCTGCAGACGTAAAAGTGACAGAGGCGGGCAAGGGAACCCGCTCCATCGGCCACAGCGTCAACTACTTGCTGGCAACTTTAGTATCGAATCTCGAGAAGACCTTTACTATTTCACCAGCAAGTCAGCCGCTCGATGGGCAGCTTCGGCTGGTGCATTTCGGTGCTATTGGCGGTGAGCGAACAATGCAAGTCATGATGGCGGCGTACAATAACGGAGCACACGTTGGTATGCGGTGGCCAGGCACGGATGGTGAAGAAAGCCAAGAAGAGAGCGTTGGGTATCATGCTATCGATGAGCTGGATGTCAGCATATTGGAGAAAGACTCACGCTGGAGAAAAGTGTAAGTGCCCTTCCACCCCTTCTCTCGATTTGGATGGCGTATCTGACCTCACAGATGTATCGACGGAACCATCGTCGAGATACCTGAGGGCGGATGGATGAGAGTCCGTATGGCAGCTAGTCCTGTGCTTCGAATTATTGTTGATGCTTGAGTCTTTGTTGTCTCTCTTATTTGGACTCGTCTGAACAGCTCATAGAATAACATTTATAGCTTCTTAGATTTTATTTTATTTTTATTTCAATTGTGATGCCTTATAGTGACAGCAACTTCTGGACACGTTTTTCTAATTGGTCCTCAAACTCTTGCACGCCTCCTTCTAGCTTCGTCAACTTGCCTGTACGCAGACGATATACCAACCGCCGGCCACTAGGACCACTTCCCCTCGAGCCAGCTTCGCCACCTGAATCGCTTTCGGACCCATCATTGTCGCTGTTGCCATTTGCCTCATCTATCTCACCCTCAATGGCGCCTCGCATGAACCATCGGTCGTGTGATACTAGTACCACGGCCCCCGGCCATATACGCAGTGCGGAGCGAAGAGCTGTGCTGGTTTCGTAGTCCAAGTGTGTTGTCACTTCATCAAGGACAAGACACTGCGGCCTCTGCCATAGCAAGCGAGCTAGAGCACAACGCACTAGTTGGCCTCCAGACAGGCGTCGAAGAGGTGTATCCGAGGCCAAGCGGCCAGGAAGACCCAGCTCGCCTAGCAACGCACGAAGATCGCCTTCAGATAACTGGCCAGCGACGTCGCGTGTCAGCAGGCTGAGAGCAGTCAAAGGAGGAGATGAACCGTCATTTTCTTTTTTGTCTAGAGCACGAATCGTATCTATTGCGTCCTGAGCATAGTATGCTAGACGCAGACGTGGATGCCTCGTCACCGTGCCACGAATAGGTTGAAGACGAGTTTGCTGTTTGTCGTCATCGACGAGCAGGCGAATCAGCGTGGATTTGCCGGCCCCGTTGAGGCCAACGATTCCAATGCGATCACCCATATTGACGCTGAGATTTACTGTATCTAGCGTCAAGGGAGCAGTATTGCTTTTACTGTATCTAAAACTGACTCCGTCGAAACTTATCAAAGCTCCTGGAAATCGAAGATCTGGCGGACAAGGCAGAACAATGTGGATGGGCCGGGCTTCGGGTGGGATCTCGATCTCCGCCCGCTTTGTTAGGTGAAAGCCGGCCATATCGCGGTTAAGTTTGAAACGGTGGCCCTTGGCGTTCGCCTCTAGCCCCCAGCGATCATCCAGCTTTTTCTGCCGCATCTTTGCCTGGCGCACGCGCGTGTCGTCATTGTTCTTGCGACCCTCGCGCAGATTGCGGGCGATAGTCTCCTGGAGGTGGGTGCGCTGGCGGTCCTGCGCTTCCTTGAGCTTGTGGAGGTGCGCACGCGATTCCGCTTGAGCGGCCTCGTACGACGCCAGGTCACCGTGGTAGTAGGTGAGGCCCTTGTCCTGAAGAAGGACGAGATGGTCTGTACATGTGCTGACAAAATCGCGGTCGTGTGAGACGAGGACGAGCGTGGGCGTCCCGGCCGCGCCGTTCCCACCTCCGCCACCGGCCGAATCATCGGCGGCTGCGCGCGCCGCATACTGTTGTAGAAACCGCTGCAGCCACACGATTCCCAGCATGTCCAGAAAGTTCGTCGGTTCGTCTAGGAGAAGTATGTCGGCTTCTGTCAGCAGGGCTGCTGCCAAGGCTGTGCGCATCCGCCACCCCCCCGAGAGGTCTCCGACCGGCTGCGTGGCGATCATCGCGTCGCTGAAGCCCAGCCCTGCCAAGATGCTCTTGGCTAGCGCTTCTGTGTTGGCAAAGCGCGCCGGCTCAGCTTGGATCTGCAGCTCTGCGAGCAGATCGGCGGCCTCCTGCGTCTCGGCCTGGAGCGTCTCGGCCGTGATGGCCTGTGCATCTTGCTCCAGCTGTGCCGTTGCTTCCGCTACGGTCTTTTCCAGAGCTGTCAGAGCTTTTCGTGCCTGCATCCCGCGGGCGCCACTCCGCAAGCGGGCGTTTTTGTCGAGGACGAAGAGACGCTTCTGCAGGCGGTCGTGACGAAGCCTACGCAGGGCCCGAAGGGCAGCGAACTCGTCCAGGCCGGTGGCATCTAGGCCCTCGGAGAGAGCTTCATATATTAGCTCTAGATATCAGCTGTGTCTAGCCGATCCAGCCATCTTCGCTTCTGCTCACAGTTTATCTCTTGCTCCAGTTCGTCCTTGGCTGTTGCTCGCTCAACAACCTCTTCCAAAACAGTGCGACGATTGGCTTTGCTGTTAGCATCTTCGTCGCTGTTGTCATTGGTCTGCTGCAAGAGAGAGATGCGTGCTTCCTCGGGGATGCCTGGTATCAGCTTTTCCGCGATGGCGCGTAGGAGAGCTGGCGGTCAGTAATGCTTGTCTCTTTCCATCCTACTTCAGCTCACCACCCCGAGGCGATCGTGCAGCACGTACTTGATTTGCCAGTTCCATTCCGCCCAAGGAGAGCATACCGTTGGCCGGCTTTGAGACGCAGCGTGGCATCCGATAATATCTCCAAGCCACCACTACGAGCAGCCGCCTTTCCTTTTCCCCTGCCAGATGGTGATGCCGACGCTCCAGAAGAGCTACCCGCAGTCACAGAAATATTTAGGCCTTCAATATCCAACTACTTGCAGGGACACAATTTGGTGTTAGCTACATCTTGTTCCTCTTCTTACTCCTTTCTTTTCTCTGGGTGAGATACTTCACGGTAGTTTGGATTTTCAATCTGGAAACGAGTCTGCTTGCAAGAGACGAGAATGGAAGCCACAGAATCTGAAGTCAAAGACGCCATTGCGATCAGTTCTGTATCTTGCGTGTGGTAATTAGATAGGACTGATATTGAATCCAAGGAATAAGAGGCTCTAGTTTTGCGAATTATTTTCTTCTTTTCTTGATGGTAACTCAAGCTCTAAACAAAATACGTGCTCACAACATCAATTTTAATAGGTTTATGATTATCACAGCCTTTTTCTTCTTATCCTCGTGAACAGCTTACATCTACGTCTCGCAAATGACGACATCAGTGTGCGGGGAAGGGCTCAGCCAATTTGAATACAGTCGTTTTCGTCGAAGAAGGATCTATACATAGACGAAAAGAACTTTTTTTTTTTTTGTTTTTTTTTGAGAAATGGCGTTACCACCAGCCACTTGGCAGCCAAGGCCGTCCTGACTCACCGGCCAAGCCAAAACCAGCTGCCCTACCGTCTTATAAATCCTGGTCGACAGACCAAGCAAATCATATAATATGGTTTAACAGAGCGAAAGGAGAAACTCTGTCAAAGACGATGAGCTAAAAGTTAGGCCGAGATTTCTGGTCTTGATTTTTATTGCCAATTTTTTTCTTTTTCTTCTTGCTTGTGGGCATTACAGACAGAAGCACACCGCAAGGCGGCCAAGATGCATAGGTTTGATCCCAAAATCACTCCAGTTCGATCTATGATGATCAATCAATGGTACAAAAGTATGCTTATCTTGGCTTTTATTTGGCATTGGCGACTTCTTTTACCATCAATTCAGCCACATAAAGGGCGTAAGAAATTAAGCTGCCTATAAAGTAGCATACAACTTAAGGCTTCACCAAGTCTCAGCCTAATACAATGTCAAACCCGTATTACGAAACGAAACAGCGAAAAGGCTTTTCTTTGCAATATGTGGGCGAGTCTTTGTCTTTCTTTCCAATTTTTCGTTTTCAAGTGAAAACAATCTGTTATTTCGAGTGCATCTACTCATACCTCTCTGTGCTGTCGAACATGCTATTAAGCTACGGAATGGCCATCGTGGCCACCGTTATGGCTGCTATGGTGGCGCTGGTGCTGAGCAGCCAAATTGTTGCTTGTCCACCAGTGCAGCCGCAGTCGTTTCATCGGTATGAAGCCTATGCTTTGTTTCTCCTTTCCACTACCTCTGACTGAGCGGCTCCTCCTCATACGAGTTGCCGAGTTTGTTCGGCTTCCTCTTTTCCAATAGCAACGGGAACAGCAGAGACGATGCCGATGAATCAGAATCAGAAGCCGAAATAGACGAAGAAGCCTCATATTCTCTAGCATTGTGCTCTTCGACACTCCCGCCATTGCTGTGGGAAGTCCGCCCCTCACCACGCAAGGGCCTTGGCCTATTTGCTATACGCCGAATTCCCAGATACGCACGTATTCTCGTTGAGGCACCACAATTTGCCATTGTTCCGCCAGAGCGCGAGGCCACGTCCTCTTCGTTGCCTTCATCCACGTCTTCCTCGTCCTCCTCGATCCCAAATAGCACTACATCCACCCAAAGTGACGGCTGGTTTGTCGACACCTTGTCGCTCATCCGAGAGTGCTTTGACAATCTATCCCTTGCCGACAAGGCCGTATACTTAGCCAGCTACGAGCATCGATTTCCAAGCGAACCTGAGACTGGTCGGCTGTTTTATATATTTCGGAGCAACGCCTACGCTCTGATACCTGCGAATACCACCGGCGGCCGAACGGGAACTGAGGTTGTCCGCTGGGGCATGTTTCCCAGTATGGCTCGCATCAACCACTCCTGTCGGCCGAACGTGGCTCATCTCTGGGTGCCAGCTGATGAATCGTCTGGAGAGCATAATGAGAAGCAGGAGAAAGAACAAGAGCGCGTTCTAGGCCACCACATCGTGTGGGCTACGCGGGATATTGCGCCTGGCGAGGAGCTTTTCATCAGCTACATTAATTTGTTGCAGGACACGGCCGCTCGACAGCGCAGCCTCTACCAGTACGGCTTCCAGTGTTATTGTCCTGTCTGCCAGGAGGCGCACAACAAGACCAAAAACAGCGAGAGCCACGCTGATGCCATGCGAAGTTGTGCGGGTGGGATTCTGCATGATATAGAAGACTTTATAATTCAGTCAGACGATGCGGCGTCTCTTGAGGAGGATACTATCTTGAGCTACCTAAATAGAGCCGATGCTCTCCTCCGTTTTCTCAAAGGTGAGGATAGTAATAATACAAGCTGCTGCTGCAATTGTTATAGGGAGAATGGAGGGCTTGCAGGCTACCTACCGCGAGTATACTATTTGGTGGTCAAACTCAGCCGTCTTGCATTGAGGAACGGGATGGAAGTAGCGGAAGAAAGATCTCGATCGTGGGCAACCGAGGAACAGGCTCTGACATGGCAGCTGCTGTCAGGAGTTGTCAGTGATGATGGATGGTCTCGTTGTAGCATTGATTAAAGACAAAAGACAACGAGACAACATATACTGATAGAACAAGGAAACTGCCCGCTCGAATATTGTTATCGTGAGATTCTCTTTTACTCCATGGCCACTGTGGCAATATTAGCCACACCGCGACTTCATAAGCCATGTTCGCAATGGGGTGGAGAAAGATCCGGCTACGACAGATTTACTTTGACGCAAGGGTGCAAATCTCTCAACAAGCCGAGGAGAGAACCACGCCATAAGTTGGCGAGAATATGGATAACTCGAGTGATTGCTTCACAGAAAGAAAAGCACAGTAAATTATGTACAATGAATTGCTCCGTGCAATAGCCGATTTGGTCAAGAAGTAAAGCTGCTTTAGTTTCGATATACCAGCTTAGCCCAAAATTTCCAAAGTCTTGTATGTCATGTAATAGTTCGATAGAAAATATCTCCTGAGGAACACCAAGCACAAAGAACTATGGTTATATCGTTATTCATGTGTTATTAGTAAATACGCTTGTTTTTTAAACTCTTTTCAGCAAAAGATTTTTTAGCCTTAGTACATATGGAAAGGCTTGGATTATGATAGATGAATCGGTGTGTCGGGGCTTCCTGGGACGCCGCTACCTCTTTTGCCTTGCCGTAGCTCCGAGCGCCGATCAAAAATCCTGTTCCTCATTTTCTTATATTTCATCTTTTCTAGTCTTTCATCGTCACTTGGATCAGTGCATTTTACTTCTCCTTTGACGGAGGCATGAAGGCCGTTCCTCTGTGTTGTCATCAACGCCGAAAAAAATTAGCATAAAGGTGAGCACTTTCACTCATCAGAACTGCCCAACGGAATTGCGCTTCTGTTTATCGTGCAAGTCTTGATGCAAAATGGAACAAGAGTACTACTGCGGGTAGGAGGATGGTGTCTGTCACTTAACAGACTGCAAAAATGAAGGATCAGAAGAGCGAGAAATGGGTGTGGATGTATATAAGATATGAATTCCAGGTACCCGCCACGCAATCTATATTGCGCTTTTGCTCTATTACACCCTACCTCCAACGCGTTTATTCAATCGGCTTATTCCATACTTCGAGTTACTACGATGTTGCTTTTAGTAGACGTGCACCTTCGCCTTTTACCAGCCTTCGAAATTAAGGCAAGAAGAGCCATGCAGATGCAAGTGTGCGGCAAAGTATTATCTTGAGACAGTTAGTTCCCTCCCCTTTAAAAGCAGAAGATGTGACTTGGTTAGGACCCAAGCCTTTCTATCAAAGTCGCAGATATGTAAGACGGGCAAAGAAGAAAAGAAACGATTGCACGAGTGATGCGCAGACGTTGGAGAGACATAAGAACAACTATAGTAGCCAGTTCTATGGTTTGCGTAGTTCTGGAATTGTTGAACTCCTTTTACTTGTGCTTTTTCTCCGCCCTCTTCTGTCCCCCTAATCCAATAGGCACACACTCACACCGCAACTTATTAAGGTGAAAAATCTTTAAAATAACACATGCTCATCTCTTTTAATTTTGTACCTTCTTTCCGCTTCTCCCTGTCATCTTTCGCCATGTTGTTGCCACCCCCCCTGCACTGTTTCTCACCGAGATGCATGTCAATTTACGGGGAAGACGGCTTGCGCTCGTTTTGAGATTTGCAACACGGGTATTGGACTGCTTCTATTTTTTTTTTTTTTTTGGCGACAAGATCCCCAACTTTCATCTATTCTAGCAATTAGGCTTTCCTAGTTGGATATGACCGGTCAGATCTCTGCCTTATGGTGAAATATTTCAAGTCCTTCTCCGTCATCTAACGCAAGAACAGAGAAAAATTGTGTAGAAAGATGCGATAAGCTTCCGCTCATCTCCATTAACACCCCCCTTTATCTCATAATATCTTCGAAAGAACAGTATCTAGAATTTTGAAGACGCGGGACCGAAGCGAATCTGCAGATTTTTCTTCTTGATATCCCTTGGCACACGTACGCTGCAGCTTTGTACCGCCACTAGACTTTTTCTTATAGTTATTTACATGTGCAGCGTACTGGTGAACTTTTCTTAATCATTCCAGTGCCTTCTACAATTTACCAATCTCTTGGCCAGCTCAACCTCTGCCGATGCCTTGATCCCGAGCTCTCACGTTTCCCGCTCTAATACACACGTATTGCATTATATTTTATATCGATGTACGCACACGCTGGTACGCAAATATAACTAAATATTAAACAAAAACAAAATAGGATACCTGCAGATATATATGTACGCGTGTGAAAGCGGATCCGCCGTCTGGGTGAACATCTCGGACGGTAAACAAAATATAGTATATTGGGAGCGGAGTTAAATACGATGTCGCTGCCTCTAGAACGCAGCCAAACAGTTGTGTGCTGCTTCTCGGGCTCTCATAACATTAGATTATGTAGAAGTGCTCGTAATTGTTTTCATTCCTTTACTTCTGCACCCAATAAACTTATCGATACGGCAAAAAACAGGACACGTTTCTATTTCTTCCATCTGCCCACGACGCCTCGCTTAGTCAGTAAAGAGTATTATATTTCCCACATAGCCTGCTTCTCTTGTCTCAATTTCACTTGTGGTGCTGTCGTCTCTCTGTTCTACTCTAATTTATGATTAATTAGCTGCTCTGGTAGCACCTTGCTCGTGGAAGTGAGAACAACAAGAAACATTCTAACCAGTTCCTAAACAAAGAAGCGGCACGGGACAGGAGGTGAAAAATCAGGAAAGTATGTGCCATGTGCCGTTGATTGCTTGTTTGTCCGGAGCAGTGAGTTCGTCATTATTAGCAAGCAAAAATGCGACCAAGGATAAACATATCTCGAAGATACTCCAGGTTTGCCACTTCGAGAACTTTCTTGCATTATAACACTGGAAAGCTTCTATTTCCATGTGCCGTTGTTTTCGCCTTTCTGCCAGGGGAGGGATTGTATGTAGAACTTGTAGTTGGAAATGTAGTTGGAAAAAGTATGAATTGTACACCACCATTCGTTTGGATTCTAGAACATTTCATAAAGATGAGAGTTTATTTTCACTATACTGAAGACCACCTGGGAGAATAGCACTGTTCTCACAGGGAACTGCACAGTAGCTCGTCTTACTCACGCAAGCTATGTACTTCTATGGCTCAGTTTCTGTCTCAATTATTTTAGATTTTGTTTATTGAGATACATGTTTTCCCCTTTTTGCATATCACCAATCGCAAAAGTTCTACGACCGTTCAACGTTATCTCCCGAACAGACATGCAGCGTGTCTACTGAGCACTGAATTTTATGTAAAGGCGCTAAATTTTTCGTCGAAAACACGGCGAAGGCTAATGCGAGAGATATCGACAGCCGTCTGAATAATGTACTAGACTGCAGTTCTCCGGCTATTATCAACCCGTAGAGCGAGAGGGGAAAAGCTCAGAGTGATGGACGGCGTAAAGAGTGCCACAGTTTCTATGCAATTATCGTGGATGATATGATTGTATAAATAGTTGAACGTATGTTTGTGAATAATGGGATAATTCCATTGAATTTATAGGCATCTATTAACTAGACACCACCAGCTCTGTTCATGGAGGATGAGCCATGAGAACTTTGCAGTGTGCTCGGTGATTTTCCCCCCGAAGATGTCGTTCTAACCAAGATATCACCGTCCTTCTTCCAATTAGAGATCTCTGCTTAAAATAGTATTGGCTTATCGAAAAGAATAACACGAACAATAGCAGGCTTGGTCGTTGTTCAGGGCCATTTTAGCCGAACAAAAAAGTCGGACAGTATAGATATGAGGCAGATAAGGGGTGAAGGAAAGCCATTCTATTTTGAATTATGACAAACTCTCCAGGTAAAAGAACCGGGAAACGTCACATCATTATTGTTTGCCATATGTTCTCGCCAATTTGGCAAAACATGCCCCCATATGAACAAGGAGAGGGCAATTCCGTCTCGGCGACGGCCGCATTCCCGGGCCTCCGGGTTGTCTGTCCTTGGGTTATCTTAAACTATTTTGAACCGCTTTATCCGTCGATAACTACGCGCAATGAGTCTTGATTCAAAAGAAACAGCATACATCTCGGAGTTAAGAATGGAGTGCAAAAGATATCCAAAGGCGAGGTAGAAGAAGGGAATGTCCTGATGTCACTGACCGCGATGCCTCCCGGATCTTCGTCAAAAGAAAAAAACCATACAGCGACTGAATAGGTCAGAAGCCACCAAAGCACAGAATTCATGAGAAAAGGGTTATTTTCAACGGTGTTGTCCGGCAGAAAGGGAACATCTGCATATGCACACTAATCTATCCAGCTAGTTGGCCATCGGCTATCCAATTAATATCAAACAAAAACTTACGGGGTTACAAGGCAGATCACAGTCGAAATCTGATGCCCTTTTTCAGTGAAGCAGATGATGTGTAAAATAGAGAACGAGGCAAAATACCTACAAGCAATAAGATATTGTTTCTTAAAAAAAAGGAAACTACAGCAGTGGACATTCGCTGGTCATCACCGACCCAACTACTAATCCGCCGATTACTGGTTTAACAGGGGCAGAGTGGACGGGATCCCGTGCTTTCCAGTGTCTCTGGGCATACATGACAAAAAGTGAGTGCAATTCGGTTTATATCTCAAGACTTGCAGTGTCCAAGATTAAGGCTTCTCTTCAATACCTGACATGGATTTCGCACACCGCATTTTCAAGAAAGCCACTCTGTTGCCTCAAAGAACGCAAATTTTATTTTATCTCATTTTTTTGGTTTTGGCATCGAACGAGGTTACGTCTCCTTGGCATTCTGCATGATAGACGCTGTACGTGGTCTATTAACAGAGAACCTCGATGTCAGCCTGATCTGGCTTTCTGCACAGCCTCTAGCGCCATCTTGTTGTGCATTTGTGGACACACTCTCGAACAATCACATTCGTACACGCCCTTGGCTCTTCAGATGCCAAAAAATCCAATCGACTTATTAATTTATTGTAGGAACGTTATCTGCTAGAAACAAAACTAGCGGTAAAGGAAGGTCGAGGCGGAAGGTGGGACGACTCGCCAAAGATGGTGTGCACAAAAGTGTTCACGCATCTTTGGCTGTTGTCATTTCGCCCCGATATGTACTCCGTAATGTGAATATATTCCTGCGAGTGTCGATTTTTGCTGTTTTACTCTGCAACTGGCTAGTGGAGCCTAGCAGTTGTACTGCTTTCACCGTCTTGTTGGGATGATTTTTGACACACGACAAGAACGCGAGATGGGGAAACGGGATGCACAACACGGCCACATCAATTTAAAAAAAAAAAAACAAAAAAAACAAAACAAAAAAACATGCTTTTGATTTGGTAGCAGCAACACTACTTGTGCGGCGAAAAAACAGTAGTTACATTGTAGAGCAGTTTTGCACGTTTACTTTTTTTTTTTGTTCTCATTTTGTGCGCAAATGCAGTGAGGAACGCCTCAATTTCCTTTTCTTCGTTGGGACCACGCCCCCTACCCCAGGTCTCCGCCTGGGCGAGACTTCTGGTAGCACTCACATTCATGCAGGGCGATGCCGGGGAAGCAGGAAGCAAAACAAGATAATAGGACTATGTTGAAGGCCAGCCACAAAAAGGACAGGAAGACAAGAGAGGGATATGCATTGGTGAAACCCTTCGCTACTTGCAAATGTAAGGATGCTGTCTTCGCCGTCACCTTTTTGGTCTCCGCTAATACAAATTGCGGGGCCGATGAGAAGAAATATGAAAGGGAGCTACGGTCGAACCCGCTTGCGGAAACGGAAACGATGAAAGGAGAGATTTACATGTACAAGGGGCGGGGAACGGGGATGAGAAAAAAAGGGGGTCCCCGTATTACCATGTACACACGACATAGCAAGACATTAATAGACAAACCGTTTCTGTAATCTGAAAGTATAAAATCACAACCCTGTCTACACCCGAGAACTAAAAGGCAATCGTTATCGTTATGGCTTCTTTCTCCCTCGTTTTGAATTTTGCTCCAGCAAATGTAATAGAAAGGGCAAAGCGAGGAAGATTGTGTGATACCAATAAGTGGCGAGAAGAAGTCATGTGTACAAACATACTAGTTAGAATCGAATGATATAGACTCTTTCGAGGTTGGTTCTTGACAGAATTGTAGAAGAAAGCACTGTGCAAGAAAAGAGAAAGTTAAAATGTAGTGATTGCTGTGAAGACGAAGTGATCTGCGAGCCCAATCATTCGTGCGTTTTCTTGCACCGCTATTTTATTTGCTTTTTCCCCATCGTCAGGTATTCCATCCCCTCCCTTTACGTCTTGTTGACTCTTTGTCGACTATCTAGTTGTGTCCTCGTCGATACTTGTTTAAGTTTGACCGATAAGAGACAATGAAACGTACTTGATTGCGTGATGTGGCTAATTGCTTGTTCTAAGACCTTCGGCGAAAAGCAAAGAGTATTGCACATTAGCGGAGATGAACGTCGCAGAACAGATATGGAGCTGCAGACGGTTTTGCCGAAATGCTCATGCAGAAGCACCACTTATTCAGTTGCAAAAGGCCAACGCCTAAAGATGCACCATCTGCATTACAAAGATGCTCCTTAAAGACAAATGCTTTTCAACGCTAAGAGTCAAAGAAAATGCGCAGTGATTTGGATGCAGCTACGGGCCGGTAAAGATCGACCGGGCCTCTGATTTCCCTACCAAATTCCTTCACTGTTCCGATCCATCTCTATCGAAAACCTCACCACTTGGTATAACTTGCAGCTTCGTACCACAGTCGTCTTTTTCGAACCTTGATTGAGCAAAATGCAGAGTCAGAATGCTTGCGGGCAGGCAACTAGACACTTGTCGTTTGGCCCTTGTCACTTTCGCTCTTTGCTTGTATGATCTGTTTTGGGCCCCAGGATTGAGACCTTATGGAAAGCCGGAGCACAGTCCAAGTTCACTTCAAGGGATAACCCAGCGATCAGTATTATTGCTGCCATGAGCATTGTATGTATATGAGTGCGTGGCTAGCTTTTAGGAAAGTATACGGAGTACGGAGTATAGGCCGCGGACATTGTTTTCCATCCTTGTCCAGACAGAGATCAAAGCCGTAATGTTGGAACACAGGCCAACCTTGTCTGATCTCCCCTCCAATTTTTCTTGTAACTTTCTTTTGCTTTCTTTTCCCTTTCTGTTCTTGGTTCAACTCCGGGACGGACAGCTTGGTTTACGTTTATTTTTATTCTTTGCGGGGCTAGAAGTCCTGGCACGGAGTCTCGTCCCTAGCTTGCCGGGGCTTCTCAATACGCCTGTGTGCCACTCGAAGCAAGGAGCTGGCTCTTGGGAAGGCGTTCCGGGCTGAGGACCCCCAGTTTTTGAGACAGGGGTGCCAGAGAAGGTACCTGGAAAAACCAGAGCATGGAAAAATATGTACATACTCGTATTAAACGACATGCTGAAAGAGACCAGCAACAGGCAAGGGGAAGGGGTGCAGTGCGGAGGCGCGAGGAGCCACTCGTCTAGGGAAAAAAGAGAGAAGAGAGTTGCAATAATGAGTACATACGGAGTACAGAGTAGGCCTGATACGGAATAAACATCGCACATAGGGAGTACACGTACTCATGAAAAAGGTGAGATAATAGCAAGCAATAACGCTTTGAACTCTTTCTGTTCCCTTTTGTTTATCTTGTCCATTTACTTATTTGATGCCCTCTGACACTTGCGTTACAGCACCCCTCATAATCGTCCGTGTCCACCTGTTCCTTGTGTTTCTCTCGCCGTCCCAAACCAAAAGCAGCATAGCAAAAACATACCTCGCAGGCATACCGCATTTGGTTTCATTAGATACGTAGGGATTGCTTTGTACGCTGTGAATGCACTCTTAGCCGAAGGGCACTGTGATACATGTGTTCGGAATGCTCGTAGAGTGCCCCTTGGCGTACTCCCCTAGCAGTACATACTCCGCAACATATTTCCCCTCCTGACCCCAAGATCTCGGTTGTCAACGCCTTAGCGTGGGGGTCGTCGGCTTCCTGTCCGCAAAATCTGGCCGTGAAATTTGTCCTAATCTTATTCAGTTCCTCTTTCTCCTGTGATAGATGAGTGCATTACGACGAACAGCGATTACGCATGCTCCCATTCAGGAAATTTGGCTCTTTTGATAAGAAACCGGTAAGATTTTGAATCAGTTAAAAGGTTCACAGAGACGTGAACAGACCGTTTTGTGCGCAACCTAAAGCCATGAATCCCCTTTTCAGCGTTTTCTTGTATTTTCTTTCCAATTTTACTGAGAGGAGGACATTGGGCCATCCAGGTTGACTAGTTCTGGGGTCAGGCCATCCCAATGCACCTTTATTCTCTTTTCTCTTATTCCCCAAACTTGACTGAACCACGGTCGTGATCCGTCCGAAGAAGAAAATATTTTTTTTTTTGTAGAAGAGACCGGTGTGTTTTGGAAAGCGAAAGCTTGCCTCACCCATGGGAAACATAATCTAGGGAGGGGTGGAAGAAGATTCGCTTGTGGAGCTCTTTCCCAAACATGCGATTGCCCAGGTTCATAGAAAAAGCACAGAGCTGGGGAGCGACGCGCTCATCATACACACAACACAGTACGTCCTGCGTTGTCTCGAGATGATCTGCTGGGGTAGACAGAGATGCTCACCCCGGCGCTGTGCTCAACACATATTCCAATCTTACATAATACAGAAGCTCGTCAAAGTCACTGAGGCACCTCTGCCCTACGATCGCAATAGCTGGCTGGCTATTAGATACTATGAATGCTGCCACGAAGAGCAGAGTCCAGCGATGAACAGAGCACGCCATCAGCACGACGCTGTTTGATTGGGCGACAGCAGCTGATGGGGTTGATTGGCGCGGATGAGAACTTGCTGCTGCGTACTAGAATTTATTCTGTCTTACGTTTTGCCGATGGCGAGCCGTGTTCCGTCTAGGCGCTTTTCGGTGCGCGGGGGAGAAGGCTAGAATAAAGCTATCAAAGCAGAGCGCCATGGACTGCCGCGCCTCTTCCTGCGACAGAATGCCCCATCCTAGGAGGTA
This sequence comes from Hawksworthiomyces lignivorus, assembly GCA_002917075.1. Classification (NCBI taxonomy): domain Eukaryota; kingdom Fungi; phylum Ascomycota; class Sordariomycetes; order Ophiostomatales; family Ophiostomataceae; genus Hawksworthiomyces; species Hawksworthiomyces lignivorus. Next base: position 111,745 of record NTMA01000100.1, on the reverse strand, counting down.
TGTTTTCTCTACGTGTCTTTCGTGAATGGGGTGGCAGCCGTGAAAAACGAGTTTCAATAGAGTGCACCTGAATTTATGGTGCACTCGTAGGCAAAAGCGGAAAAGGAGTGTCATGATCTCGCGGCGCCTGAGAAATCAAAAGAGAACGTGATAACCCCACGTAACCGGCCCGTGTGATGGTGTGCAACTCACCCCGTCCTCGCCGTCCTTTGTGTAGAAACAGAGGCAGAGAAAGGGGGAAGGGGGACATTTTGTGGGGGTCGTATTCACATTTGGGTGTGGGCAGAATGAGATATTGAGGTCTGAGAAAGTTCTGTAATTGCGACCGCGATTAAAACAGAAGGCATATTTGTCACAGAGAAGGACCGATGGTCAAGAAAGGAAAGAGGATGCGGAGATCTAGCACAGGTATCTTCTCCTAGAACAATCAAAGTAAAGGGGAAAGACGAGAGGGAAATGTCGATGAGCAAGCGCATCTCTCGGTAAGCGCGCTCGTGTTTTCATAAGTTTGTCTTTCCTTCTTTATTGCTGCCTCGCTAGCTTGACTTTCGCGTCGGCTCGCTGCGGCTCAAGAGCGAAAAGATCATGGAGTGCTCATTACGTGAAGGAAGAGTTGCGGTGAAAGTTTGTGTGTGGAGGGAAAGAGGTTCAGTGAGAGGGGTGGGGTCCAGACGAGTTGCAGTGATAATGATCTGGTGGTGGACCACGGATATTTTGTTTAGGCTCGCCTTCTCATCTTTTTACCTTGGTCGGTAACCCGTACCGTGTATTATCGTGAAGGCCGCTAATAGAATATTCGTGGGGCGATTCAAGAAAAAAAAAAACAGAAACACACGATCCCTTCACATTCTCCCCCGCTTTGTAGCAAGGATGACCCCTTTCGGTAACTATGACGATTGTAGCAAATTATTTTCCTAGATTGTACTCCCTGTTCGTGGTAAATTTGTGTCATTACACGTTTCCGACTCAAGCTACAATTGGTAGGAGAAAACAAGGTCCTCGTAGACGATGCGGCAAATATTTGTCTATCTCGACATCTAGCAATGAAACCTACAGTTCATTTTGTGTGTACGTGTTTGATGGTAGATGACCCTAATAAAATATGACGAGCAAAAATAAACACGGTGAACATACTCCGCAGCTTCCCTAGGTCTTGGAATATTCGTAGGGCCTTGAAGAGGTCAATGGAGCAGATAATTTAGCCCCAGGGTAAAATATAGACGAGAAGACAGCATACGCAAACCATTAAAACGGTGCGGTCGTCATGTCCAATGGTGCCAATGTAAACCATTCAATTACATGCATGTAAAAGTGCTGTTTCTCAACATCTTTTTATTTCCTCTTTTGCCTTGGTATTTTAGGTCGCAGGGCTTTTTTTGTGAGGCTGAATTAACATGCTAATGAGAGGCAAGGAGAATGTTTAAAATCAAGACAAATAAGATGCTGAATACATCTGCTTTACCGCCCCAATGTCCTTGTTTAAGAGGCTCAATTGAGCTAAATTAAAAACACCCGAGTTATGGTGTGTGTGAAAGCCAAAATAAAAAAGGTAATATTATTAGCAATATATCGCAGTATTTCTGCCACATGCAATAGAACAGCTATATAATCTTATATTATTCGTCTTCTACTTTGGAGGTTGCGCCAGGAATTTCTTAGTTTTGTATGTATAGTGTTGGTGATATTAGTTAGAAACAGCGGAATAAAAATACTAGTAAGATGAATATTGCAGCTGATGATACTTCCTAATCCTATGAAAGTATAGATAAAAAATAGTATGTAGACCTAAGGAGTGCCCCAATTCACTCTCCGCTGAGAAGAGCCTAGGTGTAAAAAATGGGAGAAAATTCTAATAAAAAAAAGGAGAAAGCTTTAATAGTGGTATAGGCGAAGGTAAACAGGCTAGATCCGTTAGCCATCTTAGTCGAGTCTTTGCTTCGTTCCTGGGATATTGCAACAAGTGTTCCCCAGTCATCGAAGTTTCATGCAAGTTTGCCATCCCCTGACCTTCACATCCATAGATCGGAAAGCTTAGTGAAAGAAAATATGAGAATTGAAATGAGAATGATCAGAAAATAAAGAACCAAAAGGAAAAAAACATTGAAACGCCAACGGTTTCTCCCAAGTCTATAATAATTATTCCCTCCCTTCAGTTCCTAGTCTATAATTAAAATGCCCAAGATACCAGAAATCCAGAAAAGACAAATGATGAAAAAGTGGAGTCATAAAATCATCTCCAACGTCCCCGCAGATGGGGGGCGGCCGTGAATTGCCAAGTAAACTGGCCCCAAGAGATCCATGGAAAGAAGCTCGCTGCCAATTTAAGAGCAAGAGCATTAGATGAAAAAACAGAAGTAGAACTCTTTTTTCTATAATCACATCCGGTCCATCAAGTCACCGCCGGAAATGCTGTTAGAAGATGAACTCCTACCACTCAGATTGAAGCCGTCACTCGGCATAAGTAAATCTGGAACCACTTTGGTCATCACCTGGGGAACAGGCAGTTTTCTCTGCGAGCCGTCAGGGCGACTGAGGATGTCACTCAGCGAGATGCCGCTGTTGGTCTTCAGTACCCCGCCCATTGGTGCGGGCTGCGTGTACTTGAAAGAATCTGGCTGCGGTTCAAGAGGAGCCAGAGCAGGCGTGGTGTGTGACTGCAGAGACAGCTGGCGAAATGGCGGCAGCTCGTATGTGCTTGAGAAAGGACGAAGTCGCGGCGAGTGGGCAGGCGTGGCTAGCGGTGTATGGTCAGGTGTTGGCGAGAGAGAATCGTGTGAAAACGTCGGGGAAGACGGTGCTGTCGAGTTGGGGGAGTTAGGCCGTGACCGCTTAGCATGGCGGTAGGTGTGAGAATAGTGTTCGTCGCCGCTGCCGCCGCTGCCAGGTGTGTGATGACCATCCTCGTGCGAGTGGCTGCGCGACATATGATAAGCAGACAGCGAGGGGAGGTGGCCACGCGAAGAGTGCACCGAGTGTGCGTAGAACGATGGCGGGCTCGTGTGGTGGCCATGGTGATGGTGACCGCTGTGGAGACTGCTGTGGCTGCTATGGCTGTGGTGGCGGGAAGATGATGGAGAAGAGAAGTGCGACGGAGGCCCCATGAGTGTCTCACGCTCGACCTGGTGCGCAGCCTTGGCCAACATGGCAATATCCATACCTTGGTGAGACTGCGGCGGACTTGTGTTCCCGAAACGGCCGTTGCTTGTGCTGCTGCTGCTACCGAATGACGGCTTTAGGCCGTTGGCCAGACTGTACGAGGAATAGCTATGCGGAGGAGAATGGTTGGGAGAAGCCAGGGCCGAGGTAGGCGCAGAGCGGATGGTCTTCGCACCAGCTGGAGGCGGCATCAGACCTTCCGGGTTTGGATTGTAAGAAGCATGCGGGATATGGGTGGCCTTGTTATGACGACGAGAGTTCGGGTTGTTGTGTATCCGCGAGTGGCGCGTCAACTCGTCGGAACGAGAGAAGCGTTTGCTGCAACCTGGGAACTGGCAAGCGTGCGGCTTCTCGCCGGTATGGGTGCGAATATGTCTTGTCTGATGTTCAAGACGGTGGAATGCTTTATCGCACAGAGGACACTTGTAAGGCCGTGGCATCTCAGGCGTAGCCTCGGTAGCCTGGCCGTTAGGCACAGGTCCGTTAGGGCGGAGAGCGGCTGCAGAAGCGGCGGTGCCGGACGTGGAGCCAGCCGAGGCCATCTCGACGTCGCGAGGCTCGTCCTGCTGCTGAAGGTGTTGGTGAAGCATAGAGTCGTTGCTGCCGCTAGAGGCAGAAGACGACGGAGCGGAAGAAGGGTTCAGTAGATTAGAAAAATCCACGGCAGATTGTGCTCGCTGCATAGAACCGCCTGGTGTTCCGGGAAAAGACTCCCAGAGACGGTACGAGTGAAAGAGAATGGAAATGAGCAGAAATATAAGACTTGCTTATTGGTGCAAGTGCTCCAGCTTCTTCTTCCAAGGTTATTGTTCGCAGCAGATCGTGTGCTACAGAGCAACAGTCGACGTTCCAAGACTTTTGCTTTTCTCTTGGAGGGGTTCTGATAAGAGACCGTGCTTTCAGCTCAGCGAGAGTTGAATACTAAGTAGAATCTGGCCCTAATAAGTAGTGTGGCTTTATGCTGCCTGCGACTTCGGTCGAAATAATATATTGATATGACGGGGATGTTTATGGTGAAAGTCTGCGAAGTAGTATCTTGCGGAAAAGTAGAAAGGTAAGGAAAAGAAAAAAGAATCAAGAAAGACCGTCTTTTTCTCATGGAATTTCTAGAGGGGGGAACGGGGATGGTTTTTAAATGGGCTTTGGGGGGGATAGTGGTGTTGGGAAAGTACGGCCGGCTGGGGTTCGGTAGGTAAGTGGCATATTTTTTTTTCTCAGTGAGAAGGAGGGACACATGTGGGGAGTTGTTGGTGTGAGCTGGTTGAAAGAACGGGGGAAAGAGCGAAGGAGGATTTGGGGGGGAGGGGCGTGTGAGATGACATTGCGGATAGCGGGTGTGTGGCATGTTGTGTCTGTCTAGCCAGCGGGTGTGAGGGAAAAAGAACGGGGTAGAAGATCCAGTCCAGAAGGTACTTGTACGGGGGGCGTGAAAATTGTAAAGGGCAGGGAGGAAAGAAGGCGACGTGGGGCGTGGGGCTACAAAGGTAGATATTTCGTCTACTATCGGGCGCTGGACTGGGAAAAGAAAGGGAAGGAGGTACCCCGGAGAAGGGCAGAAACCCCCATTGTAGTTGGTGCCTTCCATTTTCTGCCTTCTTTGCCCCCAAGCATCTCTCCCCTTGCCAAGGGCAAGCCGATTCACATCGCTTGCCCTGCCTAGAACGAGACCGACGGGGATTGCATGGCGGTCGAGATTAGACAACAACACGAGTACACACGTTTTCGGCGTAGGAAGGGGTCTGGAAGACAGTTACAGCTACACAAAGACTGCGTGTGGAGAACTCCATGGGGTGATGTGTTGGATACGTTTTTCAGAACTATTCGCGTTTCCTCAATACAAGCGAGTGTAGTACTCGGCATGTGTGCGAGTACTGGTCCATTCATACGGTCCAGATAACAGTAATAGAACACGTCGAAATAAGAGTCCACCCCCAAATACGGGGTAAGAAGCTGTCTCTGGCTCAGATAATCCAGCAAATTATTTCTCTATTTTGACATATATCTGTGATGAGTTGACTATGTACATAGCTTTGTGTACTCCGTATATACGTCTTACTTTAATATGTGATTGTCATTGCCCTCTGTCCTGGACACGTTTCGTTCCAGCTTTGGCTCTCGGTCTGTGGCTCGAAAGCACAAATCAGCTATCGGTTGGCAGTCTGAATGACGGGACTGAGAAAAGGGGTCCTGGTCCCTGTCTTTCCACCTCTTTCTGGGTATCCCTCGCTTCTTACGATGATCGTCTCTCAGTAAGACCGTATGTACTTGCATGCGACAATGTCATTTCTTTCATACCTCCACAGCCGACCTCGTCTCAGCTCCCGTCGTTTTCTTGCGCGGTTATTCGCCGGATTTTACTGCTTTTTTTTTTTTTAATGTTTTGTCTATTTAGTCTACCGTGCACCGGATCTCGTGTCGCATCGTGATGAGGAACTTCACCCACAGAACAGATGGGGCTAGAACAAAAATGCCATTTGAGTCTTGAGAATGTTTTGATGTACCAACCACAGTACATATTTCTCTTTCAAATGACAATTATTGTGATACAAAACCATGTTTACCGGTCTATGTTACTGTTGAGGATTCCGCAGCAAATGTATTGTCTTCCATCGCATGTAGATTTCTCAATGATGACTGTATCCTGGAGCTGGCAGGACTCCAAACCGTACGGAGTAAACCGTTAGCCCGCCAAAACCGACGCGGGGAGAGATGGCTTTGATTTTTGGAGGGGAAATGATGCTCTCAGCGTTTTCTCAAAACTGGTTGCATGTAATACGACTACTCCATAGTAGTATTTTTAGTGACTTTCTCTGATAACCGTAGTCAGTGAGAAACGTTACCTGGGCTTTGAACAAGCCGGAAAGATGTCCGAAACGGAGCCAATACGGAGAAGTAACAAGCAAGGCCGACTCAGCGCAAAATGCAACTGTCGCTGCCTTCTTTCACTGGGAAGCATCGGTCCGTAGTAGTGTAGAAACGGTGGTACTTTAAGCAAGGAGAGAGATAAAAGTAGCTTACGTAGAGGGGCCTGGAAGGGAGGGGCGTGCGGGTTGGCGGACCTAGGGGCCAAGCCGCCGAATCGATTGGACGTGAGCCATCCCGTCTCTTAGAAAATGAGAGAAAGGCATGAGAAAAGCGGTCTGGATGGCGGCAGTCCGCACCAGGATTGCGCTGTTGGGCGACGCCATTTGGTAAAGGCACGCGTACGAGCAACGCAAGACACAAACGTATTACAGCCTTCCATTCAGCGCACGATGGTGCACCGCAGTACCGCAGCACACCCCAGAACCAAAAAGAAAATACGGGGAACCAGGGGAGCATTCCTCGCTCTGCTGCAAAAATAAGGCCAGGTTGGTGAAAAGCGGCTCCGTGTGGTCTGTTTTGTCTGATGTTTCTTTGTTGCTTGGGGCTCTACTCATATTTCCGCATCTGAAAATTCTATCGCGATCGGAAATGGGGAAGGGAGAGCGAGTTCCCTTAGAGAGGAGAGAAATTTGCCCCTCGGCTCTTCAATTCCCTACCCTTTTCCTTTGTTTCTCGGTAGTCAAAAATAAAGGGAAAAGAAAAGAAACACCAGGGAGGTGAACTCTTCTGTGTATCGTCCCTTTCGCGACGACATGTGTCATGGCACGGCTACGGTCCTCTCTAGATTTGTGCCCATCACACTTCTCAAACTACGGAGGGAGGAGCTTCGGTATCATTTGCACGCATTTGAGGACCCGTACGGATTGTACATATAAAGCATTCATTTGTACGGAGGAGATACGCGAGGGGATGAGAAATTTAATACTGCCCACACAAGTACAGTACAGCTAAGGTGGGGGACGAGACAAGGCGCGTTGTCGATCCGGCGCTGTTGTGGCTGCCAAGTACCCGGAGGGCACACAGATAGAGGAGTAATAGGGCTGCTGCTTTCCCTCGCCATGCAATATACGACGCATGTAATAGCGGGATTGTCGACCTACAGATAGAACAGCACGTAATGTCTGCACCTCAGACCTTGCCAAAGAGAAGACATTTCTCGTATCTTGCATTTTCGCTGTTGTGCTCCGTGCTCTTAGACGTAGAAAATAAGTATCTTTTACTGCGGCTATTCTGCCCAAAGAAGGAGGTGTTGCTGCTGCTGCTCTCGCGTACTCCGCAGACTCGCTCCTTCCCTTTTGTTTTCACCTCCCCACACCCCAAAATGCTTTGCTCTGTTTTCCCCTTTCTTTTCTTTTTGGCTCGTCCCTGTCGTCCTGTGTGGGGTGAAACTATGAGAGATAAGGATATGGGCTATGGAATTTGGACGAAGAGGGAGTACATACATACATAGATACCAGGGGGTCAAAGATAGAAGGCGTGATTGGGGCTGGAAAAAGAAAAGACGATAATACAGGCAATTATCCTTAAGGTTGCTTACGAAGTATTCCCTCGTAATTGCAATTCTCTGGGCATGGCCAATCGCCCCCTTTGTTGCGGTAGCGGTTTAACGGAGTATAATCCCGAAAATTCTGCTCTCAGAGCACAGAGCAATACGGAGTGCTTTTTTCTGCCTTTTGTGTCATAACGGTGGCTCGCGACGGGGACATAAAACGGGGTAAATTCTTTATCCCCTACAGCACCGGGGGCAACGTTTCTCCTCTAAAACCCATCGCCGCTCTTCTCCTTCACAGAAATTCTCGGGGCTTTTCGGGATCGTTTTACGGAGTATTTCCCCTATCTCTCACTGCTAGCAAGGCCCTACTAAAATTTGATTCCTATGCTGGACAAGTCTCGGGCCATCTTTTCCATCCACCGAACAGCAGAAAATCAAGGACCGGATCGTCAGTTCCTTTTTGCTTTTTGCTCTTTGCTTTTTGCTCCTTTCTATCCGTTTTAGCAATTACCGCCAATCCCACAATGTTTTTCAATGTTCGCGTTCTTTGTCGTCAAAATAATAATTTATGACCTGTACATAAGGAAATCGCTGGCGACGTCACATTCGAGCGCGCTCTCTTCCTATCTGATCCTACTTCAAATAAACTTATGCGCACGCAAATGTACGACGTACGTGTTACTGCGCATACATTCCTCGCGCGCAGACAAAGGCGTGTCTTGAATCATAGATCCCCTTCTCTCTTGTTCTTTCTCCTTCTGGCTGTTCCATCCGCTCTAAAGACACGCCCCCACCCTCCATTTCCCCAAACTAAAACCCCGGGCTCCCCGTATTCTCCCTAGCACCTCACATCAGCACGTCTGTAGCTTCTTCTCAAGATACGACTGAAGATTGCCGTCCTACGGTTGTGTATTACTCGCTTTGCGCACACGTCTTAGTAAATATTGGAAAACAGCGATTATCGGCCTGTATGGCCTTTTGCCTCCAGGGCTTGATACTACCGCCAAATCCCCGTAATTTCATGACCTTCTCAAACCGCCCCTTCTCCGATCTGGGGTAAACTTTCCCAGCATCTACGTACAGCGCTTCCCAAGTGTTAAGATCCCCCAAGAGGAAAAGGTTCAAGGAAGAGTATTGTCTCTATAAATGGGAATACATGCTTTGCAAGACTACAAGTCATTCAGCATCTCTATTGTGCATATTCTGTACGTGCCATTTCCTGTCGCATCGCCATCCCAATGTCTTCCTCTTGTCTAGATTGCTGTCCTTTAGTCCTAATCTTCGTCATCTAGTTGTCTCTATTGCTTCATACCAAGGCCTTATCGCGCTATTACCCCGTATATTTCAGCTACAATCACACCCCCCTTACCCCCCCTTTTCCGTAAAAATGCTGCAAAGAGCCCTGAGAGTATCAAAAAGAAAAGCAGCGTGGGGGCCACCGCACACAAGGAATATCTATGTTCGGCTGCGGTAACTATGTAATACTCACCCCCCTCCCTCCTCCAGGTTACCAAAGCCCAGCCTCTATCATTCAGACCACAAGCTGCGAAACGCAGCCTCTTTGCTTTTAATTACGAAGCGCTGCCGCCTCTCACTGCGGCCTAATTGCTGAGGGTGTCGCCCGCTGACACCGGTGGGTTGTTTTCTGGTGCTGGGCGGCTTGGTCTTAGACGTAGCCCAAAAGAAAACACGAATAATACAAGAGAGCCAAGCCATGTCAGCTTTCTCCCAACAGAACTCTTTTGGGTGACTGGTAGCTCCGGAAGGAAGAAGGAAAAAAAAAGCTCAGCCCCCTTTATCATAGCCTTCTCTAGAAGAAAATGTACCTATGGCATGCTGCACAAAGCCATCCAGAGCCCAGCTTGCGAACCAAAATCACGATCTACAAAAACATGGCTGTTGCAAATTTCCTTTGAAAAAGGAAAAGGCCAGTATGCTGGCTGTGTTCGCAGTCGTACGAGTACACTTGCACTTGATCACTAGGGCGGGCTACTTAGCGTCTTCTCACTACTGAGCAGTCATGTTTTGGGCACGCGCTGGTGTTTCCTCTGACATGGACAAGATCTGGGCAGGCGTGACGTATCCTGCTTCTCTCTGTCTGTGCCTACTTTGGTTGGCCAGCTCTCAGTCTCCGCCCCTTCTGAATTTCAATGTGCACTAAATTATCTCTTTAAACCTAAGGCTTTACGCCTTGACAGAGGAGCTGGAAAAGGGTGAAGGGTGTCATGAGCCTACCAGCGATGACTCGTCGTCCTTCGATCGTACACGAGATGCATGACACGTATGTCTCTGTGAGAGCAAGGAAGAATGCTGTAGAATAAAATGGAAAGGTACTGCATTGCCCTCCTTTCCTTGGCAGGCTTCCCCTCTACCCCCTCCCCCTCCAAGAGAAAATGAGATTGTTTTAGGCTGGCATTCTCTCCGTCTATACTTTCATGTTACCCCAGACTCTCTAGGGTAGAAGCACGGTACACATGTCGCTTGTTTGCTGTTTTTCCCTGAACTTGAATATCCGAAGCAGTGCTATTACTAGCGACACTCGGCGAAAGGGGACCTGGGTTAGTGAATCATTACTGTCTACGGTAAGGTGGAAGAGAAACGAGACAATCAGCTACACATTCTTGCGCCCCTGGGGTACGTTAAAATCCGGGGGATCTGTCTCCTAGCTCCGTTCTTTTTTTGCTACACACAATCTAATCTACCAATGCACGTATAGTTCCGTCAAGTACTGTATGTACAGTACCAGCACCATTGTTCCCATCCTAAACTGTACTTAGCTTGCTCGCATACACCCACTTCCCTTGCGAAAGATTTTGTGTCCTAGCCTCTTCACCGTGTGATTGACCTTGAACAGACCTGCACTCATTTTGTCTAATCGTAACTTGCGCTTCCCCTGTTCCGTTATCGCAGCCCTTGGTTACTTGTACCTGGTGTTGGGAACGAGACCCCGTCCGCCTCCAAGAGCCTCCATTTGCCCACTCATTTCCGACGGAATGTATCACCAGGAATATGGGTTCCGAATCGAGCAACTGGTTCACCCTCTTCTTGTTCTCTTTGCCCATAAATCTGACAGGGAAAACGCAAATGTCATTGACGGCAACAACGCGGTGAAAAAGAAACCCAGAGTCTACACGCCTTGGAGGCAGTCTTATAAAAATACACATGATACTTACGCATGCAGTATTATCTTACCACCTAAATCCCGTCTTATTACCCCAGCTTACCCGATAGCCATTGTAGCGTGGCCCAGAAACAATGCAGCTACGCAGGTCCTCTATTAATAATTGAGATGCCCTACCGCAATAGGTACAAACACCAAAGCCACAAAAAAAAAACGAAACGTTGCTTTTGTACTCTATAATAATTCTCGAGTCTTCCGAATGCGGTAATTATTGCCACACTTTAGAATGGCGCTACATTCAAGAAGAAGACGCACACATAATACAAAGGCTGCCACAGCTTCAGTCAATTGCTAGCAAGGTCGTTCCTAAAAACACGACATATTAAGCTTCACTGACAGACATAAATTGGTTGAGAGACGGAAACCGGATAGGGAACAACGAGAGTGTACGCATCAAAACTACAGACCTTAACATGTGAAACATGATGAACAAGAGAAGCTTTGGTGTGTGAACAACAGCAACAACTGTGAGGAACCCCACGCCTTTTGATATAGAATCTATCCTTATGTCTAATTCTGCCACTATCTTCAATATCTCCACCTATCGTTTCTGCACGCCGTGTCTTTGGCACCTTTCGTCTTGTTTACAATAGTATTACCTGCTGGTAAAACGTTGTTTGTGTCTCGGCTGAATGTGAGGAGGCTTGTCAGTGCGTCATCTTACCGTATTGTGAGATTCGCATGCCTTGAGAGGAGAAATAGGTGATATTTTGGCTCCTCGGCGGTCGGTATAATTCGGGACGGAAAAAGAACGAAAGAAAAAGCGAGCACGTTCTTTGCTCCTAGTCCGCTCTAAAACGGTTAAGAAGCTAGAATTAATTAACAACAAAAGGTGGTCGGAAATGGAAAAATGAGCTTCGGAATATGCCATGCGGCGTACTCGTACGCCTGTGGCGTAAGGCACTACTCCAAACAAATTGAATGGCAAAACTGCCATACCCTCGCACGTTTCTGCAAATTGCCCTTTTTTTGTCTTTTGTCCTTCCCAGGAATTCGGTGCTCTATGTCTCAACCCCCGATCCCTGTCCAATTTTTTGGTACATTTGTCTATTCAAATGCCCTGGAAGATACATTGATCCAGATAAACTACGTGAAGATATACTCGTACAAATCAGAACAATATGCATGCATAGATTCTTCGAGACGCAGCATTTTCTGTCTTGGGGTCTCTACACTTAAAAAAAAAAGGTTGTAAGTTGCTAGTTGTCTCAAGCTTTTCCGTCCATTAGACCCAAAGAGTTCCGTCCCAATTGATATTATTGATTTGCATCCACTCCATCCAAGCAACCTTGAGATACGGTTTTTTTTTTTTTTTTTTTTTTTCTACATGTTAATGACATAATTGCATCTAGCAAGGAGGCGAAGATACACCTACAAAAAGGGGGAGGCAACCATGAACTCGTCGTTCAGACAGTTAAAACTCTAAACGTTCTCACCGTCTTCACCATGAGACGTGCCGTGCTGCTCGTATACAACTTACTACACCTTGCCTCCGCACTTCGGTGTCATTTCGGTAGGAAATCACTAAAAGTAGACGGTATGAAGCCGAGCATATACAAAGGCTACAAATATAAAAACAACCATACATACAGAGATACAGAGAGAGGAGAAGAAAAAACTGTGAAGATGCGAGAAAAGAGGGTCTGTTTTGCCTCCGCAGTCTACGAGAATAACAACGCCGTAGATATTCCGTAGGCCGGGGACTAAACCGGGAGGGGGGCGAAACCACATGTTTTTTCTCCTCTATGTGGGTGACTTTCCAGTTTCATTCTCCATAGCACAGTTTAGGAAAAGGTCCTTTTCCCATATCTCACATACACACTTTTGAATTGTCGCCATTGAGAAATTACAAGCAGCAAATAGCGCCGTTCTAAGCGCAAACATAACGGAGATGTGCTCTTGCGTAACAGCTTATAAAATGATTTTTTTTTTTTTTTTTTTTTTTTTTTTTTTTTTAGCTCATCGATCATATGCTTATCGCCAAAGAACAAAGAATAAAGTAGAGAAAAGAAAAATCAGCTTGAAACTTACGAATCTAATGCATCCCCAGAGGCGAAATGCATAAAAGCAAGAGGCATAATGCCGCCCAGCCATTGAACACTATCGCAGATTTCCTCGTTACAATGACATAATGTTCTGCATCTGCTGCGATCACATAATGACATCTTACGACATTTCGCTGCTCTGTATGTAAAGAGGGCTCCACCAAAGATGTATGTCTAAATCTCTCATCAACCAAGGGCTCCTATATTCAAGCATTAAGGGCCATCAGTACAGAGGGTAGGTACATGCGAAGTGAAATGAGAAAAAGTAGATAACAAAGCACCGAAAGACGCTGGCAGATTGTCTAACGAGATGCGGAGTCCTTCGTACGTCAAGCTCTTCTCAAGCCACTAAGAGAACTCCATAGCAAAACTATATGAGGACGAGCGGTTCCGCGATCCCGAGACTCTCCGAAGAACGGCCTATCCTACACCAATGCCTTTTTGGTGTGGGCATTGCTACGAGTCCGCCTTCGAGTTGACCCCGTCGTCAAAACGGAGACTTGTCTCATAATGTCGTCTCCCGCAAAGAAGAGGATGTACAACTACGGAATACAAATGTGGATAGGGGACAAGGGGTCTCAGGATGCTCACTTTTCTTGCGCAGTGGTCCGTTTTGCCAATCGCCTGCCCCCCGCCAAAAGCTGTGGGCGAGTCCTTCTGTCATCCACATCCGGTCTGGCATGTGTATTGTGTCGCGTCTCGATGTCTCTCAGAATAAAATGAAGGCTCCTATGCCAGCTTGAACGCACCCCCCGTGCTTCATCGCCAAGACGGCAGCTATGTACCAAACACTTGCTACGTACATACATGTGCCACCCATTCAGATAGCTCTGCAGGAGAGATGGACTCCAGCACACAGGAACGAGCAGACGTTCAATGTGCGCGGGCAGCCGAAAACCCCTGTCAGTGGAGAATGTACGGAACATACATTTTACGAATCGTTCCAAACGAGCAAGTCCCTGCCTTATTTCTCCGTGCCTACTCCGTGAGGTTGAGGAAACCCGGTCATCCTTTTTCCCGAAGATAATGGCGAACATTATCTACAAGACAGGGCTCTTACTCGCCCAGCGTACCAATGATGCACTGGAAACCAGCTATTGGTATAAACTAGCCCATGGAGTAAGATACCGCAAAAGAGATAGTCTTCCACTGGGCAATTGAACCCCTCCGAAAGTATCCAAGCATGGGATTTCATAGTCATCCATGAAGTCTTTTGCTATCACGGGTATTTTCTTTCCCCCAGCATTTCGATCACCCTCACAAATATACCCCCCTGTCCGCACTATCTATCAGCTTAGCGCAGCGGTGGATGGGAGGACCACACCTCCTTCCCTAAACACGCGCTATTCACGATCTTTGAGAGGGAAATTTCTTGTCTCGTTATCGCCATGTACCTTGCAGAATGAAGGGCTGCTTTGGCAGGAGATTGGATCAAAGTACCACGGCATACGCTTAGAGCCGACGGAAAAGGCTGGCTGTCGGCTGCCACATGAACCCTTCCTCGTCGTATCGAGGGTATGCGATAGCGCTGCCACCAGGTCAGCTAGCCGACCGGGTGTCACCCACCACTCAGTCTGAGGCTCATCTAGGGCATGAATCATTCACATGGTGGTAAAATCCACTTGCGATTTTCTACACAGTAAGGCGCTTGAGGTCATTCGATTTGCTTTTGTCTTCCCCATGATCAATATACTCCGTGCTTTACTATTTGCTTATTTTGGGGTTGCTAGCCTTAATTGGTCTTGAGCTGGGGAAGTAGCTCTCTGCCCAAATTTCTTGGTTTGGCATGGTCCGGTGAACAAGCTCAGCTTCGTACTCGTATTTTTCTATTATTGCAGCTTTTTTGTCCGTGTGCTACCCAGCTTCTAAAAGTTGGGGGTTCGTGAAGGTGCAGATCATGCACCACTCGTTTGTGATATCCCTTCACCAGGCCCTGAGCAAACGTGGTCGGATCACCCTCGAGCGAGCAAGCGACGAAAAAGAAAAAAGGGGGAGAAAAGTCGGGGATTAGGAGAAACAGAAAAATAATTAGAACATGCCAAGGGGGAAAGGAAGAACAGCTTGTGCGTCGATTTGGTTACATGGAACCGTACTTTTTTGTCTTGGAAGCTTCCAAGCCAAGCTCCAAGCCCAAAAATCGCGAGAACAAATAGCAGAGCAGGCCGTAGGATGGTCACACACCGATCGACCATGCATACACCTCTGCTCAGCGACAGGAACAGAAAGCAGAAGAAAAAGGAACGACTTAGGCCAAAAGTCAACCCAGGAAAAGAGAAGTCTAAAACGGGAAACTTCTTGATGCAATGCAACCATACCCGGCAGGCAGCTCAGCTTTCCATCGCGATCATCCTTTCTTTTCCATGTCAACATCGCATCTTGCCATGTTTCTTCTCACTCGGCTAGTAGAATGCCGAACTGGTCATGTGAACTTAAAGAGAGACAAGATGCCAAGGCGATTTGGTGTGTTTGGGGGTTATTCCTCATGAGCCTCGCGAATAGTTATATTGAGTTGTGCTCTGTTCGCCGAGGCAGGGGTATAGCTATGGTTCAGCTTTCGCAATTACGACGCAGATACGGAGTACGGAGTAATACATTATTTCGAAATATAGGTGGCAACACGTCCTAAAAGACTGACGCAGTGTGACGATGTCAGCGACACTTCGCCAGAAGAAAGCCGAAAAATGCAGGCCGACCCTCTCTAGCCGAGGATAAGTTATTTCTTGCTTTCTGAGTAATCATGCCCTCACCCGCAACATTTCTTTTCCGCGGCCCCTTCTTTACGACCGAGGCGCTTGCCCTCCTCCTAATAGTACTCGGTACACAGCTGACGGTGGAGATTTTTTCTAATTAAAAAAAAGTGTCAGTACGTCATGTCATTCATCACGTTGGGGGGTGTAGAATACGGAGTACGGAATTCCTCATTGAAAAAAATGCTAGAACGAAAAACTGGAGAAAGAAGAGGACCCATCTCGGTGTATGTTCTCCGTTTGCATAGTTGCATAGTGCTTGGGAGTTATTTGTGTTGTTTTGACGCAAGCCACTACAAATTCTCTTACAACCTAGGACGTTGATATGCGGAGATGCAGACCTGGGGTGCCAGCAAGTGGCTGCTCCGAACAAATGAGTGTCTCTTGTAGATACATACCGAACAGGAAAACGATGGAGCCGTGCCTTTCTTCTTACTTTTTTGTATCGGCGTCTTTTTCATTGCCGAGAACGGCAGCGCAAACGGCAGTAGGAACAGCGCAAGGACATCAATGGCTCTTGTTCAACCTCTTGACAATTAGAGGTCCCAAGGAAAGGCCTTTTTTGTTCTGCAAAACGCTGGTTTCGTGATTGTAGCAATCCCTGGTCTCCGGGTTCCCCGGTGGGAGAGAAGGGATACAAAGGGACCAGGGAGGATGGCAACCACCCGCGTTACGAAGTACCGTTAATATTGCCAGGTCGGCAGAGTTTGACAAAAATGTTACTGCACAAATCGCATGTGCGCAAAAAACAAAGCACAACCAAATTGTGGGGTATAATATATGGAAGTATTCAAACGCAAAAGAGCAATTGCTTATTACCCCTTTCTCGCAATTAGTCTTTTTACATGTTAGTCACATCTTGACAGTTCAGATGCGCAGTGCGCAGAATATGTGCGTGACAAGGTGAAAGTTCAAGTGGACGAAAAGACCAAATCCCAGGAGGATTTGTGGCAAGGACAGGGAGGCGACGATACTGCAGTTGTCGAAGATCATTGTGCTTCCTCTTATAATAGATTCATAGAGTGCCCACCGAACCCAGGTTTTTTTCTTCCTACTGCCCCTTCTCCTTGGGATCCTTCACACCATCACCTTAATTTTTTCTTTTTCCATGTTTCTTGTACCTCTGGTACAGACTGCGATCAGAGCAACAAAGCAACCATAGGGTGTAGCTCCTGCAAAACGAGAAGTGTAAAGCAGGAGAAGATTTCGCCCCTAACCCAGCAACCTCGATTAACGAGCAGGCAGCTGTTTACCGTGCAAGCTGCAGTGTTCGGGTCCGGGTCCGGCCCTCTTCAATTCCGGATGAGAGAACGCCTTTTTACACATTAATACTGCCCCATCTAAGTCTACATGTCAAAGCCAGGAGATTCAGCCTTTTAAAGGCACAGAGACAAACAGCAACATTATCAATAGCTCCATACCATGTATTTGCTAAGTAAAGTATGGCATCTATTTGGCGCGGCGTCAGCAGGCTGTACGAAAGAATGCAATAAAAACGAGTCATAATTGGCATCTTACGAGTGGCTTCGCCAGGCTATGGTAAAGCTGAATGATGGAACAATCCCAAGAGGGCGATATGGCGGCTCCGTCAAGTCCTCAAGCTGAAAACTGTTCCCCCAGCCTTCAGTTCTCGGTTACGTGAATCTCAAAACGTACCTTGTTTCCCATCGCTGGGAGCCTGCTCTTTTCGTCTCTCGTGCCTACGTCCGCCTCGTTCCCAGGCAATGCGTTTATCTGGTTTCAACCGCCGTGCAGCTCTTTCTCCGCTCGCATTCATGGGCCAAAAGCCCTGAGGTTAGTCACAAGAGAGAACAATGCGGTCATGGGCTGTCGGGGAAGTACACCCGCTGTCCCTGTGTTTGTCGATGATTCAACAGACCCATGTCCTGGAACTCCATATCATTTTGTCTCCCATGGAATCTTCCATATACTTTGACCAACATATCTTGCACGATTCTCCTACTACTATGGTAGCTACCTTGACGTGGACATCTCCCCATTCGGAACCAAAGAACGATAATAGAAAGCAGCCATCAACGGATCATGAACTGGGCAGAAGCAACAAATTGGGCGACAAGTGACGAGATACGACGAACGAGAAGTGTACCAATTCCACACGCTTGCCATATGCGTCCTCTCCACACTTTTCACTTGCGGAGCATCTACCAAACTCTCTCCGGCCTCCATGGGCAGATAGATTCATAGTCTAGCCTGGATGTTGGAGAACTGCATCCTAGTGTTTTATGCGGCATTTGGTTTCCTTTTGCCCTTTTATGATTATACTCAAGGATGCAAGGAAACCGAGGAGATGGTCATGCGTATTGGGCCAAATATTAGCGGCCGTGTGTAATGCAGAAGGGGAAACTGTCTTTCCACATCACTTGTAGCTCGCCATCTGACCCTGGCT
This sequence comes from Hawksworthiomyces lignivorus, assembly GCA_002917075.1. NCBI lineage: Eukaryota > Fungi > Ascomycota > Sordariomycetes > Ophiostomatales > Ophiostomataceae > Hawksworthiomyces > Hawksworthiomyces lignivorus. The sequence goes on along the minus strand of NTMA01000100.1, from coordinate 93,852 downwards.
AGATACCAGGACGCCGTTCCGGGCTTAGAATCGTGTGAATGAGACGCCCCAGCTTGTTTGTTCACCAGGAACGCCATTGGCACTAAAGGGAAAAAAGGGCCGTCTCGCAACGCTATAGGAAGCACTACTTGTAGGATGTCTGGGGGGAAGCCCCATCTTCACCTTTCTCACGCCCCTCGATCGCTATGCTTATCTGCCCCATATCCGCTCATCTTCCCCATCTCTCCTCATTTGGCTCCAATTTATCTAGTCCATTAGGTCTAGACTACTATATCTCGGACAATGCCAGGAATCTTCATGATGAGATCTTTGAAAACGAAGGGTCCTCAACTTCGAGAGAGCTCCTATTCTAATCTCTGGGCAGCAAAGGTAAATAGAATATCCCGTACATTGGGAAAGAGAGCAGTGAGAAGCATGATCAGTTTCTCCATCTCTTCGTCTGTGTTGTCTCATAATAGGGGTCCGATGTACTTAAGTGAAGACGCTGGGCCTAAATTAAAGTTAGAAGCAGCGGCAAAGGCGACAGCAGCGAGAGCAACCCCATGATGTTACATATCTGAGATAGAGCGTAGCCGTGCAGTTTCACCTAGTCCTTTTCTTACTACCGATCTCAAATGATTCCAGATCCTAATAACCAGCGATAAATATGACTAAAATCAAGCGCCAGGCATGATTTAGGTGGAGAACTAGGCCGAATCACTTGAAGGAAATGCAATGCCATGTCAACGCCTCTGCTCTGCTGAACTGCCCTTCGTAATGCCCACCTGGTTCCTGTAGTCCGAAGCTCCGTTTCGCTGCTCCGCCCATGATATCCTCCTTTGTTATACGTGAAGGTCTAGAAAGAACCGTATGTAGTAAAATATGTGTGAGATAAGGGCATGTCCGTAAAATGAAATATGGAGAATTGGCATCCTTTCGGTTCGAGACAATCGATTAAACATCAGTCGTTTTCGACAAGGCTTTTAGTGCACTTAGTATGGGTGTGAGACATTCTTTCAACTCTGGAAGGATGATGCCGCCGCTTAGCCGCACTGCCGCCTCATTATTCGGAAATCTCATTCCTCCTCTTTTCCACGTTAGGTCTTAGTACATTGTGAGGGCCGGCACCCCTTATCAAACGCCTTTCTATTTCCGTAACGCAGTCGCGTCGAGTCTGTTGGGCAGCGAGGAACATGAAAAAGACTTCCTTCGCCTTGTCTGTTAATGCTGTGGGTCAAGAGACAATGGGCAGCAGTAAGCGGTTGGACTTAGTATTTTTTCGAGTACATGTAGAATGTTCCAACTTTTCAGAGCAGACCGCACACATGTAAACCGCAAACATGCATGCAGAAGACATCTGTACGTCTTCCATTCACCTTCATAGCCAGAACACGAATATCTGCGTATCCGTAGTGTGTCTCCGAAAGTCCTATCCCCAACCGGGTTTCGTCTGGATCTGGGTTCGTCTTTTCACATGCTGTGATCTTTCCCAACATTAGCGTAGCACCGAACACCAAGAAAGAAGATCACGAAAATACCGACGCAAGGGGTGGCTACAGCACGGAAAAGCAAAAAGAACCCACCGACGAGCAGAATTAATAGGCATGATGCAACCACAAGCTGAGTGAGGGATCGACAACTAGAACGCAAGGGAGGACGTCATTGGGCGGCCCTTTCCCTACGGCCCTTTGGTTGCATCGAAAGAGAAAAGGCTAGATTAGTCCATATCTTGTTCGGTCCGGTTGTCTAAGAGCGTATTGTGCTCGCTGTTATCGGGAGCCGCGTCTTTTGGCTGCTTTATCTCGGAGTATTCGCTGACATTATCTAGGGAAGCCGATGTCATTGTCATCGGCGATGGTGTTATTGCTGCGTCTGTTGTCTGGAAGCCAAAGGATTGTACATCTTATTTATGCATACGGTCTAATAAGGCCTCTGCGCGTCGGCTGGCCCCCAATTTGTCGATCCCATGTGAATGACATCGGTTTAGTGTACTCCGTAGAGCATGCCACAATATGCATATTGCTTTGAGGCCTTTACGGTTTGTTCCAGATCCACTTGTGGCCTTGATAGAATTTGGCAGGCCAAGTCATGCTTCCCACAAAGTGCACGTTTTTTCTTCCGTAAAAGAGATTGCGAAAGAAATGGCAAATAAGTTTGCATTATGAGGTTGAGTCGTTTCTGCGGCTGCGTTGGCGCAATTAAAGAAGTCGTTGCCTCTCACTGGGAGTTTGTCATCGGCTTCGATACCCCACAGTAGAGCAACTGCGGGGGGCTCGTTAATTGAGAGGTCAAAGGCGCGGTTGGTGCGTCTGCTTTGACGCGACTCGCTATTCTGAAGTCTCAGGAAAGGCGTCACAGGCTCTGATATCGTAAACTAGAATGAAATCAATTCACTTTGAATTTGTTCTAGCAAATAATCATACGTTCCTACGGATAGAAAGAGTAGGAATACAGAGAGGGAGGTAAAGTTAAATCTACCATATGTATGATGGATTACGACACCATTCATGGCCACGACGTAGCCAACTTCAGCACACCATTAACGCGTGCGTATTCTATCACGAGGGTTCTTGCTCCCATGAGGGATTAGGCCAGATTAGACTGACAATATTTCGTGCAGACCGCGTGTTGACGGTGTCTGCCGCCGATGTTGACTCGGCTCTCCTGAGCCAGTCTTCGGTGTCATCCGCACAATCAGACAGCGTGGCACCAGTACGATTTATACCTACTAGCATCGAGACTTTGGATATTATTTTATCAGGTGCTTCGCCATCGATGGTTGATGACATTGAAGCAGAAGCTGCAGAAGTGAGCGTCCCTGATGTCGCAGAGGTAAGGACGGCGCCAGAGGAACGGCCAGCTAGCCCAAAGGGCGGTATCCGTCGCGGCCAGTTGACGGAGGTATGGGGTCCTCCTGGAGTGGGAAAGACAGTATTTGGGTGAGAAACAGCCTCTTGTTCGATGCATCGAGAGAAGCCATTCGGATATGCTGACTGGTGGCAATCGAAAGCATGCAACTCGTTGCAAACGCATTGCGGGATGGCAATGGCGCTGTCTGGATTGGTACGTGATGGCCTGCGGAAATGCCTCTTCTGTAAACCCCTGGAATGGCAAAATCATACTTACCGCGGCACCAGACTGCTATCATCCGCTATGCGACGAGCGGTTGACAACTATAGTAGAAGCGCAAGCCCAAGGCGTAGGAACCGCCAAACCAATCGAGGACGGCTTTGTGCATTACAATTGTCCGAGCCTGCCACATTTCATTGCCATGCTGTGCTTATCGACATCTGCTCGACCACCGTGCATTCCAACAGAAGCATCTCTGCTCGTCATCGATTCTCTCTCGGCTCTTGTGAATTTTGCGCTCCCCAGGACGGTGGAAGGAAAGAAGGCGCCCTTGATGGCAAATGGGAAAAAGGGTACGACCAGGGCATCTGCTTCTCTGACTGCACATTTCCCCGTTCTGCTAATAATGGCTAGGCCCAGCCCCGTACGAAAAGAGGACACAGGTACTACAATACATCACCGCCGCACTTGAGCGCCTAGCCGAGGCGAGCAATCTGGCCGTCGTCCTGCTCACGCAGTGTGCCAGCCGCATGCAAGCAGAACGCGGTGCTGGCCTGGCACCGGCTATCAATGCTGTAGTTTGGGACCGCGGCATCGCCACGCGTCTAGTTCTGTTCCGCGATTGGGCGTGGAAAGACAGCAAACCCATCGGCGGACGGTTTTTGGGCGTGCAAAAGCTCGACGGCACGAATGCCTATACAGGGATGGACCATGTCGTTGCTTTTGACATCACTGAGGTATGGTTTTTGTGGGCAGACAGCCACCTGAACTATTGATTTGAATGCTAATTTTAACTACAGAGTGGCATTGTTGAGGAACGCTACAGTGCAATTCCGCCACGATCGTCTGTCATATATAAACGAAAACTTGGTGACACTGGATTAGAAGCCGATGACAGTGATGAGGACAACTATGGTTGGGATGACGACGACAGTATGCCAAACATGCCACCTCAGTGGCAAGGCAGTGAGGATCTTCTTCTCGGACACCGTTATGAAGAGGATGAGAAAGACGACGAAGAAGATGAAGACGAGGATGACGACAAGAACGCTGATGAGGAAGAAGATGACAACGGCCAAAGACCCCCAACTGATGACGATGAGATGCAATCTGACCAAGTCGAGAGATATAATAACGGAAATACAGAAGAGAGAAGACAATCTCGGCTGCACGGATACCGGACACGGCGAGGATCACACAGTGTTGCAGATAGCGAGGAAGACTCTGATATTTAAGCGAAAGCGGTATGGCATAGCATGCAAAGGCGTACCGAGTGCAGCTCTTATGGAGGCACTTGTGTACTTAACGATACGGATAGATCGCGAGGGCATAGCATTTGTAATTACCGAGGATTCTCAGCTTTACGTTAAAGCATATGAGTTAATTAAAGAGACATTTGTTATAAGATAATCGTCTATCTTTATGTATTGTCTGTGATAGGACACTTGCTTCGATGTAATGGGAAACCTCAGATCTGCCTTTTCATTCTACCTACAATATGGTTGTCGAGGCAGCAAGATGCTCTTCGATAAGTCACGCACACAAATGCAGAGCGACAACACGATTTCTGAGATCATATATGAGATATACATATAGACATCTAAAAACGATGCTTGCATTAGAGAGGCAAATTACTAATATTGTATCAATAAATCTTTTTTCAGATGGCAAGCACAGTTTTTCGATTTAATTGTGTATATTAGCCAATACTGACCATGTACGTTTGTACTGGACAGAATGCTCCTGGGTCCAAAACTTATGTATGATTTAACTGTAGGTGGTTATATAGAACTACGAAACAGTACAATAAATAGTGATAAAAAAAATGTGGTGTTGGTATTGGACGAATGTATGATGACCTCTTTTATGCCTCTTCTTCCTCGTCGCCATCATCGCCCTCTTCGAGCCTGGAGGTCAGGCTGTAGTCGTGCATTGACACGAAGACCTATCCTCGAAAAGAACACCACATCTTTTCCTATCTGCTCCTTTCAGGTTTAGGACATAGCATTTATCCATTGACCTTCTTCTACGTTATGATATTTTGAGTGCGCACTTAAGTATAATCACTAGGCGCAAGTAAATATAATTTATCTCTAGAAGACATAAAACGACACGGATCTTTTACCCTATTGTTTTCCCAATAGAGTAGGGAGGCGCTCGAAGTGATACGCCTAGTATATCTGCCTTGATGAAGGAGTGGGCGAGACGTAGAGGTGCTGCTATGGCTATGCAGCACTCAGCTACGACATAAAGGCAAAACTGAAAGAATACTTTGTTTTTGTCCAAGAGGAGCAGAAGTGGTTTACTCTCCCATAGACATAGAAGCACATATGCTCTTTTATCACTACTGTCAAGACCTCATATAACAAGAACAAGAACGTTAGCCATTAGATGACCGATAACTCCTCACAGGGCTTTGATCATGATTCAACACAAGATAAACCACTGCTGAAAGGAATATGGTGTTGTCGATGGACCATTACCTACATGTATTTCGTCTCTTTACGACTATCTGCCAAGATGCCCAGCGCCGGCCAAGATTTTAGAGAAATGAGGAAAGAGGACCCTTGCCTGCAGGGTAACAGATGAAAACAGAAAAGCGGACCATGAAGGCTTTCGCTCGCGGAAGCTGCATTGCATTTCTTTCCACATATGCTAAAAGAATAATTTTGCTGCTGCCTTAGAGAAGTTGTTATGCACAAGAGCTGATAGCTCTGCCTTGTAGGTTTGACATTGGACATACCAAAATAGACGACTGGCATCATTTTGACGGACATTGGAGCGTTCTGCTGACTCCCTTGGCTGCGATCATACTTTTAGGATGATTGCTGAAGCATACTTTTAGGCGCATGCAATCTGCAAAAGAGGTTTCTGTCTCTCTCTCGGCTACGTTACAGACTTGTAATGCTGCGATGACCTTTTAGCTCCCTCTCGGCACTGCCACAGACCTCATCCATGGCAATTTTAGAATGGCAATTTTAGAGCATGGAAGTCTTATTATGGCCATTCCCTATTTTCGCCTTTCCTATATCACGATCTATTTTCTATGCTAGTTAGGGGTGTCTATGTACAGTCAGAGATGTATTCCGTCTGATGTTATACTGGAGAAAGGTGATGCGAATGACCGCAGTGGCCTGGCTGACGCGATTGCTGCACCCCTTAATGCATCTTTTATTTCCTGCTTTCATTTTCTTTGGCGTCGTGACTTAAATGCCAACGGGTGAAGAAAAAGCCATTGCTAAACTTTGTTCACCAGTCAACGGTTCGGTTGGCCTCGCCAGCATTGTCAACTGAAACAGCTAGAGATATGGCCCACGTCAGTTGGTGAGCCCAACCAGGCCGCATTGTGGGTTGGATTATATAAGAGGCGGTGAGCCAACCAGAGAGCCCTGTGGTGAGTTGCTGGAAATTTCTTGCCAACACATTGAATGCGGCATATGCGTGTGCACAACTCACAGGCACGGGCACAGCGTGTGCACTATGCCAGGTACCATTGATCTGTGATTGGCTAGCTGTACCCACTACAAAATGATGGACAGAAAACCGGGTCTACTAATAATAAAGTGAAGAGAAAAGTATTGTGAACAGAGGGGTACAATGACCACATGTGAGAGATTGTGCCGAGAGGACCATTGCAGCGCATTCGGCGATGAAGACGAGCTAGGGAGACATGGGCGACGATACAACGCACGAGAGGAGAGACTCTCTTCGTACACGTAGTCGTACACCTATATAGGCTGTTTTATCCAGCAGAGGAACCTATTCGCAGTTTAAAGCCATCGATTAACTTATTTTGATCCATCTTGTCTCACTCGCAGTTTATGGCTGACAGTGTGGCTTTGGACACGGCAGGAGAAACAAAGCACTCAACTTTAAGAGGTCCATGCTTCTATTTTGGGTCGTCCCGCCGAATCTTCGTTTCACCTGGTTTTTGCGCCCACGATACAAACTCCACAAGCAATTTCTTCCGTGAAACAAGTACAGCCAGTAAATGAACTCAAAGTGCAAACACGAAACAGACGAGAAGCTTCTGTTGCGAGCGACTCGGCTGCAAAAATCACAAGAATATGATGATATGTTTTAATATTGTAGGGCAAGAATAGTAGGCGCATACAACAATCACCTTCCCAAAATGCCACGCCGAATATCTTTGATTGTATTACGAGGCGTTTTTAATGCATTTTTCCCATGAGCACATGTACTGCTTGTTACGGATCGCCTACGAAGTACAGCTCATGCGGTTAATTACTCTTACACGTATACGGCGTAGTGCTGTAAGAATAGGACCTGAGACTCCCCCTCCATCTGAATCTCTAAATAGGTTGCGAGTGAGATTCTCTGCTTCCTTCTCTTTCGTCCGAGGCGCCTCGTCTATTATAGCACGGCCCTTCCTGCCTTTCGCCTCTTCCTGCTTCAGAACTAGGATCTAGCCCCTTTGGTGGTCCCAACCCCGGTCTGCGCGCACTATTTTGTAAAATTAAGGAGTCACGGCCAGAGGGCCAATATGGCCGCTGGTGGTACCTCAGAAGTACAGGTTCATATCTGTCAGTGCAGAAAACCCACTTATTTCCCATCGTAGTTACTCCAGGAAGACCCACGTCCGTCGCAACGAAAATCAAAAGTGGATCCTCTTATTTTGTTTTCCCACTGCGCCTTTCCTCTTTCCCATTACACGCTCCTCTGCGAAAATAGTCGCGGTCTTTGTCCCTTCCCCTTTCTGGGGTGAGGAAAGTGTCTCTGAGTTGGCGCACAAACGTTCGTCTAGTAGAATCTTCCCTCCTTTCCCTTTTCTATCGTTCCTTTCCTTTCTTCTTCCCCTTCCTCTTCACCCCTTCACTCGTTTCACTCTTTTTGCATCTTTCCGTTCACCATCGCAACATTTCTTTCGCTCTCTAGAGTATCCTATATACTCGTGCCATTCTTTTTTATTTATCTTATTGCTGCTGTTTTAATTTGCCGCTATCCTGCCGCTTTCTTGTTTCCTTGTTTCGCCAGCACAGAAAACCACGCCCTCGTTTGATATCGCGACGACAGACGATCTCTTTGCCTTACCTCGCCAACGATAGCTATCGATTAAACCACCAAACCGTCCCAACTACAACATCACCATGCTTCTCAAGACCTCCACGGCTGTGGCCATCCTGGCCATCGCCTCGCAAGCCGCGGCCGAGCCGCAGCCGTACAAGCCCAACAACGCCCCGAAGATGATGTCCATCCGCGATATGTTCGGCGTTGTTCGCCGCCAGGCTGGCAGTGATGGTTATACGCCTACGCAGAGCTACTGCGGTCTCGGCGAGACCTGCGCCCAGGCGTGCGGATCTGGCTACCAGACCTGCCCTTCCACCGATGATGCCATCCACTGCTTCGATCCCTCAACACAGCAGACCTGCTGTCCCGACGGCACCGGCAGTACGTGATCCCCCCTCTTGACGAAACCCGCAGTGCTTCGTGTGCTGGCTGTTATACTAGCCTTGCCATGTATATTACCTGTTCCCATGCTAACAAGTGTCTAGATTCCTGCGACGCGGGTTACTACTGCACCGGAGCCTCCAACGGTGACACCATCTGCTGTCCCGAGGGCCAGACCCTGGCTCAGTGCGCCGCAGAGTACAAGGTCACTGGCAGCCTCACCAAGGAGACCGCGGCCCCCACTACGTCGTCGTCGTCGTCGTCGTCTTCTACTTCGACTTCTTCGTCAACCTCCTCCTCATCAACTGTCGCCAACACGACGACCAGCAGCACCACAACGTCGGCCGCGACCCACCACGCCCACGGTAACAACAACACCGCCATTACCGTGTTTGGCACCAGCTTCACGACGACGTCATGCTCGACTTCCGCTAGCGCCGCAGCTACGGCCTACAACAACTTCACCTCCAAGGGTGGCCCGTCTCCGACTGCCAGCACCGTCTCCACCAGCGCTGGTGATTTCATCAAGCCTGCTGGTGCTGCTGCGGCTCTCCTTGCTGCTGCCTTCGCTCTTCTACTGTAAACGGGCCAGCGTCTGAACCGCATCTTAATTCCACTCGTCATTCTCCTTAATCCGCCCTCAACTGCCATGATTTACGAACCCCACGAAACACCCTCGCCCTTTGAATATGCGAACGGGCGTTCGTTCATTCTTCAAGTTCTACCGATCTCACCCGTCAACACATCCGATCAACCCTTTTTTTTTCTATTTTTTTTTTGTGTGCTTTGCTGGATGTTATAACGGATTGGCAGGTTGCGCATTGTTGGCTAGCCGCACTCGCAAAACATATTATGGCAAGAACGCATATCTAAACATCTGGCTGGGGAGTTCACGTGTTTCTTGCTTTTCTATTTTCGCTTCTTTACCTTGATACCTAGGGGGAAGAGCCTCTTGTGTTCTTCATCGGTTTGTAACCAATATATTCACAGAGCTTGCCCTCCCCCTATTTCTGACTTTTATTCGAGTCTTTATTTTTGATATCACTTGCTGTTTTGCGACTATTTTCAATTCTCGCGTACGAGGCTTGCCCTGTACGACCACAAACCACCTTTCAAATATTTTCGTGCTGTTACTCTAGTTACCACTTATTTGTCCTGGGGAAAGGGAAAAAATTTATAGCATCCAACATTGCACCATTTTCCGTCTTTCTACTTCGCCGTTATGTGATCTACGTAAAACAACACCAAAATAAGTGAAAATGATGCCTTATACATTGGAGATTGTACAAAAGTTTGTCTCCATTCACATCACTTAAACAAGTGCAACAGAGTGATGACTGAGCTGTGCAATACCTGGCGCATCCTCGATCTGTGATACGATTTTCATGTCTAATTCACGAGCCTAATTTTATATACAAGTTGACACAGACGGAAGAGAACCATGATTATAAAGATCAACAAGAGACAGGTTTCCGCCTTGCTGTTTCTAATTTGGCGAAGTTTTTGGTGGAGCTTTTCCCTGGTCACCCTACGTTAGGACTCCCTTTGATTCCTTTTTCTTCTTGTCAATCTAATCGACGCTTCCCCCTTTTGATAGATTTGACCTTGCCGATCGTCCTGTTTCGTCGATCCTGATCGTCTTAGTTTCCAAATTCAGCGAGTGGTTGGATTTTTACGAGATATCTATGAATCGCATATACCAGCTATGAAAGAGCATCCCGTTCAATGCATTTTGCATATAGGCTTTGCGGCGAACGGGCGGGCTTGAAATGTTTCATTTGCACGATCTTCGGTCCCTTGTTTCGACGTCACGGGACAATTAACACGGATTTAATTAACAGCAGCCGCCATTTGTCTCATTTATTGATATATTAGTTGCGCTTTTTATTATAGGTATATTTCTCGGGTCTTCTCTTTGTTGAATATGCTTTGTGGTACAAGCACATAAAAGTATGTATGTCTTCTGTAATGTTTTATCATTGAAAACAACCCAGCGCAGTTCCATTTTCCAAAATTGCACCCTCCAAAAAAAAAGAGAAAAACAGTAAAGACCAAAGAAAAAGACATAAATGAATCGTCCGTTAACATGCCACTGCTCAGTTGAGCTCATATCCTTACATAGAGCGATCTCTCCTGCTACCCCCCCTCCCCTCGGCTTTGTTGACTTCTTCCTCAGTCATCGTAGCCGGGCGGGTTTCCCAGCATATCCCGTCGCAGACTCTCGCGGCTATTCAGCGCTGCCTGGCGTAACTGTGCTTGGTACGCTATCTCGCCGGCACGCTGGAAGCTCAGCACTTCGTAGACGGCCTTGGAGATCTCTAGCGGCCGCTTCTTCCAGTCGTTCCCTGACCACGTCTTGCGTAGCATGCTGTCCGCTAATGCTGTTGCGATGAAGCGCACCGCATGGTCCTGTGCCGTCCAGCCCGTCTTGTCTGGGTGGTAGGCCAGATACCGGGGCTGATGCTTCTCGACTGCCTCCCTGGCGAGCTGTGCCGTGCTCGTCTTGTCGGGCTCCGGCTCGTCGAGGTGACTCAGCAAGAAATCACGACAGTACTCCTGCCAATCGCCCTGGAGGAACTGCAGCCACTCCTGGAACTGGCTGGACTCCTTGAAGGGTAGCAACTCCAGGATTAGGCGCTCGTGCTGGGTGGCAATGGAGCGAGGGTCGGGTTTAATGCCACCGAAGGGTGCTGTAGATGGGGAGGTGAGCGGGGGCACCTGGCTGCTGGAGGAGGAGAAGGAAGTGGTGGAGGCTGCCGCCCCGTGGCCTGGGTGGGGCCCCATCATAGATGCCAGAGGCAAGATCTCGTCAGCGGACTGCTTCTCAATGGCACAGCCCATTGGCTTCAAAGAGAAATCAAATGTCTTAAGGCGACTTCTTGATCGCGGAAACAAAAGAAACACGCAAATCAAGCCTAGGGCACTGAACTACGGAATCACCTCGTGAAAGTCGCAGAGGGGTGGAAGCTATCGCATAGATATACTTCTCTCTTCATCATTGAGCGTAGTCTTACGATTCGCTGGGATGCTTCTTAAACTGCTGCCTTGACCTCCCTTTGGGGCGGTGCTGCTGTCTAGTGCTTTTACGCGTAACCTGCACCGATAAACGAATTTCGCATGAAAATAAACCAAAAGATATGCATATATAAAATAAATGATGCAGGAATACGAGGAAATATGCGTATAGAAAGTAGTAATATTGGTCGCAGTCTTCAGCTGTACGGGCAAACAACCCGCCGCTATTGGTTCTCGTATCTCGTATGGGCCAATGCATCTCGCATTTCGTACGGAGTACAGCTACTTAAAATAAAACAACCAGCCTATTTGGCCAATTAATCACTGCCCTGCATGGTAAAGCAAGGCCTAATGTATCAAATGCGTATAGCGTATGTATGTTGTCGTGCATGGCAAAGCTGTCGTCTAACTTATTGTTTTAACCTATCTGGTTCTCCTTTCCCAATCACACAAAGATTACATGGGGTGAGGCAGCCCATTGTGCTGGTGCGATGCGACTCTGACATGTAAAAGGGGCCAGCAATTGCATACTATCATATTTGCAAAAGCTTCTCGTCAGGATACTGGTAGAAAGGCTGTGGCTGGATACGTTGTTCTGGGCTAAGCAGACTTATCTGAGGCGAGTGCGTGATGGAAGTTTGAATTACAGGCGGGAGAGAGAGCAAGCTGAACATAGGGCAAGTGCCAGTTCAAAGTAGAGCAATATGCACGTTCGCTTTCGACAAGCCACTTTCCAAAGCAGAAACCAATCAGCTCCCTGTGTCCTGCGTTGTATAAGTTCATTCTCAACTTTATATTGAAGTCAGAACTTCGTATCGAACTTATCCCTTCCAACTTCAACTAAATATACATATTTTGCTCTCATAAATTTCTACATTTTTTTTCTCTGTTTTTCTCTTCCCACTCGCCTCTCCCAGACTTTTTATCTTTCTTTAGCCTTTCAATTTCTATTTCATCTTATTCACATTTTCTTCCTTATGCTAAAGTAGCCACCAACTTCAAGCAAACTGCCAGGTACCCACTGCTGTCAAATAATTAAATCAGAAGAAAGAGAGCGGCCAAGAGCGACTTTCCACTTTAACTGATCCGTGCTGGTTGATCGGATTTCTGAACTGAATGATCTTATTAGTCGACAGTAATCTTGAAGAGGCCGGCAACTTAACTTAACCCAATTTTTGAACGTAAGCGCAAGCCGAAAAGCAAACGCCATTGTGTCCCGGCATCAAATAGAGAAGAAGTCTGAGAAGGTGCCAACATAAGCCCTTACCTAGCTGTATTTAGGTGTGAAGGCGCACGATAATGAATACAAGAATGCAGTGAATGAGTGGAAGGGCAGATCAAAGACTAAGTAGAGCCAGCTAAGCCCTGTCGTGGCCCATATTCTCAAGGAGGCTATTCAATATATTGGAATTTCTACGAGTGCACGCCCTCGCTATAGAAATTGGTGGGAATGATTTAGATGGCAGGAATCTTTGGAAATCGACGGCCTTTTCTCCCTGTGTCAGATTGACTACGATCGACCAAGAACCCGATATACCCAGCCTGGTTCTCAATACGGCTCAAGACAGCTGTCCAGTTAAATAGCTGCATTGTTATATATAATCATGGCATTTATTTCTTGCTTTTTTCTTCCTAATACCTGAATAGACTGGGCGTAGGCCAGAGTATATTTCCCTGATGACAATGAGCGAGACACCTCACAGAGCCTCACTTACAAATGGAGGATGACGTCTGTTTTTGCTATGATCTCTGGCTATGCCATTAATTGTCAACTTTAAACAAGTGAGTGCTCAAAAGGACGACTCTCAATGATACTTCAATATTGATCTCCTACTGTGAATCCGCACTAACTTTATCTCTGCGGCGTCTACCGCCTTTTTTTTTTCGAAAAGGTTAATCTGGCTACTTGGAAGTGGTAATTTGCAAGATGCGACTTTGGGTTACCGGGAAAACGCACGTGAAAACTTAAAGGCGTAGTGTACACGCTGCTTTTCCCACTATAATGTAGACGAGTTTAGGATAAGTACCTACATATTTGGTTAGTCGCATATATTTTCTGCAGCTGCCAATTTTGGCGGAGATTGTCTGAGACACTTTTAAATTGTCACAAAGCCTTCCGACACCTGATAACTGAGAAAGCACTCTCTTTGTTTAGTCGTTCTTTCTCACTCATCGCCATATTGTTCATTTTGTGTTTTTGGGATGCTCTTTTCAAGTTATTTTTATTTGAAATCTTGGGTCGTTCGATATTTTCTTCTTTGAATTGATTTCCCCTGCCTTCATTTTGCTCGGCCTCTCTGCGAATGACAGATGCGACACGCAGTGTCATTTCTCCGCTGAACACGTCTTATCTTCAGGGACCTCTTTGCGACAAGATTGCGAATCGCACATCGGACGCGCTCGATTTGTGAGATCTGTCACTCATTGCCAATCTCCATGTTATTCTAATTCCTCTGATCAAAAGGTACTTGAGCGATTATTTCTTCATTTTATTTTCCCTCACGCCTTTCGAAGGGTATTTGATTTGCAAATTTTGCGATGGTTCTAGTGGTTCTAGTGCTTCCAGTGCTGTTGGTACTGTTCGGTTTCATCGTTCGAGTGTCCCCTTTTCCCAAAATCTCATGTCAGCTCATTATTTATGACATCAACACACAAAACTATGAACAAGAAAGACATCAAACCGTTCCTCTGACATTCGTGACGTTGCTTGATTTTCATGCTGGAGTTCTCCAATATTCGTTTTCTTTCCTTTTGAGTGTATTTTGAGCCAACTTGCTTTTAAAAAACTGAACTTGTGTGCTGATTAAGGCTTAAGCATTTCGTAATTTACACTTTGGCAGTAAGCCATGGCGGATAGTGCAACGCTCGCCAATGAACCAGCGGCAATAGCCAATGCCGACAGCGACTCCAATTCCACCGATGAAACTCGTGTATTCTCATGGCTGTAAGCTAACTAACACTACATTTCGTTCTTTTGATACGCCTTCTTCCTAGATGCTGACCTCCACTCATCAGCGACCCTCATCCTATTTTTGTTATAATTCTCGTGGGCTCCGACGAGACGCCTTTCGGCATACAAAAGGATTTTCTATGTTCGAAATGCCGTCATTTCCGGGAATACTTTCACAAAGGTGATGGGGAGCAGAAGACTATTGAACATGTTGTTCGGTTGTCAAGTACTCCCGTCGAGGTGTTCGCACATGTACAGCACTTTTTGTTCACAGGCAACGTCTTTACCAACCCGGATCAGATACCGGCATACGATATACTTGTCGGCATTTGGAAGCTCGGCCATAACCTCGGCGTCGAAGGTCTCTGTGAGCGTACGCTTGAGGCAATGTCTGAGTACAAACGCGTCACCCAGTCCATTCCGGCCACCCCGCTCTTGTTGCAAGTTTGGAGGGACACGCCCGAAGGCTCCTCTATTCGCAAATTGCTGCTCTCATGGGCTGCTGAGTATCTTCGCTCTAGCGATGACCGGTCTGACTTTGCCAAATCTTTACCAAAGGAGCTTCTGAGCGAGCTAGTTGTGGCTATGAGCTCCTACAGCGAGTACTGGTCGGCTCCGAGTGTACAGAGCAGCAGCAATAAACGTTATGCAGAGAGCGATGGCGATGCTGTGGAAGATGCCGGGGACGACTATGCACAGAAATCCCCTGTATCAAAGCGGGCTCGGTATTTTGAGTCGTATCCTGTGGCCAACGGCCGAAGTGCTTCTGGACGGGCAGCATCCAACCCCACAACTCCGACTGCTGGTGCGGCTTCGTCTTCAGCAGCGGCTTCCGCTGGTCGAAAACCAAGTAGGACATCCTTGCCGGCGCCGCGGAAGTATGTCAAGAAACGCACCCAACTGCCAGTAGATGCAGACGCCTTCAGCCCTAGCCAGAAATTGAAATTTTGTTCGGATCTCTTGACCAGGATGCTCTCTGGGCCGGGTATGTCTTTTTAATTTTCGCTTTTGTCTTTTACTTTCTTTTGACTACTTCCACTTCGCTTTATTAACTCAGCCCAGGCTTCTGGACACGACTAGTTGGCCCGTTTCGGGAACCAGTAGACCCAACATCAGAGGGCATACCAGACTACTTTGATAAGGTCAAGCGGCCTATGGACCTCGGCACAATCAAAGCTAACTTAGACAACGGACGCTATACGAGTCAAGAAGAGTTTGCGGCAGACATGAGGCAGATTTTTACAAACGTCTATCTCTACTGGAATAAGGGCGATCCAATCTGGGACATTTGTAAGCGTCTGGAAAAAACTTTTGAAGAAAAGTACAGTCAGATGAATAAATGGTTAGGGAAGATTGATGGAGAGGAGCCCAGCTGATCCAACGGGAAGTTGAAATGTGGACGAGAAACACGATATTGAAGACACCTTTGAGAACGATTTTTTTAACTGGCGATATAGA
Source organism: Hawksworthiomyces lignivorus (assembly GCA_002917075.1). Lineage (NCBI taxonomy): Eukaryota > Fungi > Ascomycota > Sordariomycetes > Ophiostomatales > Ophiostomataceae > Hawksworthiomyces > Hawksworthiomyces lignivorus. The sequence continues at coordinate 77,972 of NTMA01000100.1, read as the reverse complement.
AGAACGTGGACTAATATGGCTTGGGAAAATAATGCCTCTTTCAAGGGGCAACAGATACAGAAACCTGGGGTGTTTTGTAAAGGATGTATTGTTCAACCGTGTCTTGGTTCCATTCTTTTTTTGTATTCCTTTTTGTTTGTACAATATATACAGTATACCAAGTGCCAGGACAGTTCAGAAGCACATTCTAGTGCAGCCTGGCTTCCCCTTTTCTTCATTCTTTTTGAAAGTCTAATACATTTTCAAGTTCTTGTGCTCTCTCAAGCACTCCTCTCGTGTACCCCTTTTCCTGTTGTCGCTAAGAGTGTTTCATGTCCATTTGATACCAAAAAGTGTCCGCTTCTTGTCACTGCCGGCCTCTCCAGCCTGCGCATTCTCCAGGTAGATTCGCTCGTGTCCGGGCACGTCAATGTAGAAATAGCGGTACACAAACTCGCTCCGGCTCGGCGGCCGCACCATGTGCAGATATGCCGTGCCTCGGGCACGGTCGCCTTCCACGTGGAAATGCATCAAGAAGTGCTCTCCCTGCGGATCCGTTCGGGTGGTTGATCTGGACATTGCGAGTGTTAGCAAGGGAGCGTAAATCGATATTTAAGGAGGACGAAAAGAAGAGAGCGGTTGGAGGGGAAGGAGGAGGGGGGAGAGAGTATGAACGTACGCAATTGGCCGTGCTCGCCGCCACTTGTTCCAGGTCTCCTCACCAAACGCCGTGATCGACTTGGCGCGGCCTAGTACGTCTGTACACCGCGTGTCGGCCTTGATGCGGTCGACGGCGCGGTTGAAGTTGGACACTTTGCTGCTGGGCGAGAACACTTCCGTGTACAAAAAGTAGCCGACCCCGCCAGTCAGCACGACGCCGACGACGACCATGCCGAAGTTGAATGTCTGCTGGGCGGCACGTGCCGTCTTCTCGCCAGCTGAGAGCTCGGTCCAGGGCACGCCGCCGTCGTCATTGAATGGCGTGACTGCGCGGCGGCGGCTACTGCTGCTGGCGGAGGAGGAAGAGGATGACGACGACGACGACGCCGATGAGGATTTGCTCTGATGCTGCGTAGCGTAGCCACGACTGGGGCGAAGAACCGTCCCGGAAGTGGAAGAAGAGGGGGACTGGGGGGCGATCACGAGAGCGGGGAAGGTCGACATGCGACAGCTCCGGGCGCAAGACGATCGCACGGCCGTCGAGGCCTGGGCGGCGAAAAGCGAAACGATTGCGGGTCTCATGGCGGTAGAGGCGTTGGCTGGCCGCCCATGGTCCTCTCGTTGAGTCGAGGGGAGGTGGAGGAGACGAGCAAGAGTCGTCTTTCGCGAGACTCTGGGGTGCAGCTGGTAGCGCAAGTTGGTTGTTGAAGCAGGGTATATAGCTTTTTTTTCTTTTGCTATGTAGAATAAGCACAGGAATCTTTCCGCTTTGTGGGAATTTGCGCTAGTACAAATGGAACCTAGCTCCGACCGAATAGAAAAGAAGAAATGCGCATATGGGGAACATGCCTGTGACCGCTAAATAGATACGAAGAGCTATGTTTTTATCCCTTATAGCAATTATGCCAGCTCCACTAAAGGGGCCAGCTTGCGTGCAGTAAAAGGAAGGAACGGAGGGAAGGGAGAGGGAGGGGTGCTGGGGCAATAGAAATAAAAGATTATTTATTACAATAGCCAGTCAAGCAGCCTGGTCCAGCCCAGCAACAGTCAGCAAAGCGAGCGTGGCTTCGAACCTAAATATTATCGCGAAGTTGTCCTTTCGAGCCAACTTTCTCTTTGCCCTCTGCCACCGCCTCCATTTCCCGCCCGTCCTCCTCTGTCCGACAAGACTGCATCACAAGATCGTCTTCTCCTATTCTGCGAACAGAGCTGCATCTTCTACAACTCTGAAACCCGTTTTACTGAAAGCACAATCCTTCATCCACGATCCCCATCGTCGCGCCTTCAAGATGAGTGGCCTCGCGACAAAGCAGCAGTCGCTCAAGATCTTTGAGAAGCTGAAGTCTAAGCCAGCGAATAAGGTTGGTGTTTTTTCCTATTTGCCTGTTCTTTGTCATTTTGTCATTCCGCTACAATGCTGACCCTGCAGATCTGCTTCGATTGTGGTCAAAAGAACCCCACGTGGACCTCCGTCCCCTTCGGCATCTACCTCTGCCTCGACTGCTCCGCCAACCACCGCAACCTCGGCGTGCACATCTCCTTTGTGCGCTCCACTAATTTGGATCGTATGCTCCGTCCCTCTTCTCTCTGATTGCCCCTTTTCTTCTAGGTAGCTGCTATGAAGGCTGCTGTTGCTAACTGCACATAGAATGGCAATGGGATCAGCTGCGGGTCATGAAAGTTGGTGGCAATGAGTCCGCAACCAAGTTCTTCCAGCAAAACGGCGGCTCTGCGGCGCTCAATAGCAAAGATCCCAAGACCAAGTACCAGTCCAATGCGGCGACTAAGTACAAGGAGGAATTGAAGAGACGCGCTGCCCGGGATGCCAAAGAGTATGTCCCCACTCCTCTGATTCTCCATGTCCTTCCTATATGCCTCTCGTTCTAATATTTCCCCCCTTCGCGTGCCAGATATCCCGGCGAGGTTGTTATCACCGACGCCGAACCCACCGAAGGAACCAGCACCCCGTCCGGCGAACCCGCAGATGACTTCTTTTCGTCCTGGGACAAGCCTGCCATTAAGAAGCCCACGCCGCCCATCTCCCGCACCGCCACGCCGCCCGTGGTGGGCCGCACGCCCTCGCCTTTCCTGAGTGCCGGTGCTAATAAGGATGGCATTGCACGTTCGGCGTCCCCGCTGTCGGCTGGTGCCAAGACGGCCGACGATGCGGCAGCCAAGCCGGCTGCGAGCCGCATCACCCATTCCTCCGCGCTCAAGAAGACCACTACAGGCCCTCGGAAAACCAACGTGCTTGGCGCCAAGAAGACGACTAAGCTTGGTGTAAAGAAGGTGACGGGCGACACCATCGATTTCGACGAGGCTGAAAAGAAGGCCAAGGAGGAGGCCGAACGCATCGAGAAGCTTGGCTATGACCCAGAGGCCGAGGCCGAAGAGCTTGCTGGTAAGAAGGGGTCCGGTGGCGCAGCCGGCAAGGCTGATGCCACCAACATTGTGTCTCCTACGCCCGTCAGCCCTCCGCGCGGCGGCTACGGCTCTGCGTCGCACTCGCGCGAGAAGTCCGCTTCGGAGATGGAACGTCTCGGCATGGGTATCGGACGGTTAGGGTTTGGCCAGGTTGGTGGCCGGGCCGGCGCTGCATCAAGCGCTGCACCGAAGAAGAATGCCGGTGGATTTGGTTCTGTTGGACCGATCAAGGCCGCAGAAGGTACGTCTCGCCCCCCCCCTTTTGGACTCTTCTGCTATGTTTGTGGATGCCGGACTAACATCAACCTCTCCTTTTTTTGTAGACAATGATGAGAAATTTGCGCGGTCCAAGTTCGGCAACCAGAAGGCCATCTCTTCGGACGAATACTTCGGCAAGGGTTCGTACGACGCGAATTCGCTGGCAGAGGCCAAGCAGCGGCTGCAGGGCTTCGACGGAGCCACGGCCATCTCGTCCAACGCCTACTTCGGCCGGCCCGATGAGGAGGTCGCCGAGGAGTACGGCGATCTCGAAACGGCTGCCAAGGACTTTGTGCGCCGGTTCGGCATCACGGCCGGCGACGACCTGGAGAACCTGACGCAGGCACTCGGCGCCGGTGCAACTCGGCTGCAGGGCGCTATCCGGAATTACCTGAACGGCTGAATAAGCGACGGAGAAGATTGCAAAAACAGAAAGAAAAAAATAACAATGAATTCCTTGTTGCTGTTGTCTTTTATTTGCCTTTGATATCCTCAGCATATTTGAGGCGAGGCGAGGGGGGAGTGCGGACTGGCATCAATTTTCACCATATATTATCCTCTGACGTTATTGAATTTGGTTTTGTATTTTTTTTGGGAAACGCTGGCTCATTTACCTTTTATATACATATTACACTACCCTTTTCACCATTCCTCCTCTTTAGTTTCCATCGTTTTGCACAGCTGATCCACCTCGTTCTGGTTTATTTTCATCTTTTTCTTTGTGTATTTTTTTTTTGTCTTGTTGTGGCCTCGTCTTTCCCTCGCCACCTTGGCATTCCAAGGTGTTCGTCATAATGGTTCTATGAAGGAAAAAAGAGAAAAGAAAAGGGAAACGGAACGTGAGATGCGAAATGAACGGAGACGAAGTTGCGGAAACTGGTCGAAAAATGATGCAAGTAAGCTGTATTCGTCCGGCAGTTTGGCACACACATGAGGCACGCGTAATTACGGTAGATCAAATAGAGTTTAAGGATTATATTTCTGCGATTTTTGGTTCTCTACAGGTCGGCAGTCATTGAGATTGCATAGAAAAGATAATCAACAAAGGGAGGTTTCTTTGCTATTGTGGTCCTGACGTAATGTATGTACAAGAAGCAGCAGCAATGCTGCACCGGTGTTGTCCTATCCAGTCTCCGTATAGCGAAGCAATGTAGACGAGCACACGTAGCTAAGGGTAGATTAAAAAATGAAAAAAAGGAAGCCTCTTTTAGAAAATCATACAAAGCGCGACAGCCAGTCTACTAACAACACACGCGCCTTTTCCCCACACCCTGCAGCTCCTTACAGCTTGGCCACAAGTCTGCTGCCCTGCTGCAGGGCGGCGGCGGCATCGTCGACGAACTCGTCGACGACGGCCTTGGCCGACTTCTTCTCATTGACCACGGATGCGCACTGGCCCATCAGGAATGGCCGGAACTGGTCCATCAGCTCGTCGACGTCGATCTCCTCCTCCTCGCCGTCTGCCTTGGCGGGCTCGCCGTCCTTGGCGGCTCCCGTGGGGGGCGCCTTGAGCTCGCCGGACAAGACCTTGTCCAGGTCGACCTCGTAGGGGAGGGTGCCCTTGGAAGTGAGCTCGCGGATCTCGGCCTGGCGCTCCGTCTCCCAGTGCTCAATGTACGGGTTCTTGCGCACGCGCAGCGGGCGGCCGGTGAAGATGATGGTGCGGATGGTGTCGTCGAAGCCGGCGGTGCGCACGGCCTCCTTGTGCGACTCGGGGGCGCCGGCCTCGTCCGTCAGAATGAAGCGCGTGCCGACCCAGACGCCGGCGGCACCCATCATGAGCGACGCGGCCAGCAGCTGGCCGTTGTGGATGCCACCAGCAGCGAGGACCAGGACGGGCCCGCCCGTCACGGGGCTCTTGTGGCCGCGTACGCGGCGCACGACCTCGGGGATCAGCACGGTGGTCGGCACGTCGCCCGTGTGGCCGCCGCCCTCGCCGCCCTGGGCGCAGATGATGTCGACGCCCAGCTGCAGGCACTTCTCGACGTGCTTGGGGTGGCCGACCATATTCATGTAGACGATGCCGTGCTTATGCAGGCGGTCGACGACGTGGCGCGGCGGCACGCCGACGGCGGAGACGAAGAGCTTCGCGCCAGACTCGATGACGACGTCAATCAGCTGATCGAGCTTGCCCTTGGTGTAGTCGTAGCTAAAAGAGGACGACACATGCGTTAGCAACAACAAACGAAGCTCGAGAGAAAGCAGAAAGCAGAAAGCAAACGGCAGAGGGGCAAGGGAAAGGTCACGCGCTTACTTGGTCTTCCGGGCATTGCCGCCCACCTGGGGAAGCAGCAGATCGACGCCGAACGGCGCGTTTTTGTCCGTCAGATGCTCCTTGAGCTCGTCAATCTGCTCCTTCAGCATCTCTGGGGTGTAGCCGACACCGCCAATGACGCCGAGGCCGCCGGCATTGGTGACTGCAGCCGCCAGGGTGGGGCCAGCGGCCACGTTCATGCCGGCCAGCAGGATGGGGTGGTTGATCTTGAACAGATCGGTGATAGGGGTGCGAATTTTCTCTGAGAAAAGTATGACAGTTAGCATCTAGGCGTAGGGAAAGGACGGTAGCATTATTAATCACATGAAAGCCATGGGAATGCAACTACTTACGAGGAGAAGCCATGATGAGGGAGCTGTGTTGCAGCAGAGTAAACAAAGAAAGTAGGGAGGACGGTAAACGATTTCAGCAGACGCTTGAAGCAATCTAGAAAGAAAAGAAAGAAACAAGAAAAAATAGAAGTAGGTCAGAAAAATTAAGGAGAGGGAAAGAAAAGAGGAAAAAAGAAGAATGCGGAGGAAGAAGAAGGGATAATAGGTGTAAGAAAGACGATGCATGTACCGCATCCGGACGTTCTTTCTTCTTGGCTTGGGGCTGTTCTTGCCTGCGACGGCCACATGCTGGCGAGAGCCGAGGTCGCGCGGAGACAGCGCACTGCAGCTAGCCACTACGTCGTAGCGATTAGTATATGGAGTAACTACGCGCTAATCGCAGTTCAGGTTAATCGTCCGGGCCTGATCCGCTAGCCAAAAAGAAGGCGCTATTGGCAGTCGATGCAGTCTGGGGCAGGAAGTAACGATGGGCAAAAAGAGGGGGCCGCCTCTTTTTAGTGAGCCTCTGAGCTTACGAAAAATGTGGTAGGTGAGTTTTAGGCTGTGACTGCCGTAAACTAGAGCTTGTAAGATGATACGAGGCCCTACATCATACTGCACCCTTACTCACATAAGCATGAAGCTGTGCCGAGGCTCACTTTGGCGTCGGAGGCAAGACCCCATCTCTCCACGATGTCATCCCACCAAACCCCAACGCACTTTCCCTTTGTGGAAAGAGCATCCTCTTTTCTGATTGACGAATAACAGCTTCTCAGCAAACAAGATGATGAGTTGTCATATGACCAGCGCCGTTTGTTCTATTTCATCTTCTTTTCTCTTGTTTTCCTCCGTTTGCTTCGTTTTTTTTGTCCTTGTGGTCGTCATTTCTTTCTTCACCCAGTCTTGCGATGCCATCTGGTTTCACCCGAGGATGTGGCACCAGCCATTTCTCGGACCAAGCAATTTATAAACCTAGATGATCTGAGACCCTTGACCTGCCATCCGCTGCGTCTCACAGACTGAGTTGCCATTTCTGTTGCATCTGACAAGATTTCTTCACCCAGAGCAATTGTTTCTGAAGACAGTATTTTCAGTTATACTAACACTGTAAATTACCTAAGATATAGCTGCCTTTTTGCAGATAATAGCTCTCCCTTACAGCTAAATTGCACACTGTGTTTAGCCGACCAATCATGTCTCCATACGAGAGACTTAAGAGACTTTATCTTGAACTATTATTTTTTTCTTTTTAGCTTGTGAACGTGACTGGCTCGCAGCAAGGCTGTAGGCGAAACCGCAGTAAGCGAAATCACTGTCTTGCTCCACGTTAGCCTCAGACGAAACGTGGGGGGCAGAGTCATGAAGGTCGTCACCGACTTGCTTGCTCTACGTTTGACGACGGGCTACAAGACCGCCTTGCGCAGCAGGTTCACTGGCTGCTGGAATAGTAAGATCAACGGCCTTGCCTCGCCTACGTTTGGAAGGCGGCGGTACACACGGGTCGTCCGGCAGTTTCCTGTGGCACCTTTTCTGCCGCTGTTGAAGTGTCACGGAAACGCAGCAAATTTCTCCTTGCCAAGAGATTCCCAAAGGTGGTTTGGCAGTACAGCCTCTAGAGCCATGTCTGTACCTGGTGGTGCTTTGTCGCCAACGGCATCATTGGGAGCGCCTTGCTGCCAGTCCGGCGCAAGTGCAGGCCCTCAGAAGAAGACGGCCTACGTTGCGTTGGGAAGCAACCTAGGCGACCGCATTGGCTGGATTGAAAAGGCCTGCAATGAAATGGACCGCCGGGGCATTCGAGTGCTCCGTACCAGCAGCCTATGGGAAACGGAGCCTATGTATGTCCTTGAGCAAGATAAGTTTGCCAATGGCGTGTGCCAGGTGGAGACTGATTTAGAACCACTGGCACTCCTGGACCAACTACAAGACATTGAGCGGAAGCTGGGCCGCCAGAAGTTTATTGACAAAGGGCCACGGAACATTGACCTGGATATCTTACTGTACGGCAATGAAAAAGTGCAGCATGAGCGGCTGACTATTCCACATATTGGCATACCTGAGCGAGAGTTTGTTCTGCGGCCGCTCGCACAGTAAGTGCGCATCTGTGCCTCGGGTGTTGTCCCGGCTCTCTGCTTGGTGCTGACGCTGACTGCCAATCATAGACTCGCTGCCGACATTCCTCTCGACCCAGCGCGCCCATGGAAGCTCGTCCAGGACTATCTGAATGAGCTACCGCAGCAGGCTGAACCATTAACGCCATTAACACCACTAGGCCAAACACGGCCACCATTGCAGGCACTGCGCGCCAACCGGCGCACGCTGGTCATGGCCATCCTCAACGTTACCCCTGATTCTTTTTCTGACGGCGGCCGCCACTCAGCCGCTGACGAGAAATCCTTAGCTGCTTTGGCTGAGACGGTGCGCAGTTTTGTGCACGACGGCGCGACTGTGATTGATGTCGGTGGCCAGTCAACGGCCCCAGGTCGTCCGCAGGTGTCTGCGGAAGAAGAGCTGGCGCGCATCGTGCCGGCCATTGAGCTAATCCGCCGCGATCCTGCGAACCGAGACGTTGCTGTCAGTGTCGATACGTACCGCGCGTCGGTGGCCGAGGCTGCCGTAGCGGCTGGCGCGGATATGATCAACGATGTGTCGGCGGGCGACATGGATGCGGACATGTTGGCGACGGTCGCGCGACTGGGCGTCACCGTGTGTCTTATGCACATGCGCGGCACGCCGGCCACTATGAGCAAGCTGAACAAGTACGAGAGAAGCACAGACAGCGATGGCGCCCAGGAGTCAACTGCTGCTCCGATCATCGAAGCTGTCGCGCGCGAGCTGCTTGCCCGTGTCCAGGCTGCTGAGGCCGCCGGCATCCGCCGCTGGCGCATCGTGCTCGACCCGGGCCTAGGATTTGCCAAAGTGGGCGACCAAAACATTGATGTGCTGCGGCATCTGGACGAGCTGCGGGCATGGCCCGGCCTAGATGGTCTGCCCTGGCTCGTAGGCTCGAGCCGCAAGAGCTTTATTGGGCGAACAACGGGTGTAGCTACGCCTGCCGAGCGGATCTGGGGAACTGCAGCAACGGTGGCGGCAGCCGTGCAGGGCGGAGCGGACATTGTGCGGGTGCATGATGTACGAGAGATGACCCAAGTAGTGGCTATGGCGGATGCCATATGGCGATACTAAGGCCGGCCTGAGACGATGTGACTACTACTATAGTGGTGAATGGAGAGGACGGGGAGTTCCTCGCATTTTACATTTGGGGTTGTCATTGTTGCAATTTTAGACAGAAAAAAAAAGGCATAGAGAGGACAGGCGGTAACGATAGAAATGAATCACAAAAAAAAAACAGTTACTATGCGATCACCGAAATGACATCATTCTGCCGATGCCCTCATACAACCTATTATTTGGTGATAGATATCTCCTTTCAACTTCATTTTTAAGGATGGGTCAGCTTTCCTAAATGAAGATGCAGTGAGCTCTTGCCGGGCGATCTTCTGAGCGAGTCTGCGCTAAGCGCCGAAAAAGAAAAGCCATTAGCGCCATGTTAGCGAACTTTCTGAAGCGGACCGCTCCGCTTGGCAAACGGCAATCATTTCGTTTTTTTTTTTTTTTGCCTCTGCTGAAACTCATACGAGAACATCTGCAAGCCACAGCGATTGTAGAACTCTCTTTGGTTGCGCACACATTGTTGGCTGCGCTTTATCTCAGAATGTTGCAGGCCTTCCACGCTCAATCTTGGCGCGATAACGAAAACGATGAGGCAAAAGCTGGCGCTGCCCAGACCCTGCTCGTGGAGTCTCTGAGACGCCAAGTCCCGTGCTGGGATCACAACTCTTGGCGCACCCCCTAGCTTGAGCTCCAGGTTCTGGAGTCCTCAAAAGGAATGTCGATTCGCTAATATTACTGTACTCATATTGTAGGAAAATAGCGGCTAAAATTGCACTTGTATCTTGTCTCGTGTCCAATAACGAGCCGGCCTATTAAGAGGCAGCCCGGAAGAAAGGAGGGAAGCTTGGAAGAACGTGTGGCAGATTTTTTTTTCCCCTCTGATGTTAAAATGATCAACAAGCGAGATGCCAAGGTCACGAGCCTCTCAGCCTTCATGCCATGTCGTGCGTCTCAGGAGGACGATGTATGGTTACGTCAAAGTATCTGTTCTTGGCTTCTCTGTGGTCTTGTGGTATCGCTCCAAATGCACAGCTTGCTTACTGCAGGACAGATGTCAGCGCCAAGATGAGCCTAGGCCACCCAGACGAATACGCTTTGGTGCGCGAAAAAAATGACAGAGATACAAATACAAATAGAAACACATAATAGTGGAATAAAGGGGGCTTTAAGGTACTTGGTAGAGCTGGGCGACGCTGCCAAGGCCACAAAATTGGAAAGCTTTTGCTGCGTTGGCAGCAGGGGACGACGGCTATGTTTTGGGTCTCAATCAGTTTTGTTTTGGTCTCTTCATTTGATTTATTGTGTCCTCTTTATTCTTTTCATTTCTCTTTCTTATATTTCACGAGAATGATTGTACAGAGTACATACTTATACTATCTTTGATACTGTTTAATATTTCCAACATTTGTGCGCGTATTCCTCTTTTCTAGACAGTTTCTTTAAATGACCTTGTCAGTTATTTAAAGCTACATAGTAGGCGGCTGTTGCATACGATAAGTATATTATGGCTTCTCGGAGGACGACTTCGAGTTCGACTCCGACGGAGGCAGGAGGAGCTGTTGCAGAAAAGCCGGCTGGCCATTCGAGTGCCTCCGCGCTCCCGTCGGCGTTGCCTCTGCACAACGGCGACATCGAAGCAGTCCAGCCAGGCGACCCATTACAAAACAGTACAGCAGCAGCGGCAAAGCGACGCAGCACCACTTTCCGATTGCGCCGGCGCCACTCCCACCTCCGCTTCCAGTTCCGGGAGGAGGGCGAGAGCGGCCGCTCGGGCTTCCACCCGCTGCATTTCCTGTGGGGCGCTTTTCGGTCTTCTAGCAAGGTGTCCGCCACCGTCAACGTGTTGTGGCCGGCGGTGCCCGCCGCCATCGCCTGCCGGTACGGGCTGTCCGATACGCCGCGCAACCACCTGATTACGTTTATCCTATCATACCTGGCAATGGTGCCGTGCGCCAACATGATCGGTTTCTCCGGCCAGGAGCTCTCGCGGAAGGTGCCGCACGTGCTAGGCATATTGACGGAAACGACGTGCGTCGAGCTGCTCCTCTGCCAGCTACTCTCTTCCCCCCTCCCGGTCTGCAGAGGCGGCGAGCTAACAAAAGTATTCCAGGGTTGCCTCGATTGTCGAAATCGTCTTGTTTATCGTGCTCGTGACCCGGGGTCTCTATGAGGTCGTCCAGGCGGCCATTCTGGGCTCGATCCTAGCCACGATGCTGCTTTGCCTAGGCCTCTGCTTCTTTGTCGGCGGCTTGCGCCGCGAGGAGCAAGAGTTCAGCGAGACCGTCAGCGAAGCCGGCTCAGGCTTGTTATTGACAGCGTGAGTACATTTATTTTCTATCTTTTACTATTTGAAGGAGCCAGATGGGCTTGCAGAAAAAGACAACCAGCAGGGGGGAGACAAATACATGCAAGAACTAAACTATTTGCACAGAGGATTCGGCTTGGCCGTCCCAACATTTTTCCAAAACACCCTCACAAGCGGCGAAACTAGCATCATAGGTGACGAGCTAAATAGCCGGACGCTCGACGTCTCGCGCGTCACGGCCGTGCTGCTGATCCTCGCCTATGCAGTGTTTATCTACTTCCAGACGCGCACGCACCACAGCATCTACAACGAAATCTTTGAGAGCGACGAGCAGCGGCACCAGGACCACCTGGACGCGCAGCGCGAGGCCCGCCAGGCCCTGGCGGGCCAGAGCGGCCAGAGCAGCCAGAGCGGCCCCGCGGCGGACCGCAGGCACGGGCCCAAGGCCAAGCTCACCATGACCGAGAGCCTGGTGGCACTGGCGCTGTCGGTAGCGCTGGTGACCGTGATCGCGCTGTCGCTGGTCGAGGAGATCGAGTTCATCGTCACGGAGCGAGGCGTATCCGACGCCTTTATGGGCTTGATCCTGGTGCCGCTCGTCGAGAAGGCCGCCGAGCACCTGACGGCCGTCGATGAGGCGTAAGTTCCTGTCTGCCCTTCTTAAACACTCCCCCTCTCCGCTTGGCACCCTCCTGCTGACACGTTTCCCGCCCCTCTCAGTTGGAACAATCAGATGAACTTCGCCCTCGCCCACGTCCTAGGCGCCACGCTGCAGACGGCCATGTTCAACGGCCCGCTGGCGGTGATCGTGGGCTGGGGCCTGCATCGGCCCATGGGCCTCGACTTTGAGCTCTTCGACATTGGTGTGCTGCTGCTGGCCATCATCACGGTGGGCAACTTCCTGCGCGACCAGAAGAGCAACTACCTTGAAGGCTTCCTGTGTGTTATCGTCTACATCGCCATTGCCGTGGCAGCGTTCAACTATCCTAACTCAGTAGGGTCGGCAGAGGGTGGCAGCGGTGTTGAGGGTGGCGGCGAGCCGACAGCTGTGGCAGCGGAACGGCGTTGGATGTAAATGCGGGGAGCGTCTTGAAGGCTATATTTCAATAAGCTCGTCGTATTCTATGTCACCTTTACTCTTTTCGTCATTCTTTGTCCATAAGCAAAGCATAGCGTTGCACTTTGGGAACTAGGGAAATGGAAAAATAAGCAGATAGATTTGTGATCTATGTTATGGAATATCGGGCACAGCAGCTTTTGGGAAAGAGGAATAATCCATGTAAACTGCTATCATAAATTTTCATGCAAAAAAAGTTTTTATTTCACTTCTTTTCTTCCTTGTTTATCTTTCAGTGCCCTTTGGCCCGATTCATGGGACCCCAGTTTTCGCGTGGGTTAAATTGATAGCGAACCAGCTTGCGACCGTTCTTCGAATGTTGCCGGCCAAGCTCTTCATCAAAGATGATCTCTTGTGTAGCTGAAACATCGACTTCATTGTGGCTTTTCTTCTCATTAGCGGCCTCTGCCACGTTGGCTGCGCTGTCCCCCAGCCGCAGCAGCTTGTACGCGGCCGTGCCTGGTTTGATGTTCTCGACCTTGACTGGCGCCTTCTGCCTCACCCACTCCCGCATCACATCCCACAGCACGGACCACGGTGCATCCGTCTTAATGCTGCCTGCTTTGCAGTGGCTGCGTGTGGCCCGGTATCCTAGGCGCAGCAGAGCTCCGCGCATGGCATCGTCGCCTGGCGTAGAGCAGTGCAGGACCTTGGCCAGGTTGGTGGGCAAGAAGAAGAAGGGGACCGGGTCGAGGGCAGCTACTTCGTCCTCCTTGTTCTGTTCAGACTCCTCTGAGCCTGCTCCTTCTTCGGCAGCCGGCTCGACGAGCTCTTCCAGTGCCGTGTGCAGCATGCCGCGGATACGGTCCGTCGTGCCGTAGACGTCGGTGGACACTGTTGGCAGATCGTCGAGGATGCGCCGGATGAAGTCCGCTGAGTGGATGGGCCCAGCATACATGGGACCCGCCATGTGCGTCTTTGTCCCGCAGTGCGCGCAGAACGGCTCGGCCGTCGGACCCATCGCAAAGGTGTATTTGTAGAACGTGCCGGTGCCCTTCTTGTTGGGCGTAGCGCGGTTGCGCAGCAGCGGCTGTGTGGTCCACGCGCCGCAGCCCTGGTCGCAGTTGTACGCAACCATAGTCTTGCCGGCTAGGAACTTAACGCTAGCAGGCGACCGGTTGACCGTCACGAACACGCGGCAGTAGAAGTCGATCGACAGCGACAGCAGCGGGGTGATGGCCAGGCCGTAGCGTGCCGCGGCGGCCGCCAGCCCGTGCAGCACGATGCGCAGGCCGGCCTCGTGCGAGTGGCTGCCTTTCATGGGCACGCCCCCGTACAGGGCGAAGCACTTCTCGGGGTAGCCCTGGGAGGCCCAGACGCCGGCGTCCGTGCATGTCACGCACAGCAAGCCGCCGTCGTTGCGCACGGACTGTACGGAGGCGTCGAAAAAGTTCGCTGCTGTGCCGTACGGGTCGAGGTCGATCACATCGTATTTTGCCGTCAGCTTCGACTTGAGACCGTTGCTAATGTCCGCCTTGTTCCCTGCCGATCCGGCCTCGGCCAGCGCCGTGAGGTCCTTCGCCACGACGCCGTACATGTGAGCAAGGGCGTCCGATTTCGTGACGGAAATCTTGTCGGTCAGCCCATTGAGCTCCACGTTTCGCCGAATCGATTCCGTGGCCGCCGGGAGCAGGTCGTTCGCCGTCACGGCCACACCAAACGGCAGCTCATGGGCGTAGCGCAGAGCCCGGAGGCCGGTGGCTGAGAGAGCATCCAAGAGTCGAATCTTGGGCACGCCGGAATCTGCAGGCGGCGCTGCAGTTTCCCGCTGCTCCTCAACACTATGTAGCTCCTTTGGCTGATCTCCGTTTGCTTCTACGAGCCCTGCATTTGCAGCCTCCTCCTTTGTAGCCACTGCTGCCGCATCCTCCCCCTCAGCCAGCTTCTCGACCTTGGATGGTCGCTCCCCTTCTCCCTCATGCCCCTTCGGGCCCGTCGCCTCTCCTTGTGCCTCTGCTGCCGCACGGCTTTGCCTTTCATGCCGCTTTCGTTTCTTGCCAGCAGCCAGCTCTTTCCTCTTAGCGTACGCGGCCGCGCGCTTCTCGTTGAGGCCTATTCCATATGCCTTAACAGCTAGCACGCTTAGGTCCCGGTTGAACTGCTGAATTGGGTTGTAGAACACCTGCTGTGGGTGGTCCTCGACGGCCGGGCCACCACCGCCATTCTGCCGCTCTTTTTCGCCGCTGCTCAGAGGAACATAGATGCGAGCCAGGCCTTCTTTGGCCGTCTTGTACCGTACACCGTCGGGTCCAACAAACACATCATTGCTGGAGATTCTGATACCCTGAGTATGCGACTCGTTCTGTACTTCGCCCCTTTCTTCAGTTGCCATTGTGCGCTGCTGGCTCTGTCGATAGCGGGAGAGGTGCTTCTGTTGTGACAGGATGCACGGTGCAATGACGGTGGAGCTGCTCAGCTGCCTCCAAACTGACGACGCAGGAGAGCTTAGAAAGCAGCGCTGGAGCATGTAAGAAATTCTTTGAAGAAAAGGGAATTTCAGAGGCTAAGCATGGGTAAAGGAGGAGTTTGTCCCCGCCCTGGCTGTGTTTGCATCAGCTATGTACACAAGGGCTGTGTTGAGACCAACAAACAAGTGACATCTTTTTTCTCTTTTTTTTTGGCCTTATTTTTTTTTTCTCCCTTGAAGAACGAGCTAAAAGCTATTATCAGCACCTAAAAGTGGGCCCGCAAGGCTGTTGGTGCAAAAGCACTCTCATTGGTCAATGACTCACAGCAACTTTCCTTGCTTCAACATCGCCTCATCACATGCAGGTAAAGTCTTCTCTGCCGAGAAGCAAGCACAGGGCAAAGGGGAGGGGCTCAGCATACTATCAGCTCATGGAATTCTATCATTATGGATAGAAATTGGTATATGGCTAGTAGAAGAGAGTTCATTCCCTCGGCTGCAACGTATTCGCTCTCTATTTTGATTTGACAAGCCGTGCGCAAGTCCAGGTTCAATTTCGTTTCTCCTCTTCTCCTAGCGAAGGGAATAAAATTGTTATTTCTCATTAATTATTTAGTTTCTTTATCTCTAGGGTAGTTATAGATACAGGGCGAGGGAACGCTGGAGTTAGGTAAACAGAGAGAATAGGAACAACCTTTAGATGGCCAACACTCACCCATTATTAGTGCTATTCCTCTCACCAAAAAAAATTCTTCGTCTTACATCTTTCATTTCGTATTGAGTCTTCTCTCAATCCAAAATGAATTTTCTAGTTTTTATCTACTCTTTTGGTGATGTCCCCATATTAGCGCCGGTCTTAGATTTGGGGGCACTTCTTCCTGTCGCAACTCATGAGGCACATTGCTTGTCTTTTAAGCGATCCACATCCCCTATTTCGCGAAGGAAGTTTTAATCATGGCGTGGATGCAAATAAGAAAGCCGATGCTTCGTGGTAGTACCATGGGTGGCCTGTTTCGCATCACGATATTGGCCGTATCTCTATTTTTCGTTGTCGTAACCTTCCAATTAACAAGCCCCCGCAGCGTCGATATAGCATACGATTTCATCATGAATACCACGTTAAGAACAAATATACATACAAATACGTCCACATCCACCTTACGGAAATCCACTCTTCTATGGGCTGCGGATCGGAGATCATTGTTAGCTCCTAATGCCACAGGCAGCAGGGCAGGCTTCAACAGTTCACAGGCCGTCGATTACATCAACTTCCTCGTCGATCGCTATAATTTATCTCAAAATATATCTTGGTATGCGAGACGCATCCACCCTGACTTTAGAAAGGCTAAGAGTGGTGGACGCCAATCCCTGATCAAAGTATCCAAGAGATTTCAGCTCCGCGGATTTGCGAGAGTGCATGCTCCCGGCCACCACGCGTTGAAAAAACAGGAGGAGATGATAGAGCGGATCAAAAAATACGACAAGGCCGTTTCTGCATATGCAGCGAGGAAAAGGAAAGGCAGGCCTACGCCGTCTCCCGTTCCTGAGCTTGAGCCGAAGCCTATGCCAACGGTGGAGGCTGATGTCACAGTCGAGAACATGACGCACTTACCAATTGAATTGACTTCTATACACCTGCTAATGGAAAAGGGAAAGCAGCCCTACGAAATAAACGCTAGCATGCTTCTTTTTGGTATCAGCACTACATTCGATCGCCTCAAATATGAACACTTTGCATTGCTGGATGACTGGGCGCGGTGGCTGACTGACGGTCACGGCAGATCAAATGGTGCCACCCTATTTCTCAGCTTGCATCAGCCGCGGAACGACGAAGCTAGTATGATCCGAAGGATGCTACAAGCGCGTGGAATTGACTTTCATCTACATATAGACCCTGGCAATTCGATGAAAATTAAGAAGACGCCAAGGCGGAGGGAGAGACGTGGCGACAGACCCAGCGACGAAAGCATCGACACCCAGGAGAAAAAAGCTCAAGCACCACAGCCAGTCGTGCCAGATCCAATTACCATTCGTTATGCTAATTTATTAGCCTTGTTGAGAGGCTATGAACTAGATGCAGACAGTAAAGTCAAGGAAGATGTGCAGCGGAAAAGCCCAGAACAAACAAAGCTCTTCTATGCACTCATTGAGGATGATGTCTTTTTCCCAAGCATGAATAAGCTCCTGGACAAGTTAAAGATGTATGCGGGTATCGCCCCGAACCCACCAGCTACTGTCGATGGCAGCATCCCCGACGACTTGTGGCTCGGATTTCCCAGCGACCCTCGCTCTGACTGGGTGTTTCGCAATATATCGTCCAATATCAGCGACCCGCTCATTGCAGTCGCTCCAAATGAATTTACAGAAAATACGACGGTGGCCCTCACTTATGGCGGGTCCGCTGTGTTTCTTTCACCAGGACTCGCTCACCGCGCCGCCAACCTGGCATGTTTGCGCCGCTCTATTACCTCTGAAAATGGCGCTGAGAATTATGTGGAAGAGAGGAACAGTGCCAAAGAAGACGCCATGATTGCAGACCTCCACCAGGCCATGATGGCTGGCGTCAGTGCCAGCGAGGCGGCAGCGATGAACGAGAACTGGGACGCGCGCCTGCACCGGTGTATTACGCGGCATGTGCCGACGGCGC
Organism: Hawksworthiomyces lignivorus; assembly: GCA_002917075.1. Lineage (NCBI taxonomy): Eukaryota > Fungi > Ascomycota > Sordariomycetes > Ophiostomatales > Ophiostomataceae > Hawksworthiomyces > Hawksworthiomyces lignivorus. The sequence continues at coordinate 60,415 of NTMA01000100.1, read as the reverse complement.
ACCTGCGCATCATGCCGAGCTTCTATGCGCCATCGGACCTCGCCCTCTACACATCGTACCGCCACCACCACGAGATGGCTGCCGAAGCCCGCCTCCTGGCTCGCCTGCAGCAGTACGGCGGCGGCACGCAGCCGCTGGCGCTGCACAACTACCGCGCCTGGCACGGGTTCCCCGCAGGCGCGGGACACCTCGTGACGTCCGTGTGCGGCGAAGACTGCTTCCTGCAGCGCTTCCGCTTCGCTGACGACTGGGTTCTCGTCAATGGCTATAGTCTGACGCACTACGGGCGCGGAAGCCCTGACGAAAGCGGCAGCGGCGGCAGCGGCTCTGGCCTCAAGACGGTATCTCTGCACCGCTTAGGCCATGTGGACGCGCGCAACAGTCGCCAGAGCGGCGGGCTGCCGCTGCTGCCGCCGCCGTCCCCCTTTGACGACCCGGATTTTTACCGGAGCAGCGACGACGGCACCCGCTGGGGATTCGTAGCCACGTTCCTCGACAAGCTCGTCTCCGGCGTGCCCGGCGCCGCAAGCCTCATCCCGGCGTCCTCGGACCGCGCCCGCCAGTACGCCGCGCACCGCCTGGCCTGGTTCGGCCAGCGGCTCGCCGTCGAGGAGCCCGAGCGGCCCGATAACCTACAGGTGCTGGTGGCGGACGGGCCGGGCTTGTGCCGCACCTGGAAGCTGCTGGACGCGCGCGAAGTCGGCGGCAACCTGCTGCAAACGTACGCACGACTGCGGCCACAGAGCCCTGCGCGGCTGCACCCTGCGGTTGCTACAGCCGGGATGCACTGGCCGGTGGGAGACACGGTGTCGGACGTGGCCGGGATGGATGAAGTCTCTCAAGTCGAAGAAGCTGACGCAGACGAAGACGGAGACTCGGTGATTGTCTTGATTTGGGAGCCGTAAGAGAGAAAAAAAATCACTGTCTCCAGGTAGCTAGGTGGAAAGTTACAGCTCCTACTCCAGTGCCTTTTTAATTCTTATATTCTAATACCCTTCCTTCTTATCCCCGCCGTATTTCATCTCGAATCTGCAATGACTTCTACCAGAATTCTTTTTTTCTCGTTCAAAACCAGAATAAGAACTCAAAATCACAATAATCACAGCCCGCTCTATTTGATGTCCATATGTCTACAATTGTTTTATGTCCATAATATTGTAAACCACGTTCCACTTGCCAAATACAAAACGCCATATATGTGCAAAAATACCATCCCATCCTACGTTTTATGTGTTGAAAACCAAGCCTAGAGAAAATGCCCAAACATGCTCGCCATGAATACAAAAAGATATTGCTTGACTAGTATAACTTGAAAATAAAGAGATAGTAAATATCGTACGTAACCAACGACGATACGCGATAATAAATGGAGTATTCGCTTGAGAAGCTGTATCTACCATGTCTCCGGCCCAAACTTTCCACTCTCAGGTACAGGCTGGTACGCGCACGCCTTCCAGTCACAGCCTTGGCGGTACACTTCAGTTCCCCACCAATGAAAGTTGTCCATTAGTCCTGGATAGATGAACGTAAAGAACACCACGACAATGCCAGACGCGAGGGCAGCATCGAGTGCGGCGCTCAGCGTCATCGTATACTTTGCCCACCAAGCTGTTGCACGCCTCTTCACCAGATAGTTGAAAGCGTAGCAGACCAGCGCCCACACTGAGAAATTGAGACCTGTTGCGGGTGGGATCCATCCGAGTGAGCCCAACAAAATAGGCAGATTCACTTTGCGGATGATGCTATCTTTCTTGTGGCGGCTGTAGAGCCAGAGCGGTACTGGCGCAATGAAACCAACCAGGAAGCACCACACTAGCGGTCGGTAAATGGCGTTAGGGCCGAAGAACTCGCCCGGCCCGACAACACCCCATAATATAGAGCCGTTAAAATGCACCCGGGCAATTGGACAGATGAACCCATTCACAGCCTCGGGGGTGCACAAACCGGGGACGTTGCCGAACATCCAATTGAGGACGACAATCTGCGTCACAGACGACACCAGCGTGGCGACCATCTGCACCTGAAACAAAATTCGAGGTGGGACTTTCATATAGTGGCCAAGTTTCAGATCGGCACAGAACTTAATCCCTTGGGCAGATGATATGTACCCATACGTGACGAAAACCATATTGGCGACAGGTCGACCAGGAAAGACGACGCCGCACACGAGCTGGCAGATTAGATAGATACTGACATGCTGATTGGTGACTGCCATGATGATACCGATGGGGATGAACAAGACAGCACAGATACCAAGAGAAAGCAGCAAGCCGTACCATGGCAGATGTATAGGATAGCTGGAATGAAAGTGGTTAGCTAAAACGCAATGTTAGAAGTTTCACAGAGAGCTTATAATTACGTACTATTCCACAATGAAGATTCCAACAGCGGTCATGGAGATGAATGTCACCAGATACCACCACATGGGAGCATCGCGGTACCGCTTCATGAGGCGGTTATGAACGTCTTCACGGTTCATGGAGCCCTCGAGACTTTGTTCGCCAAGGGATGCGCTGGATTGCAGAGGCACGGAGTTGTGCGAAAGGTTTGCAGCACTTGGATTGTCAGCGACATTGTCGGAAGCAAAATCGGCGTCGAGACCCGCATCGACAGTCCCACCATTCTGCAAGGATGGTACGCGCTGGTATCCAGCTGATGGTGCCACTTCGGATGGCCTCCGGTCTCCAAATCTCTTCTGCTCAGCAGCTTCTTCTAACGACAGGCGCCATTGCCTCCAGATGTCTCGGCCGTGCCAGCAAACGGTATGTGTCAGCAGCGATGCTAGCCCCGCGAACTGCACACCGTAGCTAAGCACATACGTAATGGGTAAGAACACTCGGCTGTAGTTGCGGTAGGATTCCCGATCAAAGACGAAGTCATGAGTTAGAATTCGGGTTACGTCGTACACTTGGCCCTTGTTGTCAAATACAGATGCCGATAAAATAGGCATATACGATGAGTACAGCCAGTTGCTGTAGTAGGCAATAGGTGCAATGATCCACATCACCACAACGAGGCCACCAATGACATTCATGGCGGCCCAGAAGGGTGTCAGTAGTGGGGAGCCGATATAAGCAACCTGTGCCCAGTCAAACGTCAATGGAAACAAGCCGAGACCAGACACGACTCCAAATAGATTGGCCACAACGACATTGTCTGGCGCAAACCAGGTTATGACATTGAAATAGCTGAGAGCTGGCATAAGCATGCCTGGGATAAAATAAAAAGCAAAGGCACCCAAAAACACGACGTAGAAAAAGTGCCAACGGCTCATGCGCCAGCCGTTGGCCGGCTTATTTTCCTCCTTATGCAAGGTTGCAAACATAGCAGCAGACATAAGTGTCGAAGGCCATATCATGCCACTGGGCCGCACAAGAAAACGGCGCGAGAGACCGGCAAATGTATAGCCCAGAATTTGCGTTGATATAATAAGTAGCAGTTGATAGATAATGCTGACTTCTTGCTTGTAAAAATGTGTCTGCTCGACAATGACGTCGGTTGCAAAAGCAAAGCCGAAAGACACGTTGCTGCTTACATAGACGCACGTATGCTCCTTTTCGTTCCAAGTGCCTTGTGACAGCCACAGGCGAATCCGGCCGAATCTACTGAGCCGATGACGGACACGAATAGCCATGTTCCGCACCAAAACACCATCGACAAATTCCTCGGGTGGATCGTCATCTCGCTTCAAGAAGAAATCCCAGGCCAAACCCAACGGATGGACGAGTAATAGGGCGATGACAGGGGTGATGGCAACGCTAGGATAGCGCAGTGAGAAAAACAAGTTGGTGGAAGAACCTAATATTGAAAATAGTGTTGACAGGAACCACATGCGTGGCGTGTTGATAGATAGTAGTATGTTGTCGACAGGTGCCACAGATGCGCGAACCTGAGCAAATGGAGAGTCGTCTGGGGGATTGGACGAGGCATCGTCAGCGTGGTCGTTGGATGTGGATGATTTACTGTCTGAATCCTCATCAGCTCCATTGGTATGACCATTGACGTCACCCAGCATGGGATAGGTAGCTTCTGAAGTTGCACCGTCTCCATCATCACCATAGGCATCCGACAGCCCGTCGATGTCGTCGTCCTTGCCATCACTGTCAAAACTGGCCTCACTAGGAACTGCTGAAACGGGTGCAGCGGTGCCAGCAGCGTCAAAGCGGCTTCCACCTAGGCCCCCCAAGATGGCTTCAATCTCGAGCTCAGGCGGTGGGACGCGCATAGATCCGCCAGTAACGGCATCATACTGTGCAAATAGGGAGGCGGCCTGAGAGCGTTTCCGGCGAAGGGTAGCATGGCGGGATGAGGCAGCACTGGCTGTTGTGGCGGCCGTGGTGTTGGTAGATGCTCGTCTCAAGATGCTCTCAGCTTCCTCTGGCTGAGCGTTCGCTGCCTCTGTGGCTGTGATAGGGGTAGCCATCCTAGACGGCTCTCCCTCTGAAACAGCTCCATAGGAGGGGCTGTTAAAGCCCGGGGAGGACCGGAGTATGGGGGGTGTATTTTTGGTCATGGGCTCGTCGTCCTCACCCTGACTGTCAGTATCGGGGCGCTTCTTTGGTGTAGTAAGTTTGTCGGCGGTGGTGGCGATATTGCTGCCACTACTGCTGGCGCTCGTGCTGGCGCTCGTGCTGGCGCCGTTGCCGTTGCCGTCTTTGACAGTCTCAACACCTGTCTCAAGTAAGGACAGTCCATGAGATAGGTGATCTGAGGATCGGCGTCGGCTACTTGTCGCCGCCACAGCAGCAATGCTATCCGACGTAGAGAGGGCAGGGGAATGCTGTGCAGAGTGGAAAGGAGGAAGAGGTTGAGAAGAAGGAAAGGAAGAAGGGGAAGGAGGAGACGAGGAAGGCGACGAGAGGCCAACAGCAGTAAAGGCAGCAGAAGGGTTATAAGCATCAACGGCTACCACACTAGCCTCTGCAGAAGCTTCTCCTGCAGCAGTTGTGGTAGCTGCAGGAAGAGTGGGCACAGAAGCAGACAGAGCTGTTGACTGTGTTTCGTCAGAGATATCTGTTTTCAAGGAACGAGAATCCAGTCTGCGCAGCGGGATATCCTTAGAATGGGAGGGTGGTTGCAGAGACAGCCGAGATGGCTGCAACGACAGGGGGGAGACAGTTGCATCTGCAGAGTTGCTGTTGAAAGAGGAAGGCAGCGTCATTAAGTGCTGCTCCGTAGCGGAGCTACTGATGCAGACACGGTGGGTAGAGGGTGGATAGATCTACTGGCGGCCAGGTGCGAGTGGCACATCCTGAGTGGGCAGATGGTTGATTAGGTGAATAAGGAAAAGCACGGCACATATGGGGGCGGGGCACACTGGGAGGGTGAAAGCGAAATGCAAGGGAGTGTGCTCCGTAGAATGTATGGCAATTGTGGAGGGAAGGGTGACGACAAGGGAAGAATAAGACGGGGGAAATTCTGGACAATAAGATGACGAGACGGGCCAATTGGACCTCTGGAGAAAGGACAGAGATTGACGAAGCGTTTGAAAGTGTTTCTAATCGGACGCTCTGTTGTGGTTTTGCTGTCTGGTATGTCTTAGATGTCGCGTCGGCCGTGTGTGTGAATTGTTTTTTTCTTTTTTCGTGTGGTGTGGAGGTGAAGGAAGGCCTTGAACGGCGTATCTGGAGGCATGCGGGTAGATGGTTACTTCGGGCGGCTCATTCCATTTTAAACATTCATGTGCGTGTGATACGGATTGATTCTGATTGTGGCAGGTGCAAGGGCGTAGATTGTGCCTTTCAAAAAAAAAAGTTATGTAGAACAGCGGCCAGCCCCGCCCGCTTAGCGCCAAAAGGCTGGGTCAAACCTTCCCATTCCGATGGACCCAGGTGTGCACAGGCGACGGCACACTGCAGATGGAACTTCTTGTGTCGATTATCAGTGCTGATAATCTCACAGCGGCACAGCTTGAATCTGGCAGACCATCGAAGGCGCATAGAAAAATTCAATTTTACAATACATACGTGTGTCTTGCGCAGACTTTCTGACTACATGTGCTGCATGCTCTCGTTGCAAAGATATCGTTCACTCGAATCACCGATACCCATTGCAGCCCAGTTCGTGTTTCGTACAAGGCAGTGAGCGTGGATGTATACACGCGTATTTGGGAGAAGTATAGAAAGGCCTTGGGTGACGGGATAAGATAGGTGTCTAGCGATTGGCTAATTTTTAGAAGGTTTTAAGTAACTGGTGTGTACCCACAGATGGATCCGCTGTAAGAGTGCGGCGTTGGGGCGGCTGGCAGCGGCGTTGGTGGCATCAGGCAGGCAGGAAAACTCAAACTACTTCTTCACACGCTTCACATCGTACGTCAACTCCACTGCCATCAGCACCCACTACGAAGCACACCCCACGCTGCATCCTGCACTACAACACGCAGATTGATATGACTTTGACTCATCCGGAAACGGCCTGTGCACTATCTGTATTTTCCTCCTCTCTTCTATTTTGGAACCGCTCTCTGGCATAGATTGGCTTGCTTTGACCGAGAATCCTCCGGGTGCAGGCTGGCTCGGCTTTCATCCAACCCAGCGGGGCAAAAAGTCGGTTTACGAGCTTCTCTGCAGCTATTAGCTGTCGCCTGCACCACTACTGCTCACCCTTTCTACCTGTCTCCGCCGAAGAGCCCAATTGCTTTCAGCTCATGCCCGTGACTGAGTCCGACGACAGCGTCTCGTCTACGAACATGAGGCAGACCGCTGTTGTCTTGGGGGCGACGCCTGCTTTGGCTGCAGCAAAGCAACAGCTGCGGAAGCAGATGAAGCAGCGGCTGGCATCGTTATCAGAGCCATTGATTGAGCAGCAGAGTAAGAGACCATGAGACCAAAATTTACAGCTAGCCCACCTTTGGCATCATACGGTCCCAAAAGTCATTGTACTTAGTATTTCTAAACTAGCGGCCTAGGCTCTTCTATTTCCCGTGCCCTTGCCGGTTTTCCTCTCTTTGTCAACGCTCGGCGAGTGGCCGTCTTCTTGTCTATGCCGGCTGCTGAGGTACAGACGGACGCCATAGTACGGCATGCCTTGGCCACCGGCAAGCAGGTATTTGTGCCGTATCTGCACAAGCCGTCTCCGGCGTTGACCGGCACTAGTCCCACCGACAGCAGAAATACATCTGAGCGGCAGTATGTCCCATCCCGGGTCATGGACATGGTTCAGCTGCGCGACGCGGCCGACTATGAATCACTGGGCCGCGACCGCTGGGGGATTCCCAGTGTGTCAGCCAGCGACGTCGATACACGCTGTCGAGTATTAGGTGACGGAGAGAAAGAGGGCCAAGGAGACGATGATGGTAAAAATGCAAATGCGCAAAATCCTGCCATACTATCGTCTCCCCTCGACATCATCCTCATGCCCGGCGTCGCTTTTGACGTCGACCCGGCCACGCAGCGCGTCCACCGGTGCGGCCATGGAAAGGGTTTCTACGACTACTTCCTCCACCGCTATGCACTAAAGACGGCCTCATCAGTGTCGTCTCCGTCACAAGTGCCACAGCCGGTTCGGTTGTATGGTCTCGCCCTTACCGAACAAGTTCTGCCCGCTGGCTCCGTACCCACAGGCCCCCACGATCAACCACTTGACGGTTTAATTACGGGAGACGGGACCATCGTAATACCACGTTCCTAGACAGACCAACAATCCGGATAAACTGATATCAGTTTAACCAAAAATTTCTCCCAATGAAGCACATCAAAGGGAAAAATTAATAGCGAATCCAAGATCGGTCTCAGGCTCCCTCCTCGCTCCTTTCTCATGGTAAAAAGTTGATGACTCAGCGATGCTTGTCTGCCTGTCCACTCTCCGCCCAGCTTCCACAGCACCTGTCCCGCCCCGGCTAAGGAAGAAGAATCCGCCGTCGAGAGCTTCGTTTCTTCCCCAGTGGATGGGAAACGGCCCCTCCTTTTGCCCTCTCCTCTGCCCCACCTTCCTGGCAACGAAAATACGTAGTGGCGCACTGTTGTTTGCCAACCAGTTGCTCTTTCCCTCCTATTCATTATTTTTTTATTTATTAATTTGTACTTTTTATTTTAATGACTACTAGTTATTTTATCGGAAGAGGGCTTCGCATCTCGTAGTTCACCATCTCCATTCACTTTAGCAACGGCGGCTGCAACCTGCGGCTACCGACGAACGACGAACGTCGACCGATCAACTCAGACTTCTTTCACATCTCCTCTGTCTCAGCTCTTGCCTTTTCTTCTTTGATTACCCTTTTGCCCGTCGTCCCTCCAATCGTGCTCCTGACAAGTAAACTGCTTTTCATCAAAACTACTTACTATCATTACGCTTCATTTGCTTGCGTCATTCTTGGCTTCGTTCTCCCTCTTCGTCTTCTTCTAATCTGCACGCGACTGCTCCGGCCGGTCCTTCTTCGAGAACGACTGAACCTGTCCATCTTGCTTATCTCCTCACTTGTATCAGCGCAGCTGTAGCTGCCCTTCAGCCGGCCACTTCGCGGACTACCAGGGCTTCTCCCTCCTCCGACCCGATACAATCGTCAGCCATGGCGTCCGCCGGCGCTGTAGAGACGTTCACACCAGACAATGTCCTAGCTGGCATGGTGACAATGCGCAGCAATGATGCGACAAAAAAGACGGCCGCCATGGACTACCTCGCCCGCTTCCAAAAATCTGTTCGTCACGACCTTGGCTTATTTTTTCGTCTGTGGTAATAAATCTCGTCCGATGCTCAACACTAACACTATCCAGGAGAGCGCCTGGTCTGTCACAATCACAATTCTTCAGTCTTCCGTCGAGGCAGATGCCATGCTATTCGCGGCGACAACATTGAAGGGCAAGGTAGCGACCGCCCCCCCTCCCTTTCTCTTCTCCTGATACAGCTCGTCTCCTTCCTTTGGCACCTGCTTCGGCACCTGTTCCGGCACCTGCTCTGGCACCTGCTTGACAACCCGTCGAGACGGCTCATTCGCTCTCGCTTCATCAGCTCCTCAAATCTAACGTATTCGCCAGATCACATTTGACCTTGCAGCCCAGGTGCTACCCGCTCACCTGCCAGAACTGCGCAACCAGCTCCTTCTCCTGCTGAAGAAGTTTGCGCCCGGCCCACGACCAGTGCGGGTGCAACTGTGCGTCTGCCTCGCCATTCTAGCTATTCAGATGAAGGAATGGAAAGACGTCTTGGCCACTGTGGTATCTGCCCTCGGCAACGATGTTGAGAGCCACACATGCATCCTCGACTTTTTACGAGTACTTCCAGAAGAGGTGATGGAGGGACGCAAAATCACTCTATCCGTACGTACAGCTGAAAGCGATCTTCATATATTTATCGCTGCCTATCCGAACAGTTGTTCGCTAACTGCACAAACAGGAAGAAGAGCTCGCTGATCGGACAACAGAGTTGTTGTCGGATAACGCAGAGCAGGTCATTCAGCTTCTAATCTCCTACTCCCAGTCATCTCGTAAGCGTCTATACCACTTTCCAGCCACCTTCAACAGAAACTTTACACGCTGTGCATGCTAACCTACCCCCTCAAGCTGCCGCGGCCAAAAATCCGCTTCTCTTAGAGTGCATTACATCTTGGCTGCGAGAGGTTCCGGTCAGCAACATCGTCAACTCGCCTCTTCTTAACGTCATCATAGCTGCCATCGGCGACGAGTCTTCCATTCAAGCCGCGACCGAGTGCCTAGGCACTATCTGCCGAGAGACGCGAGACGTCGATGACAATCTCGACACCATCCAAGCGCTTCTTCCGCGTATTATCGAGCTGCGGCCTAACATCCGCAAATACGCTGAGGAAGAAGATGCCGAGAGCTTCAAATCCCTCACTTTACTCTTTGCCGACGCCGGTGACTCGTGGGTTGTCGCCATTGCTCGCGAGCCGATCCATTTCCGCCCGCTTGTTGATGCCTTGCTGGAGTGCGCTGCCCTGGACAAGGAGTGCGACGTTATCAGGTATACATTCGGCTTCTGGTACGAGCTGAAGCAGTATCTGGTGCTCGAACGGTACATCGAGTCGCGGCTACAATTAGTTGATGTGTACTCAAAGCTTGTCGACATCATGCTTATCCGGCTTCAATACCCTGCGCCTGATGACGACGCGAATAATGATGCATTGGACCTCTTCGACGGTGACCGAGAGCAAGAAGAGAAGTTCCGCGAGTTCCGCCACCACATGGGGGATACTTTGAAAGACGCTTGTGAGGTTATGGGCGTTACTGAGTGTCTAAGCAAGGTCCTCGATGCAATCAAGTCCTGGATGGCCAAATATGCCACCCTTGTCACGGCAACCTCGGTACCGCACTGGCAGGAGTTGGAAGCACCGCTCTTTGCCATGCGTGCCATGGGCCGCATGGTGGGAAAGAAAGAGGAGGCGGTGCTACCACAGCTCATGCCGCTCCTGGTCCAGATTCCAAACCATGAAAAGCTCCGATTCGCTACTATCATGGTCTTTGGCCGATACACCGAGTGGACGGCCACGCATCCGGAGTTCTTGGAACCACAGTTCAACTACATTGTTTCGTCTTTCCAGAGCGAGTCTAAGGAGATCATGCGCGCCGCAGCGCAGGCGATCAAATTCTTTTGTACTGACTGCCGGGACCTCCTAAGCCGCCAAGTAGTTCAGCTGCAGCAGTTCTACGACCAGATCCTAGACAAGCTTCCCGAGCTGAGCCAGGAGGAAATCACTGAGGGTGTTGCCAACGTAGTGGCTGTGCAAGGTCTCGATGACATTTACAAGCTATTGAAACTATACTGTGATCCCCTGATCGAACGGCTAATGCGCAAGGCCAACGCTGCGACGACCGAGCCTGGCAAACTGGCCGTTGCTGGTACGCTACCCCCTTTTCTCGTCTCTCACATTCCGTGCGCGCTTATTGTAGTGCCATAAGAATGCAAACCTAATGACTGACCTATGCTATAGACCACTTGCAGTTAATCACAATGTTTGTGCAGATTGTGGTGCCGTATGTACCAGACGGCCAAGAAAACCCGGCTGTGAAGTATTGGCAAGAGGTATTCCACGTCCTTTCGACCGTACTGGAAAACTTTTTCAAATTCACACCGATCTGTGAGCGCATCTGCCGATGCTGGCGTTTTATGATCATTTCCTACCGCACAGACATGACTCCGCTGCTGGCACCCATGGCCAACAAGCTTGCCGAAGGCTTTTCCGTTTCACAGCAGGGCTGCTTTTTGTGGGTGACGGGGGCAATTTTGCGCGAATTTTCTGAGAGCCGTGAGCGTGTCGACGCCCAGATCACCGAGTCCATCTATTCCTTCTTTGAGAACCAAGCGACAAGTGTTCTTCGCGTCATGAGTGATCTGCCGCCGGCCGAATTGCCAGACGTCATTGAAGATTTCTTTCGTCTGCTCGTCGATGCCCTCCTCTTCTATCCACACAAGCTGATCCCATCACCGCTGTTTACCCCTATCTTCGAGGCTGCCATCTCGGCGCTGGCTCTCGAGCAGCGCGAGCCACTCTCGGCCACTCTGCACTATATGCGAGATCTCCTGACCTACGGTGGACCCAACCCAGCCCAGTCAGGAGGTTTGCCGGCTGCGACAGCTGCACAGCTTCAAGTCATCGTGCAGCAGCTCCTAGCCGCACACGGTGAAGTCCTGGTAAAGCAAGTCCTGGCGGGCATGATGATCACATTTCCTCGTGATTGCTTTGCAGACGGCAGCGGAGTGCTTCTGTCTATGTTCGAGTTGCTGCCTTCGCAGACCACCGCCTGGGTGGAGCGCACGCTCCTCCTGCTCCCAGCGGGCACCGCGACACCCACTGAGGTCGAGCGGCTGGTGGCCAAGATCCGAGAGAGGCTGCAGCACCACGACCAGGGAGGTTTGCGACAGGTGCGGGCGCTGCTGCAAGATTTCACCAACTCGTACCGGCGGCGGTATGTTGCGCCGCGAGACGGTCTCGGCGAGCTAGAGGCCACGCGGTTCCACTTTACGGGGTGAAGGAAGCACTCACTTCCCCTTGTATTGGGCTTACCCAGGTCTGACACCTAGCAGGCCACGGAGGTTCTTGTATATTGGAGTTGATGTAGGAGTACACAATGGGAACAAACATAACAGTCAAAAAGATTGCATTTTCTGGTAGCATTGCAGGCGGGAATGAGTATGAGGATGACCTCTCTATTATAGACATTAAGAAAGACAAAGAGGTGATGGATGCAGGCAAGAGAAGAAACACGAGCCGAAGATAAAGCGAATATGAGAGGGAAATGAATCCCTTTGGGTGGCACAGCTTTGCACGACAAAAAAATCGTTATTAGCATACTTCATTGACAATGGAGCACAAAACACTGATGGGGGAGGCAATCCGACTTCAAAGATAGTGGACGGAAGATAATGCAACAAATAGGATGAAGGCGGAAGGATTCTACAAATTAAGGATGACGGCCCTGGTAGATGAGTTGGTGGGTGGTATCAGGTACAGAATTGTGGCGTGTGAGCAACGCTCTTTGATTTGACGACAAGCAGGAACAGAGTGTTAGGAAGAATTTGAAGTCATCCGTACCTAGATAGCATGGAGAACCTATAGAGAGTTCCAACTAGAAGAAGGCAGATGGCTAAGACTCGTGATGAAAAACAGAAAGAATAAAGAAAGAATAACAAGCAGCAGAAAACGATGAGCACAAACTTCAGGGAATTAAGGCATCTGCAAGGAGAGATGTGATATACTATGGTATTGTATTATGTTGTTAAACATGGCATGCGTACTCATAGCATATAAAAGCAGACCGTAATAGTGTAAAAGAAAATAAAAACAAAAGTATTCTGAATTTAACCCAGAATTGACGCCAACCGAATGCAATAAAAACCTGTCCCAATCTAGGATATGCAAAGGACCTGCTGATCATAATCCAAGAATCATCCTCATTCATCATTCCCTTTTCTTGTCTCTCATTTATTTAGACGGCGGCTGCCACTCATTAAGCCACCCCTCCATGATACCAAAAATGTTGTCGTACAGGTCTGACGCTCCGTCGTACTCCTGGAGCAGCAGTTCCGGGCAGTGGTTGCCTCCCGGCACCACGAAGATAGGAGCACCATCCGTGCCCTCACGGCGGCCGTCGGGGCGGAAATCAGACGAGACGGTGGCCGAGCGCCAGGGGTCGACCTCACCATTGACGAAGAGCACCTTGTCAAAGGGGGCATCCCATCCGCCGGTGTAGAGGTCGAGGTGCTCAGGAGTGAAGCCAATGGCAAGGCCTGAGGAGTAGCCATTGGTTTCGGGGAACTCGAGCGGGCACTGGCGGGTGAAGAAGTCGACGGTGACATAGGAAGAGATGATGTTTGTGCCGTCAGTGGCGTTGGGTCCGACCTGCCACCAGCCAAAGGGGTTGTGGCAGCAGAGCCAGTCCCACTGGCGCATGGCGGTAAAGTCGTTGGGCGTGTTGAACTCGTCTGTGTTCACGTGCGTATTGCAGGCCGTGTTTCCGTCTTGGGCGCAGACCTTGCCGCGCGTGACGTTGATGTACTGCGCGTACAGCGGCAGAGCGGTGGCCAAGCCGACGCCGCCCGGGTACGACGTCAGCACGCCCGACTGCGACGAGACCTCGAGATAGTCGCAGAAGGCGTAGACGTCCCCCTCGTCTTCCTGCCACCTGCGCAACGGGTACGACAGCTGCACGGCAAAATCATCGTTGTAGTCGAGGTAGCCCAGCCCAAACGCCGCCTTGAGTGCGGCCACGTCGTCCGCAGAGCCCGTCGTCAACACGTGGTCCACGTACCGCACGACAGCGCGCACATCGGCGCTGCAGTTCTGCGGCAGAGCCTCTTCGACGGGGGAAAAGTACGTGTAGAAGTCACTGATGGTCTCCACCACGGCGGAGCTGGCGTGGTGCGCGTAGAAGACGCCCGGCTCCTTTTGCTGGATCCAGGCCGTCAGGGCGCCAGGGTACGAGCCGCCCACAAGGACCCACGGCGCGTTGGCGGCGTTGTCGACGGTGCCGAGGGTGCCGCCCAGGTCGAACGTGACGTTGGCCGCAAAGTAGGTCATGTCCATCATGCTCTGGGGGAGGTCGAGATACTGCAGAGTCTCGGCCGTCAGCGTGTCAAAGGGGATAGACTCGCCCCAGTAGCGGTCTGCGAGGGCCTGTCAGCAAAAACCATCTTATCATATCGGTGTATGACAAAGTCACGATGATTATAACTAGAACTTCGCATCAAAAAGAGGAACGCACGCTCAATCACAATGACCAGACCGCCAAACGTCTTGGCGTACAGTCCGGGGATGGTCGATTCGTGCAGATAACCAAGGAACCCGCTAGCGTCGACCTCGCCGGGCATAAACAGAAAGACCGGCGAGCCTGAGCCTTTCCAGTACCTGGCGTCAAACCAGAAACGCTGCGAGAATGTGCCTTTGGACAAGTCGTTGTGGTCGAGGGGTTGCTCGAAGGTGCCATTGATGTATCCGCCTTCCGGGTCCGGGTGCTCGTAGGCCTTGACGCCGGGCGGCTTCGGCATGTAGTTCACTCGGGTCGAGGAGACAAGGCCCACGGCGGTGCCGAGGAGGCAGAGGGCAGACGCCCAAAGGCTAGAAGCCTTCATATTGACTAGAACTGGGTCAAACGAGAGGCAGATGAAAAGAAAGAAAGAGACTCAAAAGGTCTCTCTTTGCAACTACAAAAAACAAGGAAAAGAGAAAAACGAAAGATGGTTGAGCACCAAGCAAGTTCAAGCGAGAGACAAAGAACAATACCAAATGAAAGGCACGAAGTGAAAGGAGGCGCCCTCAGGGATATATGCAAAAGTTTATTTCATTTTTCCTATAAAGAAGCATAAAGAGAACGCACAGCATATGTAGATGAGGTGACCGGGGCCCGACAACCGGGGCCAGACAGCCCGGGGGTGGGTAAGGGAGAAAGAGGCATCAAAATCCCGCTGATATGGGTCCAGCTCGTTCTCGCGTTAATGGCTTCGCCTCTTCCGCAGAGGTTTCTTTAAACGGTGGTATCTAATCCCAATGAAGGAAAGGTATTATTGGAAGCCAGGAGGGGACACGCAAAGATCGAATATGCAGGTGAGGCTCCATACGAGCAGGGCTTCGTCTGACCCAGGCCAGTCGAGCAAGCACGCTGGCAGCCTGCCTGTGCATGGCGAACCAAAGAACCAGGGACCGAGAGCAAAGCCACACTACCTCCTGGTAAGTGAGCCGAGAATCCGTGAAAGCTCTCACAAACATCATACAGGGAGGGCCATTTTCTTTGCTCTTTGTATTTGGCCCCCCCAAGATCAGTTTTAGCGCATCTTTGTTTCTTTTCAGCTGGTCGCACGGACGAATAGACGATACAAAGACAGCCTCCCAAAAAGCAAATTAGATTCTCCTATTCCGTATCTCGTACCCTTTCGCATATTTAATTAAGTCTCGTAGGGCTTTCTTGGGCTCAACAGCGAGCGTGAAATAGACCAAAATCAGCCACTCACTCATCCACAACAGTCACTAGTCTCATTAAAAAAGGGTCACTCACAACCAAAACCAGTTTGAGCCTACAGATATCCAAAGAAAAACACGGCGAAAATAGAAGGCATATCTGCTGATGAAGAGGGTCTTGGTGCCGGTCACCCCAGCCTCTATTCTGTCAATGCTCACATTTCTGGGTCACCGCCTGTGGCTCTGCCGGAACCCTTACATATTTTGGCTTCCCTTTCCGGGTTCTTTCTTACATTTCTTTAGTGACGTCCTATCAAAATCTGCCGATGGGTGACACCCTGCCCGTGTGGGGCATGTTTGCTGTTGTTCTTCAACGTACTGCAATGTCCAGCGGTCTCCTCAGTGCAACCTGTAAGACCAAGAGGATCCGGTCCCAGTTACAGTGATACATCGCCTAGCCCTATAATGCTCTCGAAGAAAGTGCAAAAAGGACCATCTAGAAAGATGCAGAAGAGAGCTTGATAATGGTTCTTCCAAAGGAGAAAAGTTCTTTGGCGGGAGCAACAGAAGCAAGCGTGTGGAACAAGTGAGCATAGGTAGGCAAGCTGGTGCACATTTAGCTGACAAAGTTCGGCGAACAATCTCTTGAAGCTATTATCGGGTGGGTGCCATCTTGCCCTATCAGCGTCCTCCCAACCATGTCTCAGCTTGTGGGTCAGCACTGAAGCGAACGTGGCGGAAGATGTTGACAAAGGTTGGTTTTACATAAAAATAAGCTCTTCCCCAAAGCAAAGGGAATTTGGAAGCACGCTACGATATTCGGCAAGCGTTCCTAATAGATCTCATGTACGGAGTACATAGTACTCCGTACGTCGTATTACATACGGGGAGGTCGCGAGACCCTTAATAAAAGACGTCGAGTCTTTAACATGGTCAAGACTAACTACCGGGTACAAGGCTTAATACCAATGAAGCTTAGCACAGAATTTTTTGTACTGTAAGCCCATGCAGAGTCGTCTGCGTCAGCGTTGCAGAACAGCAGCTCTCAGTGAAATCAGCCCAGCCCGCCGTGCCCGCTACCGTTTTGGTTGTAGATGGGGTGGCTGAGCCGTCTCTCTGCTGCTCTTTTCCCTTTTTAGTCGGTTTTGTGGGGTTGCTAGCTGTATCCTATTGCTGTTTTCTAGCCTTCTGCATCAAAAGAAGCTATCCGCGGTTCTATTTTTGTCAATGTGCACTTCTCTAGCTTTCGTATATCTCTGTTCATTGTGTCGAGTTGCCGCTACTACTGGAAAGCTTTTCTGGCAGTGCAAATGATAGCTCTTTGTTTCACCCGCCAACAAGTGACATAAGCACGAGAGGTACAAGAAGTATTGCCCAGCTATGAAAGAGCCTCACGCTTAATTAAGTTGCCTTTTTTTTTTAATTAGAAAAAAGCCCCAGAACATGGTTACTTAATAAATATAGAGGCAAAAGAGACTGCCTTACATCCGCATCTGAAAAGAGAACCGTAACTGGGGTACAGTACACATATCTTACTAATTTGGGAATCACTATGATATCAAATAGTTACAAGCCAAAAAAAATAAGAAAATAAAATAAGAAAATAGAAAATGAAGAAAACAACAGGACGAGGTAAATGTGCTTTTTTTTGTATCAAGGTCAATCGATCCAATGGACAGTAATATGAATAAACTTAGGAGCAAGGCGACTTGGTCTCGTTCATCCCCCTGGTTTCCCATAGAATTGAAGCAAGGACAAAAGAAAAAAAATTACATAAATTTGTGTACCACATCTTTCTCCAACATTAACTGTGCGATCCATAAGCTAAGCCTGCCCATGGGCCATGAAATAGGCTGTACTGCTGGTCTGTCCATACGGCCGGTCCGCTTGACTCACCGTGGGAGAAATGCTCAATTCCAGCAGCCTGGCTGGCGTCCTGCCACCGCATACCTTGGTGTTTGATAACATACTGTTCCACTTCTGCAAGTCCCTGGTAATACGGCGCCATGTTTCCGTATTCGTCTGTCTGTCCCTCATCAAGATAACCGGAATCCGGTGACGATACTGTTGGTGGGTAAATTGGTTGCTGCGTGTGATGCTGCATGTACAGAGATATTTGTTGACTTGAGTTAAGTGGCTGTTCTGGGGGAGAGTCCCACAACTGTCCGTATGTCGGTGATTGCTGTAGAGGCGAGTGTACTGCTAAGCTGTCGGGTGACACGCAGTGAGACATGAAACTATTATTAGTATATATCACAGCAGGGTTGCTCTCAGCAGGTGGCTCCGGTCCTGTTGTGGGCGTGGCTCCGGTCGGCGAAGTTACTGGACGACTCTCCTGCTCACCTTCACTCTTTGATGCAATGCGGGGGCAGATAGGGATATAGGAATTAGAAGACGTCAACCACGACATCCGCGAGATACCATTGCTAGATCCCAAATGGCTCTGAGCCCCGGATAAGTCTCTGCCGTGATTACCATTGTCTTTGCTGGTATGGTGGGAGTTGCTGTCATTCCCATACTTTATTTCGGAGACGAGAGCCACAGCGGGCGGAGTAACTGGTGAACTGTGGCTCTGGCCAGAACTGCTAGTGGAGCTGCCAGTCCTTGGCCGACCAGTAGCTTCGGCAAAAGGCAGTCCATTTACAAGAATATTGCCGTTGTTTGTCACTTTCGGCCCGTGGACAGTCCACTCGTCTAATCCGCCACCATCACCGCCGAGCCGGACGCTGGTCTTGCCTGTGCCTCGTCCGTCTCCAGAGATATGCGCCCAGTAATCCTTCTTGACACCTTCGTAGAACTTGTCCATATCCCGAAAGTAATTGACATACTCAGCAGCCATTTGCAGCCATGGAGACAACCGCAAGAGAGCGCTGAAAGATACACCCGTTGGCCCGTAATTCGTGACGAGGGCATACTCGCCATCAGGCGTTACAAACCGCCGCCCATCACTATAGCCGCCATCAAAATTACCAAGCATGTGTCGGTGGATGTCCAGCTTCGGAAAATGCCATGCATAAATGCCCACAAAAGCCGCTGTCCAAATGGAAAACACAACCAATGCGGACATGGGCATTTTATCTCGTGCTTGGCAGATCTCAATCAGATCGACAATGTCCCGAGCTGATTGGAAGACATGTTCCGCGCTTTCTTCCCAGAAGCCTGTTGGGACGCTGTCTTTTGGGAAAGTCGGCTCATCAAGCGGCCCGGTGGGACCCGGACAGCGCAACGGAATAAACGGTATATACTCGCGGTGTAGCATGATTTGGCACACTGCACCTAGCATGTGTAATGACACATACACGCTCGACGCATTTTGATTTTCGTGCTTGTGGTAGTTGCTCGATGACAAGACAAATGCTGATGGAAGGCCAGCATAGAAATCGTCAAGTACGGCTCGCAGCCGCCGGAAATTTGTTTCTTCCCATGGCGGTTGCTTTTCCACAAGCCTGCCGCCTGCGAAGCTGTACTGAGAAATCTCGCCCCATATGTCGACGAGACAGATAAAGCGAGCCAGCAGGCTGTCATGATTGACCGCCGTCACCACCTCACACTTAACTTGGCCATCCTCTGCTGCCAGAGGCTTCAGATAACCCGTGGAGACTGGTACTCCAAGATCAAAAGAGAAGTCGGAGCAAGGCAATTGAATTCGCAAGTCTCCTGAGCGAATTACTGGCATCCTCTTTTTGCCGCAGGCGAGCATTCGGTCCAGGACTAAACAGCTAAACATGGTTCGACGATTTATCTCCCATCGAACAAACTCCTGAGAATTCGTCTCCGGCCCGCCCGTTGTAGTAACAATGGAGTGCGTTTTGACAGTCTTAGCGTCACAAGGCAGCACTTCTTGCTTCGTTGCCGCCGCAGAAGAGAACCAGAGACGGTTGGTAGCGTGGGAAACGGGCAAAGAAGCCTCTGCCTCTACCACAGCTTCGTCGGCCGCAATTCTTGCTGCTTTCTCTGTCGGGGGCTGGGCCTGGCCCATTCCACCCCCAAAACACAGGCCGATAGCCTGAGCCATGCGAATCGCAATGCCAACATACATCCAGGCACTCAGCCCACCGGCGTTTCTCTTGGCTTGGCTCCACTCGTACAACCCCAGCATCAAGAAGGCCTGGACACGCTCAACGCTGGCAGATGTCAGGCTCGAACGCAAGGGACCCAGAGCTTTAGTCAAAATATCCGCGTAATATTCTGAAGCAGCCCACGGATCCATTTTTAGCGCATGGTTAGCCCGGGTCTTCTCTCTGCTGGCGCAGGTATAATTGATGTACTTGACAAGATCTGGGTGGAAACGTGAAGTCAAAGTGAGGACCCCTAGTAGAACAAGATCTCTGTTAACTACGTGAGTCTCCTGACCAGTTTCAGCTTTATCTCCCAAATGCTCCTTCAAGGTCGGCATGTGAAGAAACGGAAGTTCGGTCGCAAAGTGCAGACGGTATATATCGAAGATCTGTGTCCATAAGGTTTCAGTAAGGTAGGGTGCCGAGAGCACTTCTCGAGCGCGGGCCTTTCCGGCCAACTCTGCGTCAAGGTGGAAATTTTCTTCAAACTTCTTCAAACGCTTGGGGTCCGGTCCTCGTTCAAAGAAAAAAGGCTTTTCTCGCTTCACGTCGCTGGAATTGGTGCTGCTGTTCGGCGTGCTTGTAGGGGCCGGCTCTAATTCAATACAACGTCTTTGTGCCACAGTGGGTGCAGCAGGATACCTGCACTCTCGACCGGCTCTGATACAAGTATCGCAGGGAGACAAGGCGCTGCCATCATTGTCACATTTAATTTTTGACCGGCGACAGCGGACGCATGCAATGCTAGAGCGCATCGGCGGGCGTCTCAGAGCAGCATTCCCCCTCTTTGTAGCGTTAGTTACTGCTCCTGTAGGTTTCTTTTCCATTGGACCGCCAAGTCCGTCACCGCTGCTGCTATCGGCGATGGTAGCCGACACGTTAAGATCTTGAGTGGCTGGCTGTTGTAATCTCTGTGGCACTTCTGAATGATTGTTGTAACAATAAGACGGCAGCTTCTGGTGGTCATTTAATGTTCTCAGAGATGGCCGCAGAGGCGCCGCTGCTGACAGCGGCGGCAGGTTCTCATGCTGGTGATGCAGCGTAGTTGAACCCTGAGGTGATGCAGGAGAAATGGACAGATGGAGAGGTGTCCTCTTCAAATTGCTGGTATACAGCGTCATTGACAAACGGCCTAAAGAGCTTAATCTAAGCCCAATCGCCTAGTCGTCACGCAAAGATGGTGGAAGTATAACCGTGTTAGAAAAAATTCTGTCAAATACTCCCTCAGCGCCGATGGTGCTATGGTAGAAAGTTCATCGACACCAAAACCGTCGTTTGGAGGTATAATAGACTGAATACTGAAACGAGACAGGTAGGTGGCAGCTAGAGAGGACCCTGCGATTAGAAGATATCGGGCTTCCCTTATATGAATTTTGCTCTTCAAATATTTTATTATCCTAGCACCGCAACCTCTCTAACCATATCCTAGAGGCCCCATTTGCTCTTGTCTCCTATCCTTTTTGGGAACACATATGTACGTGTATGTACGTGCGCGTGCCAGGAAGCGTTATTGGAACTTATCTCCTGGTACGTGCTGGAACTAAAAGCGCCGTGGCAATGGATGATAGAACAACTTCTACAGGGGTACTTTGACGAGATGGTGCATCTCGAATGTTTGTTGTCTCGCGCACTCGGTCTTATAGAGATTTACTGCACATGGAGCTCATTTCTACGGCTAGTAAATAACCCCCACGTAATGTGCCGAGAACAAAGCAGTTTTTTATTCCTTTGAATATGTCACTTTTAATTAGGTCGATCATCAGCCGGTACTCTTGGTATTGCTTCTGATTCGATACGTCAGTTAAATTCAGCGGGATAGCGTGACAGTGTATTCGAAGACGGAAAAAGGGATCAAATTTATAGAGTATAACGAGGCTATAAGATGTTGAAGATCACGGAACAGGGGAGACTAAAAGCAGTGGTGTTCAAAGGTAAAAGTGAATTCGGGCGAAGATACTAAGAACATGAATTAAGAGGATGTAACCGTGTTGCTAATTAGCAATGAAATAGGTGTGGTTCTATGACTAGGAAGAGATCAGAGCTTTCAAAATAAGTGCCTCTAGAAAGGAAGACGAGTTGATCGTAAAAGAAAACAGTTAGTATGTCGGATACGTTGCGTTACCTCAGCAGAGCCTCGTTCGATAGATGGGATTTGTCAGCTATAAGATACGGTGCTCAGCCTTTCGTCTTTACTATCTTTTCGGGGGATGTGGACAAAATGGGGAGGGAGGGTTGATTAATTGCGCAATCAAAGACGGTTTTCTATCAAAGTTATGCCTCCATGTTGTCCTCACCCGCCTATGCATATCCATAGTGAAGCATATCCGGACTTGAGTGATTGGCTTTACATAGGATTGCATATTTGAGACGTGACGTGCATGATGGAGTATGAACTTTGTTAGTACTTGACGAGGAGTCGAGTTGCCGAATGGAACTAAGGAGTAACAAAGTCGGGGCATGAGACGCAAGAGGTTGGAAACTAGACTGAGGGCAGTCGATGTTGTAGACTTGAAGAGGAGAAAATATGAAAGGGGGTGAAGTTAAAAAAAGTAGCTGCAGGTACTTGCATGTTCATTTTTGTACGTGATAAAAAGTGTTTTGTAGTTTATGTTGGAGGCAGCAGAGATCTGCAATACTCTCCCACATTGTAGGCTCGAAGAAGTCTAAGACACCAAAGACGCTAATTTTCTCGTCGTCGAAGAAGATGTGCCTGCATGTTTTGAAATGCTGCAGCAGCGATTATGGTCTGGAACAAATGAGAGAGTGTGATGAATGCGAGGGATAATAAGTGTGTGGTTGAGCAAGGAAAATATGCACCGATAAAGACGGCAGCGAATGGTGCTGGAGGTTGGCATGAAAGAAGGATTGAGGTCGAAGGAGATTATCATGGGAACAAAGCGTCCGCTTGCTTTCCGAAGCCGTCCTAACCTGTCTGTGCTCCTAGCTTGACTAGGGCTTGGGGCTGCCAAGGGTGATCGTGATTCTAGGAGCAGACCGCTGCGACAGATTGTGACGAAGCATAGTGAGAGAAGAAGAGCAAAGCGAATGAAGCTGTGGGCGGAACTGTGAATATGAAGGTCCGCAGACCTGTTGATACAATCCACCACTCAGAGAGCCTGATTCATTCGTCTGCCTAGACCAGTCTGCGTGCGTCAGGATGCTCGCAGATAAGGCAGCGGTGAAGATAGATGGCGGGCATTGTCACCATATCAGGAAGAAGGAGAACATCTATTGACGTGTAAAAGAATGAAGGAAAATAAGCTAGTGAGGGCTCATGACAGAGTCGATCAGCAATTGACGGAGTGTTAGCTGGTAGCTTTTTCGTTACTCGTTGTCCATGACCTGTTCCTGGCTATCCAATAGTGTTCAACCAACAAAATGAACATATCGTTTTCCTGTGTCTCTTAATGTCACAAGTCTCGTTCCTCTCTGGTCTATGATCCTTCAGTGGCTTTTGTTATATTTTCTTTTTTTTATTCTTTGAAATGTGTGCTTGTCTCTTCATCTCTACCTTTAAGCAATTCAACGTTGTAGAAACAACAAAGTATTGAAGCGAGGATCCTGACAAGACGTCTAGTAGCTGAAGGAATCGAGCGAAGTTACGTGAGATGGCTTGCAGATAGCGGAAAGTGTGGGGAGGTAAATGGTTGACAGGAGAGAAAAAGGAAATGGGGATGTAACTCAAAGAACAACCCTGATTCTTGGCGTTGGAATAGACTTACTCTGCCGCTTCCCTTTTTTGATCCACCTGTCTCGATTTGGAAGGAACGAAATAGATGAAGCGATGAATATAGACTTGGGCAAGCAACTGGGACCGCAGGAGCTTCAGCGTGCATGCAGATGTGTTGTTCTCCCTTGTTCCTTTCCTATTTCGACTGCTTGCTAAGTTTAGTGTCAACAAGGACCCTGTATCGTGCAAGTATAAAGACACTCAACTTTATTACGGAAAGAATTTCAGAGTACACTTCGGAGGCAACTCTCCTCTCTCCCCCTCTCTCCCCCTCTCTCCCCCTTCCCATCCCTCATCCCCTGCTCGTACCTCTCGCTTCACAAGTGCACGGTACCGACGGAGCAAATCTTCAGCTTCCCCGACGACACCCCAATCGTCTGTGTGGGGGGGAAGGGGCAGAGGGGGCAGCTTATTTGGACGTTATATGCAATTTTTGTATTGGTTACTCTGATATACGTATGCACAAAGCAACATGGACGGAGGAAAAGCACATAGACTTTAAAAATGCTTCCAATGCCCGTTCCCCGTACATATGCTTCGGATGGAATGCCGAGGTTGAAAATCCAAGGCGCAACCATTAACCTGCGCGCGTCTTGGTTCCCTTTCTGTTCTAGAGAACGCCAGGGGTGTCTTTGAATTCCGCCAGCTTCACGATCCAAAATTCATCTTCATTTCCTTTGTTCTGTGTCCAGTTTTGCATCTTGGCCGTACACTTCTGTCTCTACAAGATATAATACTATTTTTGATTTTCGAGTATGGTCTGCTTTGTGTCTCGCATTGAGACATTCTCCATATGTTTAAGACTATCTTCTTAAAGAAGGAAGCGAGAAGTAGAGTCAGATTGATGCCCTTCTACTGCTTTCTAAGACATTAGTAGGCCAGCGTCATTCTGACATCTTTCGTTCATTGGGCTATACTAAATGAACCTCTGCCTTTCGTTGACGTGTTGGGCCACACTTTTGCTTTCGTGGAGAAGTTCTGGTTACCAAAAAGCTCTAACAAGGGAGACATTGTTCGCCGTCCATATTCGGAGTGCTACTCTCATATGTGCACGCCCTCTCTCACCGACGCCTCTATCTCCCGTTGACACAACCCTCGCCTTCACGGGCGAACTAATACCCATTCACTTGTTTCTTATATTTTTCAAGTTGTAATCTAGCTATCTAATCAAAACTAGTGGAAAGATTGGCGAAATGTGTACCGGTATATGTAAAGATGCAAGCTGCGGGAAGGCCATGGCCGCGTATTGCTTATAAGAGACAAAACTATTTGATTTTGGTCGATCAGAGAGTGTCCAGACGAGCTGGGTCACGCAATATCGGTGCATGAAGTGACTGTCCATGACAGGTTAGATCCTAGGGCTGTAGATGCCAGCATGAGATTTCTTTCCTAGCTGTGTCTGTCAGAGAAGTGTGTCTTGTTGATATGAGCACACAGGATCTATGGTACTTCTGCTTTTATTCTTTCCTATCCTATTAACACTATCTTAGCACTCAAAACTGGCTTCTTATTTACATTTTATTTGCATTTTCTCTGTTTATTTTTTTAACCCCTTTCCACTTTTCTCCTTTACGTCGCTTTCTTGCCAAATTTGATACAGGAACTCCCCCTAAGCATTGTGTCAAACGAAATGCAACACAGAAGCAGAAAAAGATGCAGGGTGCAGCTAGTTCCTGGGTTTTTAGTTTCGGATTGCGCCTCTGGCACTATTTTGATATCAGAAGACGGGATTCGAGATGGTGTTTGTTAGCCCGGAGGGTAGTGCCATTGTGCTGAATCTGTTCGCTAAAAACGAATGCCGTCGGGATTGGCATACATACCTACTCTTAGATGTAGCCCTTGACGCACCCTTCCCAAGATGCTGCTTACCCACTCATTATTTTTCCAAGTGCTAGCCAGCGATTGATATTGGCATCTAGTTCCGCTCTGAAGGCTGTAGGCCGTAGTAGATGCAAGGGCTGATTTTACCAATTAAAAACACAAAATAAACCGAGAATTGGAACAAAGCGGTATGGTATAAATTGGTGAAAGCGCAGAGATAGAATGCAACCATAAGGAGCAGACGGTGCTACGGTGCTATTCGCAAAGCTGTGGGCAATGTGCCCGGAAAACGAAAATTAGGTACAGAAAGAGGCAAGTCGCCGAGACGTTATCAGGTGTCAGCAGCCCCTGCTGGGAAATCTGAGTGTGACTGAATGAGAAATATGCGAGGCCCTGCTGGGTCTAACACTTTGCGTGTGCCATTGCTCTGCTGCAAGGTGTCGGTGCCGTCACTGAGAGACAAAGGTGTAACCGACGGGGTGAAAAGATGGGTTCCGTCGATCATTTCAGATGGCGTGTCATTCTTGCCTTGCCAATTTGGGAAGAAAGTGCACGTTATATTAGACAGCCTTGTCCATGGTGGGCTTGCCCATCCCAGAGAAACGCCTCTCGCCGCCACCAACAAAAGGTACCTGCTCAAGGTGGCTTGTAGAGATTGGCGACCTCTGCGTTTCTCGTTACCCTCCTCTTCATGAATTGAATTCTCGTACAGGTATTTAAAATGACGACCAGCACGAAGAAACAATAAGATGAGGGGTTTGCCAGGCGCGAGCTTCAATGCCGAGACAATTCTGACTCGTCAACTAGAAGCCAGCCCATGAGCTTCCGACTGGCTCGGTCTTCAGACACCGCCTCGGACAGAATGAGGCCGACACGGCCAAAAGCGGGAGGGTATGCGGCGTTTCTAGGATTGGGATACGAGAGACAAGCAGATAAAAAAGGTAGAAACATGACATCTCATAGGCACAACCAAACAAATGGACATCCAAAAAGAAGAACACCGGCAACTAGACGCACGAATGCAGTAGAAAGAAATGCAAGCCGGCTCTAAAGGGGTAGGCTCGATTTAAACCACAATAGCCATGTTATGGACTTGCTTTAAAAAGGGGGGGTGTAAAGTTGTTGGGTTTGACGACTTGTAGTTTGTAAATGTTTGATGTGAAGACAATGAATGAACCATAACAGAGAGGGAAGGACTTTGAATCGAACAAAGCCAGGGACCTGGATCAGCTCTGTTCATGCGCTGCATGGGTTCGCATTTTGCTTCTTTTTTGTTATTCTTCAAGGAGTTACTTCTAATGTCTTGTCGTACACCTCTTTTTGCGGCTGCTCTAACTCAGATCCGTCTCCCGGTTTCTTTACCTGAGTGGAATGGCAAAAACAGTTTACGAAGCTGACGAAGCTGTGAAGACACCTTTGGCTTGTATGCTGGCTCCTACCGACGTTGTTCTTCAAGCATGCCGTGCGCTCTGGTTTACCTATTATCTGTATGTATGTGCAAAATTTTGAGTTGCCCACCCTCTCTCCCCATCCTTCAGTACTACTCTGCCTTTCTTTTTTTTGTATGTGTTTATTTTTAATTTTTATCTTATTTTATTTACACTATTTTTTGAGGATTTTATTTATTTGCGGGAGGAAACCCGGTGATCGTCTCGTACTCTATCTCATTCTGACGTCCAATTTGAGTGAACCCGTGTTGGTTCTGCCGGTGCGACTCCGGAATGTTATTCCCCTATCCCGGACATATCAAATCTTCGCATTCATCATTAGCAGAATGTAGAATGCGACAACAAGCACAACACGGACACACCATCAGTCACACACACGAAGAAGAGAGAGCATGAACAAATACGTAGACCATTGTATGTACCTGCAAGGAGACGTTTTGGGGACGTTTATTATTATTATTATTATTATTATTATTATTATTATTATTATTATTATTATTTTTTCGCTCTCTTTTTCAGTTCCTACCATGCATCATGTTGCCGTTAAATATCGTACTTCTGTTCTCGCCTTGCAGATTGGCGGTTCTCGAGCCTAGCCTACCCACTACCCACTTAAAATTATATTATTAAGCCTCCTCTTGAGCTGAAGAAAGGCCTTCATTGCGCACGTGAAAGGATGTGATTGCGACAGCCCACGAAGCAACAGCCTTATCTTGCAGACTCTATGTACAAGCGGATGAACAAGGGACTGGCGCACCACAGCTACAGCCTCAAATCACAGCCAATCCGCCCGTCGCTGTGCCTGGCAGACAATCTTGTTTTCTCCACCGTCTTTGGAGAAATTACACGCAGATAAAAAGGGAACATGGAATAGAAGGCAGTTAGATCTACTCTAAGAGTGCAAAGCATACCGATACGCGGTTGCTCGTATGTATGTGTGGAAGGTCATTCCTCAACGTTGAGATGCGGATCATGCACTGTTTCTCAGCTTGTTGGTTTTTTGGACTGTTGCTTGTATCACTGCCCCACGGGAGGGAAACGTATTCACTTTATCAATCGTTTCTTTTTGTCTCCTTTTGTACGCCTACAGTGCCACAGCCGGAGCCTAGAGGCTATGTTAAAACAGGACAAGATTGAGCGCATGCTTGCCTTTGCTGCTGCTTGGAAAAAGAGGAATCTTTAATACAGTGCAGAGCGCGTGGGCGTGTGCCTCCTCGAGTCTTGGCAGACGGTCCTTCATTCGCCTTGGCGCTGGCACAACCTCTAAAATATATGCTTAGTTGAACACAATTTGGCACCTTCTGTACTTTATATGGCCCTTTTATCATTCCAACCCCTGCTAAAATAAGAACACCTAGCAATGCGCGCCAATGGAGTGATGACGGAGGTTCTTCTGCTTGTTTCGCCTCCCACCAAAAAAAGAGGCCTCACACACGACCATGGCGCCTGTCCAGCCCAGTTTTCACTCCCTCCCTTCCTAAGGTGCTACCCTTCAGTTTGCCGCGCCAAACAGCTTCCACCTCTAAGCGCCCTCATGTTTCCACCCCCTCTGACGATATATTTGGCAGCTGCTATACACGCGATGGAGTGATGGGGTAGATGGGCTCTGTTTTGCTTGAGCAGAAGCGATGTTTCAAAAAGATGAAATAAAGAAGAGTTTGATTTGGTTTCCTTTGCTTCTTTCACCTTTCCCCTCCTTTTCGATTTTTATTTTATTGTATTTTATCCTGTATTTGTTTCTTTTTCCAATTCCTCTGCTCTTCTCAGTCCGAATTGAAGCCCCCCTCCTCCCTCCCTCCACACCGTGCGATCCCCCCCCCCTCCCCAGGCGACCTCCCTCTTACTAGGTAGTCAAGCCCCTCCTTTGCGATCGCCCTCCGACAGCAGACCGCGCCCGCCGCTCCCGCCGCCGGATTAAAAGACGACCTGTCAATTGCTCAATAATTGCAAATCGAAAATCGGATAGTGTTCTATTTAGGATATCAAAGATATCTTAATCGGGAGCTCAAACTGTTTGAATCCAAGACTTCAGTCTGCAACAAAACCGACAAGAGCAGAGCGCATTGCTCTGGAATCTCGTCGACAGCGGACCGTTTCCGCTGTTCTCATCCTTCATTGTCCCCTTGCCTCTTCATCAATTCATATTCTACACAGGGGAAGCAATTCCCATTTTGATTGTGCTTGTTTGCTTTCTTGCGCATTAAGACGTCATGGCCTCGGGACTTAATGTAAGTTCTTACCCCAAGATACTTCAATACCGTTTACAAGCAATATGTGCACCAAAGAGAGATATACTAACTGCCCCTCTCCTCTACTCTTTCCGGCTCCTTTTTCTAGGATCCTAAGCTCCTATATGCCATTCCCGGCGTCTCTGCTTATCATATCGCCAATGGCACCGAATCATCTCTGACCCCTGCAGGCCCGCAGACCCTATCCCTGCTCATGGTGCCGACCGCGTCGCCGTTCGCGGATCTGACCATCAATGATGCGCAGGGCGGCGCCGGCGGTGCGGGCGACGGCAAGAGTGGCAGCGGCGACGCCGCGGGCAACAGCAACCTGGTGCCCGAGGAGGACTTTTACCTGCACCTGCACCTGCCGCCGGAGCTGGACCTGCCGCTGCCGGCGACGACGCAGATCTACTACCAGCCGCCGACGAGCTACCTGATCCCGCGCTGGGATCTGGGCCGCAACAGCGGCGTGTTCACGCGCATCGAGTTCCCGCCCGTGGGCAGCCGCAAGGGCCTGCAGGAGGACGTCGACACGTTCGAGACCATCCTGGCGCAGTGCACCGCCTTCCTGGAGCGGTCGCCGCCGCCCAAGATCACGTCGTCGAAGAAGGCAAACGGCGGCAGCGCCGGGGCGCCGACATCCGTGCCGTCGGCAGCCGCCGTGGCCCGGGCGAGCGCGGCGGCGGGCGGCGGCGGCAACGGCAGTGGCAGTCACCAGTCGTCCAGCCGACAGAGCCACTACGGCTACGGCGACGAGAAGAAGCGGCAGCGGCCGCCGGGCTACCACCGGTCGTCGTCGCGGTCGTCGACGGCCGTGACCGAGGAGCTGCCGGCCTACAATCCGGCCGACTTCAAGCCGGGCGAGGCGTACGCGGCCGGCAGCCACAGCTCGCAGGCAGGCGGCCAGATCGTGCTGATCGACGAGGAGGACGGCAGCGTGATCGGCGAGCTCAGCGAGGGCTTCCAGGTGGTCGAGGACAAGGCCCTGAAGCCTGGATCAAAAGGTATTATTTTGTTAAAAAAAAAAAAGTCTTTTCTTTTTTCTTCTTCTAGAAAACACTATTGACGCAGCGCAGAACCCGTCGAGATTACCCTCCCGACCGACGCTGTCCCCAGCATCTCCGTGGCGCCGGCAGCGCCGGAGCGGTACGAGGAGCTGCACCCGGCGTACAAGAAGTCGTTCCTCGTGTCCAACGCGGCAGCGGCGTCGCGTCTGATCGTGGCGACGTCCGAGATCGTGTCCAAGGCGCTGCAGAACCAGGCGGACCAGTTTGCGGCCAAGGCGGTGCCGGCCAGCAAGCCCATCACCTTCCAGCCGGCGACGCATGAGCACATCCGGCGCATCAACACGTTTTCGGCGGGTGCGGCGGGGCTGTCGGCCAAGGCAGTGAACCAGGTGGGCAAGGTGGCGCAGAACTTCGGCGCCAAGCTGGCGGGCCACAAGTCGCAGCAGGGCAGCGTGAGCAGCGTGGCGAGCGGCAGCACGGCGGTGGGCGGCAGCAGCAGCGGCAGCACCAAGGGCCCGCCGCGCGGCTTCGGCCCAGACGGCCAGCCGCTCGAAGATTTCCGGCCGGGCCTGCTCAACAAGAGCCTGATGGCCTTCTCGACGGTGGCGGACGGCATCGAGCAGGCCGGGCGCCACCTGCTGGACACGTCGTCGACGGCGGCCACCACGGTGGTGGCGTCCAAGTGGGGCAGCGAGGCCGGCGAGGTCACCAAGAACCTGACGAGCGGCATCAAGAATGTCGGGCTCGTCTACATCGACGTCACCGGCGTGTCGCGCCGCGCCATCCTCAAGAGCGTCGCCAAGGGCATGGTGGTCGGCCACGTGCCTGGCGGCGGCGACCTCATCGTCGGCGACGGCAACGACGGGCGGCCCGCCGTGGTGCGGTCGTCGTCAGCCTCTTCTTCAACGACGGCGGCGGCGTCAGATGCCAGGACATCTCCTCCGCCCCTGCCCCCGAACAAGCCGTCTGCGTCGAGCAGCCATGGCGCACGCAACGGCGGTGGGAGTGCCGGGAGCATCGCCCCGGTCAGCCGCACGCGGTCGACAAATGACTTTGCGGACAACAACCCTTACAAGGGAAAGTAAAAAAAAAAGAGAGAGAGAGAACAGTTTCATAGCCTTGTAAATCACCCTGGGAGATCGTAGCCGACTTGGGCACTCCTTGGTCTTGCGTATTTCTCAAACGCATTTTGTGCCATAGTATTTTCTTTTTTTTTGCGATATATGAATACAAATACATAGGTAGTTTGTAGTCTACATTTATATAAAAAGAAACTTCACTTTATCCAGCTACAGAGCCATTTATTGTATGTACGGAGTACAGTACTACCCATGCATACACTTTGAGAGGGCGGTCAAGGGCAGACAGAAAATGCACCGTAAATACACAGTACATCGTATACTGCAAGGCGGTCAGCCATTCGGGAAGCACGCCCCACCCACAACGACAGCGGTTCACCCTAAAGCCGCTAAATTTTAGGGGCCGTGTACTTGCTTTTTTACTGCCAGACGCGTCTCTTGACCCCTCCCTCTCTGGCTGCTATCTTCTTCACGCGTTCCCGTGACTTGGACGTCAACCTTTTTACACGTCTTCCCTGCTCATTGTGAGACATTGATCCCAAAATCCATGCGAGCGCCGGTTGGGCACATCGAAGACACTTGTGTCGACGTCTTCTCTTTGACTCTTTCGTTTCCTACATCTTGTGGACTATGCAATGTTTGATTTTTCATCCGTTCCTATCTTTTGAATCAGAGTCACATCGCCACCTCTGGCAGAAGAGATCAAAGCTTTCCCCCCTTGTCCCCATCTGCTCCCCATCTGCTCCCCACGCCCCACCTTCTGCCTTCATGTGCCGCCTGGAACTGCTCGGCTGTCTTATCTTGTTGGTGTATGATATCCAGGATAAGTTCATGGGAAGGCCAATGCCCTCGTAAGTCCCTCAGCAACTTGACCTTTCCTGCACATGTTTGCTCGCGTTCTAACTAGGCTTTCAGATCCGCAACATGCTCCACGAAATCCTCCTCTCCCTCTCAGGCCACAGCTCGCCATTACTCCGGCCCAATGGTGCAGCCGCCGATGGTGGCAGTCACACCAGTAGCCAGAACGCCCCTGGCGGCGGTGCCGCCGCTGCCCTCACGCCTCCCGAACGCGCCCTCCTCTCCGACCTCGCTCGCCTGAGCGACCTCCACATCCGTCTCCGAGCTCACTCCGCACGCATAGCGGCAGTCCATCCATCCGTGGTTTGCCGCGCCGTCGGGGCGGCCATCGCGTCCATCCACCTGGCCGCCTTCCAGAAGGCAGTCCTGGCCGTCGAGACCACCGTGCTACGCCGCGACCCAGAACTGGTGGGTGCCTACGACATTGTGCCGCTGACGGCCGTGGTGGGCGCCTTTGCGGACTGGCCGCGGCGGTTCGAGTGGCTGTGGGCGCTGGCACAATACATCTTGCCGCCTGATGCGGCAGCCAAGCCATCTGCGACGACTACGTCTACGCCCACCACCGCGGCGCCGCCACCTACTGGGGCGCAGCTGATTGACCACCTCCGCGGCGAGCTGCAGACGGGCTACGAAGATATTGAGCGCACAGCGCGCAGCCTCGTCTGTGTTGCCGAGACCACGTGGCTCAAGCAAGTCTCGGCCTGGATTTTGTACGGCCGGCTTCCGAGCTTCGGCGGCGGCAGCGGCAGCACCAGCGACTTCTTCGTGCAGCAGCTGCCGTCGACGGCCGACCAGACGGGCGAGTACGTATGCGTGGCGCATCACCTGCCATCGTTCGTCACGCCAGCGACGGCAGCCTCCATGCTGTTCATCGGCCGGTCACTCGTCCACATCCGGTCAGCCCAGACGGACGGCGGCAGCGGGGCGTCGAAGACCAGCCGGTGGATCGGACGAGACGGAGAAGCTGCGGCTGCGGCTGCGGCCGCTGCCGCCGCAGTTGAGAACCATCACATGTCGGCTCAGCTGCAGGCGCTTGCCGCGCTGACGTACCCACTGGACGGCGCCGCGTTCACGCGCACGGTGGCGCACGTGCGTGCAGTGCTGTCGCGCACGGCCCTGCGGCGGCTATTGCCGCCGGCCAAGGTGGTCGAGATGCTGCAGCTGCTACGGGATTTTTACCTGCTCGGCCGTGGCGAGTTCGCGCTGGCGCTGGTGGAGCAGGCAGACGTGACGATGCAGAGCCGGTGGCAGCGGGCTGCCGAGGCTGGCGGGGCGGCGGCAACGGCAGGTCCCCCCACCACGGCCAGCGGTGTCCGCGGCTTGCGCGCTGTTCTGGTCAAGGACGGCGAAGTGGCGGCGGCGCTGGCGCGCACGTGGGCGGTTCTGGGTGCCATGCACGGGCGGCTACAGCAGCAGCACGGCGGCGGCGGCGGCAGCGGCAGAGGCGGCAGCGACGACCAGGGCGAGGAGGAGGACGAGGGCCTGGAGCGGGCGCGAGACGCGCTGCGCCTAGTCCTCGACAAGCCAGCGGCCGCGTCGGCTGTCCCAGCCAGCCCAGCGGCCGCGGCGCCGCCGTCCTCGTCGGCCTCGGCCTCTCTGCCCGCCATCGCCGCCACTCCCTTCCGCAGCCTCCTTTTCTCTGTGCCCGCCACCCTCACGCTGCAGATCCCCTACCCGCTGGACCTCGTGCTAGGCGCGGCCGACCTGCAGGCCTACGCGGCTGTCCACGCCTATCTGCTGTCGATCCGCCGCGCCCACGTACGCCTGACCGGCCTGTGGACGCTGTCGTCGCTGCGGCGCCACCACCCGCCGCCGCCGCCGCCGCCGTACGGCAGCGGCGGCTACGGCCTCGACCACGTGCGCATGCTGCGCGTGCGCCACACGGAGCGTGCGGACGCGCTGCGCAGCGTGTGGGCCACGACGAGCGCCGCCGTCTTCTTCCTGGCCGAGATCGAGAGCTACCTGCAGGTGGAAGTTGTCGCCGAGCTGTGGGACGGCTTCCAGCGGTGGCTCACCACCGGCCGGGACGAGCGCGGCAGCGGCATGTTCCCAGAGAAGCCGCCATCGCAACAGCCAAACGGCCGCAGCAGAGGAGACGGAGGAGGAGGGGAGGGCCGGACGGACAAGAATGGCGAGGACGAACGCGAAGAAGAGGAAGAGGAGGACGACGACGACGAAGACATATGGCTGGCCGAGGGGCTAACCGGCCCCAAATCCCCACCCCACGACGCCTCGGACTCGTCGCCGTCGTCGCCCGCCCACGACCCGCAGACGCTCGCGGCCGCCCACCGGCGCTACCTGCGGCGGCTCGTGCGGCGGCTGCTGCTGGACCGGCCGCGGTGGACGGAGCCGCTGTACGCGCTGCTGGTGGCCGTGGACCAGCTGGCCGCGCTGGTGCACCGACTGCAGGCGCTGTGGCGGGCGCTCGACCTCGAGGCCGACGCGGGCGTCGTCGACGCGTTTGTCGACCTCGAGCGCGAGCAGCGCGACGTGCTGGCCGCGCTGGGCGCCGCCGAGCGCGAGGTGCGGCGCGGCGTCGTGTCCGTGGTCGGCGTGCTGCGGGGCCTGGACGGCGAGGCGGCGGGCGATCAGGACGAGGAGGAAGAAGAGGACGAGCAGGCCGAAGACGACGAGATGGGCTACGGCGGCGGCCTCGGAGGGGACGGTGGTGGCGGGGGAGGGGGAACAGGCGGAGCAGGCGGCGATCTGTCTGGCCTCGGACTGCGGGCTGCCGGGGCGTACGTGCCGCGGCGGGTCGGCGGCCTCGACCGGCTGCTCATGAAGCTGGACTTTGGCAGCTGGGGCAGCTGATCCGGAGCGGCACACGAACAAGCGCAAAAACAGCTACGACCTCAGGGCCAATCAGCAATTAGAAAGTGCTTGGAATGGTGGCCGATAATAGAAAGTCTTTGTTCAGAATGGGACAGCTCTCATTTTGTCCTCGCTACCTCTCCTATTCAGTAATCATCCCCTCCAATGTCACTCGTCTGAAAAGCATCTTGCAACAAGCCTTTCTTAACAGAGAAAATTATTTGTGCATCTCAGAATATCAGACTGAAAAACGTGCATAAGTGGGCTTCAGTACATGCATATAAAAAGCGCGAGCAGAACAATATGAGATAACACGAGAATAAAAAAAAAAAATAGCACAATAAATACTAGATCATGTAGGGGAGCAATACCGCATCGTTACAATGTTTCCTTCAATTAACCATCTAATCACAGGAGTTCTAAGTTCTATGGATTAAGAACTGTAGAGGCGATTGGATACTCACCGTCACCGTCATGACTACGAAATACAGACTGCCTTTCCACCGGTGTGACGACGGATGGCCGTGAGACTAAAGCAATTTTTCTTACAAGGACAGATACGGGTGAATCTCCGTATATTACGTGCTTATACGCCCGTTGATACGCATATAAGAAGTGAACGCGAGAGAGACCGACACGAGCGAGTTGCAGGATAGATGTTCAGATCCAGCGAGAATTGACTTTCCCTTGTTGCTGCTGTTTTGTGGCCGCCTTGCTACTTTGTTTGCCCCTTTGCTATTTGTCGTCTTTCGTTCATCCTCTTGCCGCGTCGCTGATTTGCATGATAGCCACCGAAAAGAGGCAAATCATCCCCAAAGGCAGAATTGGCCCATTTTAGCAAGATTCCGGGGCTGCGCCGCCAGTGTTTGATCGCGCTGCTGGCGCCTTGATTCGTGTTTTGCTTTGCCTCTTATTGCTTTATCCTATTTATTGCCCGTTTCTTTCTTCCTTTTGTCATATGTCTTATACGCTCCTCTATTCGCCGACCTCTCATTACCCTCTCTTATTTATTCTGTCTGGTCTCTTATTCGCTCTTGTGCTCTTCGTATTGCTCTGTTTCTGGCTTTATCCTCGTAACTCTTTCTCGTCTCTGCCAAACAGAACACACGCGTCAGACTGCATTTGCATGCATGTCAGCCAGCCAGCCAGCAAGCCAGCAAGGAAACCGACCAGTGAGCCAGCCAACCAAACACATGGACTTTATTCTCTTTGCTTCCACTCTCTGGCAGCCTTTCCCACCTTCTCCGGATCTGTGCGAAGTCGACGACTGCATGCCCGCTGTGGGTGCGAAACACTGACACACATGACGGAGCCGTCACCGATTACCTTTTTGTGCACAGCGAAGATACGTACTTGTATTACACGGTACGGCCACTTCGCAATACTAGGTCATCCCTAGCTAGATACACGCGATCTGAGACGCTACGGAGTATTCCTTGGCGCCTGGCCACCCATATAGAACAGTGCGAAAGATCATACCAAGAAGCACAGTGTGCGAGTAGCGTACGCTTTAATGACTAGTCTGGCATATCTGACCACTGCGGAGCCTAACAAAAGTCGCCTCCAACCCCATCGAGTATACTGCCTCGCTGTTGCTGGTCTAGCTCCGGGGATTTATGTCCCTTTCTTTCCTCATTTGTAGTACTGGCAAATACAAGAGATTATGGCTCACGTTTGCACTACGCGTTATTTGGCTATCTGCTCAGCCTTTGACTGCCTTTTTTTTTTTTTTTTTTTTTTTTTTTTTTTTTTTTTTCAGCTCTGCTTAAAACTGTACACGTGTTGCGACTGCCGTCCCATCACAAAAAACCTATCTCACTCTTTTGCCGCCTAAAGTCGCTTTGCCTGCCCACTTTCCCTATACGTCGGCTGAAGGACTCCACTTTTTACGCTCTAGTGTGCCTTTCATTCGCTCCTTCCGTCATAGTTTATTCTTTTTTTTTCCTTTTCTTTGCATTTTCCCGCACACAGTGTTGGCCACTTACAGTATTGCACTGTCTCACGCTGGCTCTGCGTTCTGGCCAATGCTTGTCCGCAGCTGCCTAGATGCCTGGCTGCCTGGTGCCATTCTATTTTCCGTTTTTTTTCCCTCTTTTCCTTCCCCCCAGCCCATTTGTCTGTTGCACGCCCTGTCCCACAGTGCCCGTTACCAGCGGCCGTCCGCACCTTTCCTCTCGCTCCTTCTCACTTTTCATCGCCCTTGCCTCGTTTTACCTTCTCTGGTCTGCTGGTCGCCCTTGCCGGTCTTGTTATTTTTCCCTTTTCGCTCCTTCCCCCATCCCTCCACTACGCCTGCCCTCCCTCCTTCCCTCCCTCCTGACTTGCCATTTTCTTCAATCCACTCCCTCCTCCCACTTTCTCGTCATCTATCCACACGCCCATCGCCCGTTTGGTGCAAGACGCAACAAGGGGTCCCAGGGCTTGAACGTCCCCGATATACCAGACTACCAGACGATTACGAGAAACAACAAAATAGAAGCCTTTTTCTCGATCTCGACATCTGCATCGTGATCGTCCATTGTCGTTGCTAGGGCGTCGTGGTTGTCGAGAGAGACGGGAAGACGACTCCTCCCTGGTCTTCTTCCCTCACCCTCTCCCCTTCTCTCTCCCTCTCTCCCTCTCCCTCACGCTTCTCCCGGCCTCTTCTCTCGCCTCTCGCGTCTTCTCTCTCGCCTGCTCTCTCTGCTCGTCGGCCTGTCTATCCGCTATCGTCATCGGCATCCTCCGCATCTGGCCTGGCACCCGTCTCCCCGCAGGCACCATGTCCAACGGTCTGTCCTTCGGGGGCGTCAATGGCATGAGGCGTGGCTTCCAGCAGCCGAACGCTCCGCCTAACAAGCCGCCGCCGACGACCCTCTCGCACGCGTCCCCGTATCAGACTTTCCATTCGTCGCAGCCGACCGCATCGCCGTACCCTCATCACATCTTTGCTGGCTCCGCAGCGCCGCCGCCGCTTCAGGTCACCGGACTGCAAAATGCGGGACCTCGCCCTTCGCCGCCCCAGGTTGCGGCCTCCGTACCACGAAGCCGTCAGATGCAGCAGCCGCATTCGGCAACATATCTTGCCCAGGCCCTGAATCAGCAGACGATGGGGCACCAGGTCCAGCAAAACGATGGCATGCTGATGGCCCAGCAGCAGCGGACATCGCAGCAGCAGCATCCTCAGCACCCGCAACACCCGCAACATCAGCAGATGCCGCAGCATGCTCAACACCAGCAACACCAGCAGCAGCTTCAGCACCCGCAGCATGCCCAGCATCCGCAACACCCACAGCAACACCCGCAGCATGCTCAGCATCCGCAACATACCCAGCATTCGCAGCATACCCAGCATGTCCAGCACGCGCAGCAGGCACAGCATGCGCAAACTTTCCAACATCCTCAGCACCAGCATGCTCAGCATCCGCAACATCCTCAACATACCCAACATCAACAGCACCCCCAGCACCCTCAGCATCCCCAGCATCCCCAGCATCAGCAACACCCCCAGCATTCCCAGCAGCAGGCACATTCACAAATGCCTCAGCACTCTCAACCGCCGCCCTCTGCAGCCCTGACACCACAAACGCTCTCGCAGTCTCCCGTCCCTCCCACTCAGCAGATTCATCAGGCTCAGCAGGTGCAAAAAGTGCAACAGCATCAGGTGCAGCAGCAGCAGCAACATCAGCAGCAGCAGCACCAGCAGCAACAGCAGCACCAGCAGCAAGTGCCACCCGTTCAGCAGCAGATGCAGCAGGTGCAGCAGCAAGTTCAGCAGGCTCAGCAGGTGCAGCAGGTGCAGCAGGTGCAACAGGTGCAGCAGATGCAGCAGATGCAGCAGGCGCAGCAAGTTCAGCACGCACAAAAAGCCCAGAAGGCCCAGCAGGCCCAGGCCCAGCAGGTGGCTCAGCAGATGCAGGTCCAGAAAGCTGTCCAAGCCCACCAACAGGCTCCGCAGCCCTCCCCTACTCCGCCGCCGCCAAAACCGGAGGCGCCGCAGCAGACACAGGATGAGCAGAACGATGACGAGATGGAGGTGGAGAGTCCGGCAAATGAAGCCGGCGAAGGCCAAGATGAGAAGAATGGCGATAACAATGCTCCCTTTTTGCCTAGACAGCCCATGGGAGCCCCAATGTCAGCGCCACCTGAAGGTGGTAGCTTTCCTACTCTTGAGGCTGTGCACAAATTTGTGCTGGCGTATTGCACTTCGGTTGGCTATGCCGTGGTGATTGGCAGGTCAAAGAAGACGGTGCCTGGGCTGAAGAAGGTCTTGTTTGTATGCGACCGGGCCGGCAAGCCGCCAAGGCGTGTGAGCCCTGAGCAGCGAAAGAGGAAGACATCGTCACGCAAGTGCGATTGCCAATTTGGCTTCTTTGCCATCGAGCAGAGGACACAGTGGACTGTGCGATACCGGCCAGACACGCAGCATCTGCAGCACAATCACGGGCCCAGCGAGAGTCCTGTGCTGCACCCTGCGGCGCGCAAGCTGGACAGCCGCATGGTAGCGGCCGTCAAGGCCCTGAAGGACGATGGTGCGTGTGCGAAGAACCCAAAGACCACCCAAGAAAGAACTGAGAGCACGAGTTCTTCTAACTCGCTTACAGGCGTCGGTGTCACCCAAACGCTCGAGATCCTGCAAAACGAGAACCCGCATGTGCCTCTGCTGCCGCGCGATATCTACAACGCTCGTGCCGCTATCACGCGAAATCCGCAGAAGGTAGCGTCTGCCATTGCCGAGAACAGGCCGGCCATTTACAGCAAGCCGCAACCGACGGCCGAAGAGCGCATTCGTGCCGATCTACGCCGAGAGCTTGCCAAGGCGCGAGAAGACTATGATAAGTTGAAAGAAGATACGCAAAAGGAGATCGAAGACCTGAAACAGAAACTACTCGAGAAGGATCGCGTCATCCAGCGGTTTGAGATGTTTATCGACATCTGCAATCAGCGGGTCATCTTGCAGCGCGAGAGACTGTCTGATAACAATGATGGGAGTAGTGGAGCAACTAATCCTGCCGCCTAACCGGGAATAGGAAGAGCATTACATGCAATATGCTTCTTTTCTTCCGTTGATTGAACATTGTCAAGACTGGCGTTTCTTCTTCAGCTTTCTCTTTTGGGAACATTTTTTGGGGATTTTCTCGGTATCAAAATTCTACAGGCATGGTGCATCTAATTTTCGGGGAAGGGGGAGGGTGTCGGCATGGACGATTAAGTTTGACGATACGGCTGTACGGTACATAACGTGCATGGATAGGATTTTTTCTCTGTTTCTGTTTTCCATTTTTGTTTCTACTCTTTTTATTTTTTATTTTTATTTTTATTTCTGGACTATGTCTCGTTCCTTGAATCTTATAAAATACTGAAAAAGTGTGAGACATTGGAGTTGTGATGGCGAGTTTCATGGAAATTGGTCCTGGAACACGGAAGAGGCCTGGCGCGCTAGGTTATTTTGGCTTGTCGTCCTTCAGTATCGGCTTTCCGGGATCGCATTTGCTTTTCTTCGTTTCCTTTTGCCTGATATATGTCCTGTAGGAGTGTTGCCTTTTGTTTATGATATAAAAAATGCGACGTCGATAGGATTATACTAGCATCAGGTAGAAGATATTCTTGACCATTATTCGACGGAAGAGGATCAGATGCGTGCACGGTTCCGAACCTTAAACAACGGTGCAACTCCATCATCGAATGCCACAGATCACATCTCAGTTCTGGATTTACTCGAAGATGGTGGTTGACGTATATCAAGGCTGATATTGCTCTAGAGGGGGGATGCTCTCTAAAATATGGCGTTTTCGTACGTGCCCATTGCCTACGATTCAAATGGTCCCAAACAACCGGAAAGTTCTGGTTATGCACCAACTCTGTAAAAGAAACGACTGGCTATGAGCACGCCGGACAAAAAAAATAAATTCTTTTCCTGTATCGGGCTGAATTTGATGCCTAGTCTCTTGCACCGATGAGATGTTTCGCGTGACTAAAAAAAGGGTTACAAAAGTACTTCTCTGTTCACATAAGAGCACAAGTACGCTACATAACAAACGGCGCCACGCCGCAGCAGGCTCGAGTCGAGCAAGTAGACCGGTCTAGCGAGCGGGTGCCGCCGTGCTTGTTAGGGTTGGACGCTAGAAGAGCATATCCCATGTTACAAAGCTCTTAGCGTTGTCCCGTGCCCTGGTTCTGCTTAAATGAGGTCCGTCGGAGCGTTTGGAGGGAACAGAATGGAACGTACATAGGAAGAATAAAAAGTACAGAAGAAAAGTTCCGGAAGAATCCATGGGTGGCTTTCAAGGATGAACGGCCAGGCAGGCGTTGTCTTCGGTGGCCTTGCCGTATGTATGTATACATGTGTGCGGTCGTATTTGTTTCTGGGAGGTCCAAGAGATGCCCGCAGCTTTATTCTTCTTACACATTTATGCATTATATATGATACTGGTAAATATAAGCATATGCAGTTCGGAATATGCATATTTACTACCAGTACTGTATACGGCAGCAAAGGATGCATACGTAAGATATGCGTATGTACAATTCTGCGATGTACGATACAAGCAGCAAGCCGTAGATTCCCACGTCGTAGGAAAGGCGCGGCACCAATCACTGGACGCGTGCCCCACAACGCTTCCTTGCTGGTGGATCCTTGCCCTTTCTTTCTTTTATGTATATTTTGTTCTTTTATTTCACTATTATTTTAATTAACACCGTTTTCCCCCTGACACAGACCCGTCGCGACAAGGGGGGGGGCATGAGTGGGCCGCCACAGAAGGCACGTCTGTCATCTGTATCGCGTTCTGACTTGCTGGCCCTTGACTCCTTTTTCGGCAACCACCACCCAAAACCCAGGGCTCCACGAAACGGGTAACTACGACTATGTCCGTTGCAGAGAGAGAGAAACAAAATCTTTTTTCTTCTCTCTGAAGCTTCTTTCTTTATCGACATCGACCTGGCACGGCATGTGCCTCATTCTTTTATTCGTTTCTTCACCTTTATCACCATAGAGGAATGCGAAATGCATATCTGATACCCTTAGATTGCTTGTCATTTGAACGCGTTTCCTTCTTTGTCCCCTATTCTCTTTCTTGACCTGTGTTTTCTTCTACCCAGCTCTTTGTGTCCGTTGGGCTTCTTTTTCCGCCTTCAGACCGCCTACCATATTGTAATCCGAGACGCTTTCTCTTCGTCTCTCTTATTCTCTTCATATCTGCCTTGGTGATTATTATTTTCTCTCCGATACCTACGAAAGGGCGTCCTTTCCCAACCGTCTGGTCCTCCCCCGACAATGAAAGTGTCGCTCATGAAGAGATAAATTTCGATACCAACCTTTAGCACAACAGAAACGAAAACCTCTGTCCCGTTTCTGCCTCTCTCTTACGCCCATCATGGAAATGATGATCTCCCCCCCGATCGGAGCCGGAGGTGGCCCGAACGGCACGGCTTCTCCTCCGACCCCTTCTGGTACTTCGCCATCAGCATATGTCGATCCGGCCCGCGTCGTCGACCATCTTGCTGCCGTTCTCGAGGCTGCCCTTGGCGCTACTCGCAGCGAGCTCGAGGCGCCTGGCAGTCTGCTATCTAAATCCCGTTACGCCGACACCATCCAGCGGTGTTCTCGCTTTGCCCACGAACCACAAATTGTTTCTCTCTACATCCAGAAGGATTTAATACCAGCAGCTGCTCCGGCGACACCAGCCAGAATAGACGGCGAAAATGGTGACGTTTCCAAATCGAGCTCTTCGTCTTCTTCAACCCTGCATGTCTTCTCCCTGGCCGCTGATCTGTCGGCATCTTCGACCACAGTGGCCTTCCTTATCCTCCTCAAGCGGCCGCAGCCACTCGACCCCAACGTACCCATCACCTCGCAGATCCAGATGCTAAACTTGCCGGGTCCTGCCTACTTAACGGCGACCGCTGGCGAGCAAGGGCTTTCTACATCACCCTTTGAGATCCTTCAGATGTACCTGCACAACGGTCTCGCTCCATACTTTGATGCCAGCACAAAGCCAGCTGTCAACGCCGCCACGGTGAACGGCACCAGCAGCACTAGTCGCGTGCGTGCTGATCTGGAGGCCAAGACGGGCGTGCCTGTCACAAAGAAGCGCTGGACAGAGCTCGAGCTCAGTCTTGCTCACCTACAACAGAATGTCGAGATCCCCGAGGTCGTGCTCCCCTTCCCGCCCATTGTTCAGACGGCTCTCGACGATGCTACCGCCCGGGGCGTGCG
This sequence comes from Hawksworthiomyces lignivorus, assembly GCA_002917075.1. Lineage (NCBI taxonomy): Eukaryota > Fungi > Ascomycota > Sordariomycetes > Ophiostomatales > Ophiostomataceae > Hawksworthiomyces > Hawksworthiomyces lignivorus. The sequence goes on along the minus strand of NTMA01000100.1, from coordinate 17,835 downwards.
GCCCTTCTTCGATCAGCTGCCCCCGGGAGTCACCCAAGACACCGCTCTGCTCAATAGCCTGCAGGCCACCGTCAATACATGGATCAAGTCCATCCAGGTCATCACAAAGATGACCCAGGACCCGTCGACCGGTACTGCCAACCAGGAGATTAACTACTGGCTATCGATGGAATCGGCTCTTGAGCGCATTGAAGCCCAGCTGCGCGGTGACGGCGTGGCACTGACTCTGGATATTCTCAAGCACGCCAAGCGCTTCCAGGCCACCGTTAGCTTTGTCGCCGACACTGGTCTGAAGGAGGCCATGGAGCGAGTGCAGAAGTATAACCAGCTGATGCGAGACTTCCCGCTCGACGAATTGCTGTCGGCTACTGCCCTCTCCAAAGTAGAAGACTCCATCGTCCAGATCTTTGGCCACCTCAACAAGAAGCTGCGTATCTGCCCCTACCCGATCCGCCGAGCCCTGGCCCTCGTGGAGTCCATTTCTGGTGACCTCGACGACGCCATGCACCGCCTGCTGCCGGGCACCGAGCTAGTGGACCTCGACTACCAAGAGTTCAACCGTGTTATGAGTGCGACCAACGATATCTTCCGCGCCTGGGACGAGAACGTCAAGGAGTTCACCAATGTTGCCCGCGAGGTCACTCGCCGCCGCAATGACAAGTTCATCCCCATCAAGATCAACCCGCGCCACGCCCAGCTGCAAGCCCGTCTCAAATACATCCAGAACTTCCGCGAGAACCACGAGCAGCTGCAGCGCACCATTGTAACCGTCCTTGGCCCCAAGGCATCCAATGCCACCAATGGCACAGCAGACGGTGCTGATGCGGCAGTTAACGGCAATGCGGCGGGAGCCGCTGTCAACGGCATTGGGGGCAGCGGTGCGCTGGAGGACACGGGCGATATGGATGCTGTCGAAGAAGTAAAGCAGGCATGGGAGGCTTTGCGAAATGTCGACCTGCTAGATGTCACACCCGAGGGCACAGCAAAGTGGGCCCGCGCCGAAAACACCTACAACGAGCGAACGGCTCGCGTAGAGAATTCTATCATCGCCCGGCTACGCGACCGTCTGGCCACGGCTAAGAATGCCAACGAGATGTTCCGCGTCTTTTCCAAGTTCAACGCCCTCTTTGTCCGGCCTAAAATCCGTGGTGCTATTGCCGAGTACCAGACCCAGCTCATTGACAATGTAAAGCAGGCCATCGCTGCCTTGCACGAACGCTTCAAGCAGCAGTACGGCCACTCTGAGGCCCACGCCATGGCAACGCTGCATGACCTGCCGCCGGTCTCAGGTGCGATCATCTGGGCCCGTCAGATCGAGCGCCAACTTGACGGCTATATGAAGAAGGTGGAGGACGTCTTGGGTGCCGACTGGGCACTGCATGCCGAGGGACAGAAGCTCCAGGACGAGAGCGTCCAGTTCCGCAGAAAGCTAAAGACCGCTCCAATCTTTGAAGCATGGGCCCGTGATACTATGCGCCGCGAGGTTTCTATTGCCGGCTGGCTCTTCAGTATCAAGCGCGTCCGTTCAGCGGGTAACACTCTCGAGCTCGGCGTCAACTTTGATCCACAGGTCATCGCTTTGTTCAAGGAGACCCGCAACCTCATCTGGCTGAACTACTCTGTGCCACACGCCGTGAACAGTGTCGCCAAGGACGCCAAACGAGTCTATCCCTATGCCGTCAGTCTTATGGAGAGTGTCCGCACATTTGCCCAGACGCTGCGAACGATCAACGAGATGCCTGAAGTGTCCATGCTGCTGAACGGTCACCGCAACGATGTCTACGCCTTGGTCTCTAAGGGCGTCCCGCTCCGATGGGAGTCCTTTGTCAACAGCTACGAGGTGCATCTGCGCGGCCTGCCACACATGTCCAACGGCAGTGTCAGCGGCGTCGGCGTCGGCGGATCCATGGAGCGCCTTAAAGGTGGCGAGAGCCGGCATGTGCTGTTTGTGCGAGAGATTGCAGCTGCAGTGTCACTGCTTCAGACGAAGACAGCTACTCTGGCAACCTACCACGCTACCATACAAAAATCTATGCGAGAGCTGGCCACCTGTCCCTACGATGCTACCGCTTTCGAGTCTCGCCTACGCGCTATCCAGGAAGCTGTCGATCAGCTCAACCTGCAGCAGTATGCCAATCTGGCGTTCTGGGTCGAAGGCATGAACCAGCAGATCAAGGCGACGCTGTTGCTGCGCCTGCAACGGGCCATCCACGCCTGGATCGAGGCGTTTGAGGACGACTCAGGTGGTGCAGCCAAAAGTACCAAGTCTGCTTTTGGAGGTGCTCTTGGTGGCGCAGGCGCCTCGGGAGGCTCTGGATCAGCTTCCTCCGACCGACGGAAGACACTCACGGCGGATTCCGCAACAGGTGCTCCGATAAATGACGTGCCTACAATGAAGCAGCTCGTACACGAAGTCACTATGCGCAACCAACTCATCTACCTCGAACCTCCATTAGAGTTTGCTCGTGCAAACTGGTATCTGCAACTGCAAGACTGGCTCGGCGTTGTTTGCAACCTGCGTAAGATCAAAGCTACTAGCTATGAGATGCGCCTCGGCACTACTGTAATTGAGGATGCTCGCTTCAACGACCTTCCCGCTGACTGCACGCCCATGCTCGTGCGTGTGCAGACGTCTGTCGAGACGAAGCTGCAGGCGATCAGCGCGTATGTCGACGAGTGGCTGCGGTTCCAGTCCCTGTGGGATCTGCAGTCTGAGAAAGTCTATGATCTGCTCGGTGACCGACTAGCCCGCTGGCTACAACTGCTGCAAGAGATTCGCAAGACCCGACAGACCTTTGACACTACTGAAGTCAGCCGTTCTTTTGGCCACATCACCATCGACTATGACCAAGTCCAGACCAAGGTCAATGCCAAGTACGACCAGTGGCAGCACGACATCCTGCTCAAATTTGCTGGGCGCCTGGGCAGCCGCATGCGCGAAGTATACGCCGAGATTGAGAAAGCTCGCACTGATTTGGAGACTCTGAGCCTCGAAGTCAGCTCCACCGCCCACGCCGTGCAGTTCATTACCATTGTGCAAGCATGCAAGCGCCATGTCAAGCTCTGGGCGCCAGAAATCGAGACCTTCCGGCAAGGCGAGTCGACCCTCGTACGCCAGCGCTACCAGTTCCCCAATGACTGGCTGCACGCACAGCAGGTCGACCACGAGTGGAACTCGCTGAATGAGTTACTCAGCCGTAAGGCCAAGATCGTCCAGGACCAGACCGACGCACTACGGGCCAAGATCATCGCGGAAGACAAGATTGTCGTCGACAAGATTACCGAGATCGCCATACAATGGAATGAGGAAAAGCCTGTGTCAGGAACCATAGCCCCAGATGTCGCGACGGCGACTCTTACGACGTTTGAGAGCCGCATCACGGCCCTCCAGGAAGAGGCTAGCATGGTGGCAAAAGCCAAAGAGGCCCTGGACCTACCGCCTACGCCAGAAACGTCGCTGGCAGGCATTCTCGAAGAGGTGCACGACTTCAAGTCCGTTTGGGCATCGCTGTCACTCATCTGGAAGAGCCTCAATGAGCAGCGTGAGATGCTTTGGAACAGTGTCCAGCCACGCAAGGTGCGCTCCGCCATGGACAATCTCATCAAGATGACCCGTGACATGCCGAGCCGTATGCGCCAGTATGCCGCCTTCGAGCACATTCAGAACATCTTGCGCACATACGTGCGTGTTAACCCGCTGCTGAGCGATCTGAAATCCGAAGCCGTGCGTGATCGTCACTGGACCAAGATCTACAAGCAGATCAAGCCAGGCAAGCGCTACTCACCTGTGTCCATGACGCTGGGTGACGTATGGGACCTGAACCTTGTGGCCACGGAAGTCATCATTAAGGACATCATCGCACAGGCACAAGGCGAGATGGCACTCGAAGAGTTCCTGAAGCAAGTACGCGAGACGTGGTCCAGCTACAACCTTGAGCTGGTCAACTACCAGAACAAGTGCCGTCTGATCCGCGGCTGGGACGACCTCTTTGCCAAATGCAGCGAAAATCTCAACTCGCTGCAGGCCATGAAACACTCACCTTACTACAAGGAGTTCGAAGAGGAAGCCTCCTCCTGGGAAGACAAGCTGAACCGCGTACATGTACTGTTCGATGTCTGGATCGACGTCCAGCGCCAGTGGGTATACCTCGAGGGTGTCTTCACCGGCAACGCTGACATCAAGCACTTGCTTCCGATCGAGTCGTCCCGGTTCCAAAACATCAACAGCGAGTTCTCCACTGTCATGAAGAAAGTATACAAACAGCCCTATGTGCTGGACGTGCTCAACATTCCCAACGTCCAGAAGTCGCTCGAGCGCCTTGCTGAGCTGCTCAACAAGATCCAGAAGGCCCTTGGCGAGTACCTTGAAAAGGAGCGTGTCTCCTTCCCTCGTTTCTACTTTGTTGGTGACGAGGATTTGCTTGAGATGATTGGTAATAGCAACGATACCATGCGTATCGCAAAGCACTTCAAGAAGATGTTTGCAGGTCTATCAGGGCTTGTGATGGACGACGAGTCCATCATTACTGGTTTCACTTCCAAAGAGGGCGAGACTGTGCGCCTCAAGCGCGAGATCTCTCTCATCAAGAACCCTCGTATCAACGATTGGCTTGCACTGCTTGAGAGTGGCATGAAGGCCACACTGGCAGAGCTGCTGTCCGAGGCCATCTCCGCGTACACGCCTATTTTCTTAGCAGATGCCATCGACCAGGCAGCGCTCAATGAGTTCATGGCAGCGTTCCCAAGCCAAATCGTGGTCCTAGCTACGCAGGTCGTCTGGACCACAGCAGTTGACCAGGCACTCGCTAGCGGCGGCGCAAGCCCCATCCTGAAAACACTCTTCGAGCGCGAAGTGGAGGTCCTGAGGTTGCTGGCGGCCACCGTGCTAGGGGACCTAGATGTCCTGATACGCAAGAAGTGCGAGCAGCTCATTACTGAATGCGTCCATCAGCGCGATATCATCGAGAAGCTCATCAAGCTCAACGCCAACTCACCGACCCACTATATGTGGCTGCTCCAGATGCGTTATGTATATACGCCCGACGGCGACCACCTCCAGCGCCTCAGTATTAAGATGGCCAACGCATCGCTGCACTACGGCTTTGAATATCTCGGCGTGCCGGACCGTCTGGTGCGCACGCCGCTGACCGACCGATGCTTCCTGACCCTTACCCAAGCTTTGTGCCAGCGGCTAGGTGGTTCACCATACGGTCCTGCTGGTACTGGTAAGACCGAATCCGTCAAAGCGCTCGGTATCGAACTGGGTCGCTTCACGCTCGTGTTCTGCTGCGACGACACCTTTGATTTCCAAGCCATGGGCCGCATCTTCTTGGGTATCTGCCAAGTAGGCGCATGGGGTTGTTTCGATGAGTTCAATCGTCTGGAGGAGCGCATCCTCTCAGCTGTCTCGCAGCAGATCCAGAACATCCAGCTCGGCCTCAAGCAGGGTGCCGAAGACGACAAAGCCCAGATTGAACTGGTTGGCCGTCAGCTGCGCGTCAATGCCAACACTGGCATCTTCATCACTATGAACCCGGGCTATGCTGGTCGTTCCAATCTTCCAGACAATTTGAAGAAGCTCTTCCGCAGCGTGGCCATGTCCAAACCCGACAAGGAGCTGATTGCCGAGGTGATGCTGTACTCACAAGGCTTCAACCAGGCCAAGACTCTCTCCAAACAAGCCGTGCCTTTCTTTGACCAGTGCTCTGCGAAGCTCTCCAAGCAGGCTCACTACGACTTTGGTCTACGTGCGCTAAAGAGTGTGCTTGTCAGCTCTGGTGGCCTGAAGCGTGCTCGCCTTACCGGGAATGGAAGCAGTGGTAGCGACAACCCAGTTCTGGGTGACAGCGAGGAAGTGGTAGAGCCGGAGATCATTGTTCAGAGCATCCGTGAGACCATTGCTCCGAAGCTTATCAAGTCAGACGTTGAGATCATGGCCGGCATTGAAGGCACCTGCTTCCCTGGTGTACGCTATGTGCCGGCTAACCTAGAAGCCCTAGAGACCGCCGTGCGCCGCCTCGCTGGCGAACGCCAGCTCGTCGTCAACGAGACCTGGCTGACCAAGGTTCTGCAGCTCTATCAGATCCAGGGTATTCACCACGGTGTCATGATGGTTGGTAACTCTGGATCAGGCAAGTCGGCCGCGTGGCGGCTGCTGCTTGATGCCTTGCAACAGGTCGAGAAGGTCGAAGGCGTCTCACACGTAATCGACTCCAAGGTTATGTCTAAGGAGGCTCTCTACGGTAATCTGGACTCGACCACGCGCGAGTGGACGGACGGTCTGTTTACTAGCATCTTGCGCAAGATCGTCGACAATCTGCGTGGTGAAGACGCTAAGCGCCACTGGATCGTCTTCGACGGTGATGTCGACCCAGAATGGGTGGAGAACTTGAACAGTGTGCTAGACGACAACAAGCTGTTGACCCTGCCCAACGGTGAACGTCTGAACCTACCGTCCAATGTGCGCATCATGTTCGAAGTCGAGAACCTCAAATACGCAACCCTGGCCACTGTGTCACGTTGTGGCATGGTCTGGTTCAGCGAGGACACGGTTACGCCCAGCATGATGCTGTCCAACTATCTCGGCACCCTAGCATCGGTTGCGTTTGAAGACTTCGACGAAGATGCCGTTGCTACCGGCCAGAGCGCCGCCAAGTCCCTCGCCGTGCAAACGCACGCGGCCGAGTTGCTCAAGGCCCATCTCACAGGTGAAGACTTCATTTTGGAAGCTCTCAGAAGCGCCCAGCAGTACAAGCACATCATGGAATTCACTGCGGCGCGCGTTCTCAACACACTTTTCTCGCTGCTCAACAAGTCGGTGCGCAACATCATCGAATATAATGCGCAGCACACTGACTTCCCTATGGAGGCTGAGCAGGTTGAGGCTTACCTTTCCAAGAAGCTGCTGCTCGCGCTGGTGTGGGCTCTGACTGGAGACTGCCCGTTGACCGACCGCAAAGCCTTTGGCGACAGCATTGTCGGCTTGGCTAGCTTTGGCTCTCCGCCTCTTGATAGCGCGGGCGCTGGATCAACCACTTCGCTCATCGACTATGATGTATCGCTGCCTCGTGCGGAGTGGACAGCTTGGCAGAACCAGGTGCCTTCCATCGAGGTGAACACGCACTCGGTCACCCAGACGGACGTAGTCATTCCGACACTCGATACAGTCCGCCACGAGGATGTTCTGTACTCGTGGCTGGCTGAGCACAAGCCACTGCTGCTCTGCGGCCCGCCAGGTTCTGGTAAGACGATGACGCTCTTTAGCGCTCTACGCAAGCTTCCTAACATGGAGGTGGTCGGCCTTAACTTCTCGAGCGCTACGACGCCCGACCTGCTCATCAAGAGCTTCGAGCAATACTGTGAGTACAAGAAGACGCTTAACGGCGTCATGCTCTCGCCCACGCAGATCGGCCGTTGGCTCGTCGTCTTCTGCGACGAAATCAACCTGCCCGCGCCGGACAAGTATGGCACGCAGCGTGCAATCTCCTTCCTGCGCCAGCTTGTCGAGCACAATGGTTTCTGGCGCACCTCCGACAAGTCGTGGGTCACACTCGATCGCATCCAGTTTGTCGGCGCCTGCAACCCGCCAACTGACGCGGGTCGTACACCACTTGGCGCCCGTTTCCTTCGCCACGCGCCGCTCATCATGGTCGACTATCCAGGCGAACAATCATTACACCAGATCTATGGCACTTTCAACTCGGCTGTGCTCAAGATTATTCCATCGCTGCGCGGCTATGCAGAACCGCTCACCCAAGCCATGGTCAAGTTCTATTTGGAGTCACAACAGCGTTTCACGCCACAGATCCAGCCACACTACGTCTACAGTCCACGTGAATTGACACGATGGGTGCGCGGTGTTTACGAGGCCATCCGCCCGCTCGAGACGCTCTCGGTCGAGGGTCTGATCCGTATCTGGGCCCACGAAGCCCTGCGCCTGTTCCAGGACCGTTTGGTTGCCGAGGACGAGCGTCGCTGGACCGATGAGGCTGTGCGCCGTATCGCCCTGGACCTGTTCCCAAATATTGATGAAGAAAAGGCACTAGGCGGGCCGATCTTGTTCTCCAACTGGCTGTCAAAGCACTACGTCCCTGTCGACCGCGAGCAGCTGCGTGAGTTTGTCAAGGCACGCCTCAAGACATTCTGCGAAGAAGAGGTCGATGTCCCGCTGATCCTATTCAACGACGTGCTAGAGCATGTGCTGCGCATTGACCGAGTGTTCCGCCAGCCGCAAGGCCATCTGATTCTCATTGGTGTTAGCGGTAGTGGCAAGACCACACTGTCCCGTTTTGTGGCCTGGATGAATGGCCTCAAGGTGTTCCAGATTAAAGTGCATGGCAAATATTCCTCGGAAGACTTTGACGAGGATCTGCGCGAAGTTCTGCGTCGCTGCGGCTGCAAGGGTGAAAAGATCTGCTTTATCATGGACGAGGCGAACGTGCTGGACTCTGGTTTCCTGGAGCGCATGAACACGCTACTGGCCAACGCCGAAGTGCCGGGTCTCTTCGAGGGCGATGACCTCGCTGCACTTATGACTGCCTGCAAAGAGGGCGCACAGCGCCAGGGCCTGCATCTCGACTCGCAAGAGGAGCTATACAAGTGGTTCACGAGCCAGATTGTCAAGAATTTGCACGTCGTCTTCACAATGAATCCTCCTGAAGACGGCCTGTCATCCAAGGCAGCGACAAGTCCTGCGTTGTTCAATCGTTGCGTGCTCAACTGGTTCGGCGACTGGTCAGACCAGGCACTCTACCAAGTGGCCCACGAACTGACACACTCAGTCGATCTCGACCGGCCTAACTTCGAGGCCCCTGATACTATCCCTGTCGCCTACCGCGGTCTGTCGCTACCTGCGTCACATCGGTCGGCGGTCGTCAATGCAATGGTCTACATCCACTACTCGCTGCAGCGCTTCAACATCAAGCTGCATAAACAGCAGGGCAAGGTCACGTTCCTAACGCCGCGGCACTTCCTAGACTTCGTGGCGCAGTATGTCAAGTTATATAACGAGAAGCGCGAAGACCTTGAAGAACAGCAGCGTCATCTGAACGTTGGTCTCGAGAAGCTGCGTGACACCGTGGACAAGGTTCGCGACCTGCGTGCTAGCCTGGCCGAGAAGAAAGCACAGCTCGAGCGGAAGGACGCCGAAGCCAACGAGAAGCTGCAGCGCATGGTGGCTGACCAGCGTGAGGCGGAGCAGCGCAAGTCCACATCGTTAGAGATCCAGGCGGCGCTCGAGATCCAGGAGGCTGAGGTCGCGTCCCGCAAGAAGATTGTGCTGGAGGACCTCGCGAGGGCCGAGCCAGCAGTTGAAGAGGCAAAGGCCAGCGTCAGCAACATTAAGCGGCAGCAGCTGACCGAAGTGCGTTCCATGGCCTCGCCTCCGCAGGGTGTGCGGTTGACGCTCGACTCGGTCTGCACCCTACTGGGACACAAGGTCGGCGACTGGAAAGCCATTCAGGCCGTGGTCCGACGTGACGACTTCATTGCGAGCATCATTAACTTCGACAACGAGAAGATGATGACTAAGGCGCTGCGTGTCAAGATGCGCAACGACTTCTTGTCGAATCCGGAATTCACGTTCGAAAAGGTCAACCGTGCCAGCAAGGCCTGCGGTCCTCTTGTACAGTGGGTTGCGGCGCAAGTCAACTATGCTGAGATTCTCGACCGCGTGGGCCCGCTGCGCGATGAAGTGTCGCAGCTGGAGGACCAAGCACTGCAGACGAAGGCGCAGGCCAAGGCCGTCGAGAACACAATCGAGACCCTCGAGACTAGCATTGCCACTTACAAGACTGAATACGCGGCGCTGATTAGCGAGACCCAGGCAATTAAAGCCGAGATGGCCCGTGTGCAGTTCAAAGTCGACCGCAGCGTGCGCCTTCTCGACAGTCTCTCATCAGAGCGGGTGCGCTGGGAGGAAGGAAGTCGGTCGTTCGAAACGCAGATCGGCACCCTGGTGGGTGACGTGCTGGTTGCTGCTGCCTTCCTGGCCTACAGCGGCCTCTATGATCAGACCTTCCGAAAGTCGATGATGGAAGACTGGCTGCACCAGCTGCAGCTATCGGGCATCAACACGAAGCAGCACAACCCGGTGACAGAGTACCTATCAACGGCGGACGAGCGCCTTGGCTGGCAAGAGAACACGCTGCCCGTGGACGACCTGTGCACGGAGAACGCAATCATCCTCAAGCGGTTCAACCGGTATCCTCTGATCATCGACCCGTCGGGCCGTGTTACCGAGTTCCTGCAGCGAGAGTGCAAGGACCGCCGCCTCACTGTCACCAGCTTCCTGGATGACTCGTTCACCAAGCAGCTAGAGAGCTCGCTGCGGTTCGGCAACCCGATCCTGATCCAGGACGCCGAGCACCTCGACCCGATTCTCAATCACGTGCTCAACAAAGAATACCAGAAGACGGGCGGCCGTGTGTTGATCCAGCTGGGCAAGCAACAGATCGATTTCTCGCCAGCATTCAAGCTATACCTGTCGACACGTGATCCGTCCGCGACATTCGCACCAGACATTTGCAGCCGTACCACGTTTGTCAATTTCACGGTGACGCAGAGCAGTCTGCAGACACAGTCGCTCAACGATGTGCTCAAGTCGGAGCGGCCCGACGTAGACGAGCGGCGGTCGAACCTCATCAAGCTTCAAGGCGAATTCAAGGTGCACTTGCGGCAACTGGAAAAGCGGTTGCTACAGGCGCTCAACGAGTCGCGCGGCAACATCCTGGACGACGATAACGTGATCGAGACGCTAGAGACGCTCAAGACGGAGGCGGCCGAGATCTCGGCTAAGATGAACAATACAGAAGGTGTCATGGCCGAGGTCGAGCAGATCACGCTGCAGTACGACATGGTGGCGCGCTCATGCAGCGCCGTGTTCGCGGTGCTGGAGCAGCTGCACTACCTCAACCACTTTTATCAGTTCTCGCTGCAATACTTCCTCGACATCTTCCATTCCGTGTTGCACAGCAACCCGCATCTTGCGAACGAGACCAACCATAACGTGCGGCGCGACATCATCGTTCGGGACTTGTTTGTCACGACATTTAAGCGCACGGCGCTAGGTGTACTGCAGAAGGACCGCATCACGCTTGCTATGCTACTAGTGCAGGCCTCCCCCTACAAGATGGATAAGGGCCTCATCGACGTGCTCCTGGATGAGCGTGTTGAGGGTCGTGACGTGTCGCTGGCGGCCGCTGGCCGCGACGAGGCTACGGCTCTCGCGCGGCGCCTGCCTGCACTGAAGGAGCGCATCGGTCGGGTTACAGAGGCGGAGTGGACGCAGTTCCTGGGCGAGGAGCTAGCTGAGAACTTTGTACCTCGTTCTCTCTGGCAGCCGGGCGAGGAAGAGGAGGTGGCGGCGACGGCGACAGGTGGCGAGGAGGCCAAGATCAGCGCGAGCTACAACAAGGCACTGCTCTCGCTGCTCATGGTCAAGCTCTTCCGCTTAGATCGATTCGTTCCGGCGGCGGAGCGGTTCGTGGCCCTGGTGTTTGGCACGGACCTCTTCGACATCGTCGAGGACCTAGGCCAGACCGTGACGCAGGTGTCGGCAAAGCGCCCCGTGGCGCTGGTTTCGAGCCCTGGCTTCGACGCGTCGTACAAGGTCGACAATCTGGTAGAACGCGCCGGTGTGCGCTGCACCAACATCGCCATGGGTTCTGCGGAGGGTCTGGCCAGTGCCGACAAGGCGGTCAGCAGCGCGGCACAGGTAGGCTCGTGGGTGCTAGTCAAGAACGTCCATCTGGCACCGACATGGCTCCAGTCGCTGGAGAAGCGCATGGACTCGCTCAACCCGCATGCTGACTTCCGTCTGTTCTTGTCGATGGAGTCGAGCCCCAAGATCCCCGTAAACCTGTTGCGAGCGTCCCGTGTGCTCATGTACGAGCAGCCGGCTGGCGTGCGCGCTAATATGAAAGATTCTATGTCATCTCTCTCGACACGGTCTACGCGGCCGCCCGTCGAGCGCACCCGGCTCTACCTGCTGCTCTCCTTCTTGCACGCTGTTGTGCAAGAGCGGCTGCGCTACGCGCCAAACCTCGGCTGGAAGGGCTTCTGGGAGTTCAACGACAGCGACGTAAGTTTCTCCCCTTCTATTACTTTTGCTTTCTATTAAAAAAAGTTCATGTACAAGGCTAACTTGGCAATAGTACGAATGCTCTGCTTTCGTAGTTGATACCTGGATCGAGGCCGTTGCGGGCAACCGTTCCAACATTGCACCACAGAACATCCCCTGGGACATGATCCGCTACCTAGTTACAGAGACTTATGGCGGCAAGATCGACGATGACGGCGACTTCCGGCTCTTGAACAAGCTCGTCGAAGGCATCTTGACGCCGACAGCCTACGACATTGGCCACACGCTGGTCCGCGACGAAACGTCTGCTAAGGACTCACTCGTTGTCCCCGCCGGAACATCCCTGCCAGACTGCATGGCCTGGATCCAGAAGCTCCCTGAGCGCGAGCCGCCCACCTACCTGGGCCTACCTGCCAACGCAGAGAAGCTGCTACTGGTCGGGCTCGGCCAGAGCCTGATGCGCGACCTCAAGAAGGTGACTGACCTCCTAGACGAAGGAGAGCAGCTGATGACGGAGGCATAATAACAGGGGTAAGACAATGAGGATTGATGAGGAGGGACAAACGAAGAGGAAAAGGATGTGTCCACATGATGGGATTTATAAATTGGGTGGAAACACTACATATCTTGGGAACATTCATTATGGTTTCTACAAGCTTTCCTTATTTATTTTTTTTGTGCTTCATCGCCGATATACCCTGAGGTTGTATTTTTTTTAACTATTTCTTTTCAGATTGGTCTTTATATGGGTTTCTCTTTAGTTTTTGTCTTTTTAGTTCTCTCCTCGGCTTTTTCTATGTATTTATTTGGCCAAAGAGCCACTATACAGCAAATACTTCAAACTTGATCAAACCACTGAGCAGAGACCGAGGGAAGATTCGCGTCCGGACTGCGAGAGTAGATCGATGAGGTCCATATAATCTTACGTCTTCGAGGCGAAGAGAGAGAAAAGCGAGTGAGAATTGGATGTTCTCTGCAAAAGACCGAATTTTGGGTAGCAATCAAGTTTGCATGAAATGAAGACAGTGGAGATGCAGTGGAGCAGCACTTTGCCGCTGCTATCAGTACAGTTATGCACAGGGGGACCTCCAGGGCTTGGCCTGGCCCCGCTGGAAAAAAAAGATGGGCTTCTTAAATTAGACGGCACAGCCCAAAGTGTAACCCGCCATATTACATAGCTATCACTGTACGCGCGACGTACTCCGTATTTGAAGGGATGTCTTTACGGCGACATGCGCAAAAAAATGAGAATGATACCGTAGCTCCTTATTTCCTCATTCGACCCTTTTTTGGGCTTTTCTCGACCCATGTCAATTGCCCTATATTTTGGTCATCGACGTGGCAGTTGTCATCATCGTCGGCCGCAATCTCACCGCAGAAAATGTTTTCGACCATTTGTAGGACGTCTTTTACTTATGATTTTCCTTTTTAAGGGGTGTTCGGCCGTCTTTCTTTTTCTTTTGTTTCACCGTTTTAGGTTACCAATGAGAGGTTAGCGTCTGTGCTGTGGTTGGTCCTATGTTTTGTCGCCGTGTTTCAACCTTTTTCTTTGCTGCTCCGTCTTTTTGTGGGTGATGGAGCCAAAGGATCGAGGCATCTTTATGATTCGGACGAGACACCCCTGCACGTGCACGACAGACACCAAAACAATGTACTGGGGACCTGTGCTCAACGTGCCGTTGGGCTTCGCTCCGAGTTTCTTAGTGTTGCTTTCCTTTTCCTTTTGTTTCTTTAAGAAATTCAACTTTAGCCGTCTTGGGCGTCTCGTGACGGTTTCGTTTGCTCTTTGTTTTCCTTCCTGTGGCCTTTCTCTTTATTGACCCTCACGAAATGCCTTTACTCTTATCTTTATTTCCTGCTTGTTTCCTCTTGTGTTTCCCCCTTAACACAGCTTGCCGTCATCGTTTTAAGGCTGTGTGCCTCTATCTTTGGTCATCCGGAGTGCTCGGGAGGAAGGCAGAAGGTCAGACAAGAGCCAAAATTTGTAAAAATAACTGCCCGCGTGAGAGACACATACGCTCGGTTTTGGAAGATCCTCCTGCAGAAAGTAGCAGATACATATTGCTGTAATATAGTGTTGCATCTGGTATATAGTCATCAGGCGTAAAATGGCTCGTCAAGATCTCAAGGGTTTTGGTTTACTCTACAGATTTGAGCCAAGACGGAGTGCAGACCGCTCCATGTCGTACATGGACCACAGGATGACCTACATACAAGAGGGCAGCAGATTTGTTGGCAAGCTGGACGAAGATTCCGCATGAGCTGGCTCAATGCTGGTGCTGTGTATATCTTGCATGTAGACAAAGATGAAGGGACTGCGGAGTCGAGAGGGAATCCTTTTCTTTTTATCTTGCTAATATTCCTTTTCTGCGTGCTTTTCCATCTTCATCCCGTTTTCGATCGACAATGGCCCTCCCTTGCCAATCTACCGCCCATCCAAAAATAAAGTTTTGTTTCCTGGTTTGAGGTTAGAGGCGAGGGCAGCCAAAGAGAAGAGAATGAGAGGGAAGATGGGGGGCCAGAAATGGGGGCATAAAATGCTAATAGCTGTCAATCTTATCCTGAAACATCCGCGCGGACCTATCAAAACGAACCAAAGACGGGGCCACCTCGTCCGCAGCATTCCACTAGAAAGTAGCTTGTAAGGGGATTCCCTGCCGCCTTTCTAAGTTTGCTTCCCGCCGAGCCCCAAAAACGCCCCATCCTCCTTTCTATAGCACGGAGACCCATCCCTCTGCTCCTCCTACCCAATAGCCGCATCCTACGTAGGTATGTCGGCGCACCCCTGGCCGCCGTAGAAAAAAAAAAAAAAAAAAAAAAAAACTCCGAAAGCCTCTTCGTCGAATTTGTTCACCCCCTGACAGAAAGAAGCTTGCCAGGGGTGCAGCAGTATACTTTGTACCTGCGGATAGGGATGACCTGTTAGCTGTTGGTAGCGTGCACAGCTAAGCTAAGCTGCCATCCTTTTGACAAGCAACATACGCTTATCCCTCTCCCCCCCGTCACCATGGCTCCTTTTCATCAGCACGGCTCTAGTCAGGAGCACGCCCCTAGTCACCAGGGTGTTTCTAAGAATGTGGAAACAACCACGACCGCGGCCACGACCACGGAGGCCCTAGTTGGCCGTGGTCATGGTCTAGAAAGCGGAGCGTCACCACGCTGGCCCAGAAGGGAACGACTACTTAATCTTGTCCCGGCCCTCTTCCGCAGGACTGGGATGGCTCTTCCCGCTGATGGTGATGAAGCAGTTGTAGTCGAACCCTCGTCGAGTGCTGTTTCTTCGTTTGTTTATACTTCCAAGTCTATCGTTTCTTCTCAATCTTCTGGAACACGCAGCCGGCCTTCTGCATCCAGATTCTTGACTGCTCTGAGAGTGGTATTCATACTGTTTCTTTCCATCGTCCTTGCTTGCTGGTTTTCTCCGGCGCCTATCCTTTCTCCTCCGTCATTCCTTGACTTCTCTTCTCGTCCTTCCTTTGGTCCTCTACTGTCATTGCCTGCGCTTCCTGCACTTCCGCCACTCCCTCCGTTGCCTCCGCTACCTCCGCTGCCTCCGCTGCCTCCGCTGCCTCCGCTGCCACCCCTTCTCCTGTTGGATTCGCTTATTGCTGGTATAGCCTCCGTCTTCTCACACATCGTCTGCTGCCTCACTGTCATCGCCACTACCATGGTCGCCAACGTCGGCAGCCTCGCTGCCCGTGCTCTCTTGTTCATGTCTACGCACCCGCAAGCACCCCGCGGGGACCAGGCATCGTACACCACCAACACCGTATCCGCCATCAAGACCCTCCAGGGTTGGTACAACCAGGCAGACGGCCTCTGGGACACCACCGGCTGGTGGAACAGCGCCAACATGCTCACGACGCTAGCCGACTTCGCCACGCTCGACAGCAGCGCCGCCGCCAAGAATAACCTGGCGGGCGTCTTCTCCAACACATTTACGAATGCGCAAAAGGTCGCCATGACGGCCGTCAAGGTCGTCAACGCAGCGGGCCTGGTGACTTCGTCCTACACACGGATCGACAAGCAGCCGCTGCAGTTCAACCTCACCGAGCGGGACAGACTGGCTGCCCGCGACGGTTTTGCAGGCTTCATTAACAACTTTTACGACGACGAGGGCTGGTGGGCGCTGGCGTGGATCCGCGCCTTTGACGCCACGGGCGAGGCCAGCTACCTGACCATGGCCGAGTCCATCTTCGCCGACATGCAGACGGGCACGACGCCGGCCTCGTGCGGCGGCGGCATCTGGTGGAGCAAGGACCACACGTACAAGAACGCCATCGCCAACGAGCTGTACCTGGCGGTCGCAGCGTCGCTGGCCAACCGGGCCACGAACACGACGCAGCGCAAGAGCTACCTGTCGACGGCGACGAAGCAGTGGGCCTGGTTCAAGGGCAGCGGCATGATCAACGCCAAGGGCACGATCAACGACGGCCTGACGATCAACGCGGACGGCTCGTGCACCAACAACGGCCAGATTGTGTTCTCGTACAACCAGGGCGTCATCCTGGGCGGCCTGGTGGAGCTGCACCGCGCGCAGGGCGGCTCCGACGCCACGCTGCTGCCGGCCGCCGCCTCCATCGCCAACGCCGCCATCGACCAGCTGTCCGTGGGCGGCATCCTGCACGAGTCGTGCGAGGCCAACAACGGCACCTGCGGCGGCGACGGCCCCACCTTCAAGGGCGTCTTCTTGCGCAACCTGCGCACCCTCTACCAGGCGCCCGGCCTCGACGCCACCTCCAAGCGCGCCTTCCAGGCCTACATCCTGCAGAATGCCGACTCCATCTGGAACACCGACCGCGTCGCCGGCTCCAACGAACTCGGGCTCGTCTGGTCCGGGCCCCCGAACGCCGGCGGCGCTCCCACCGCCGCCACCCACGGCTCCGCTATGGACTGCCTGGTAGCCGCTGTAGCAGCCGCCTGATCGCAACAGAGAAAAAAATTTACCTTTTGACGCTCCAACATACAACAAAACCAACCAATCGGACCTAAACAATAGAACCAACCAACGAACCAACCATTCATTTTATAGATTACCTTTTTTCTTTTTTTTTCTCTCTGACCATCGTCATCTATTTCACATGTATATTTCCCCCGGTCTTTCTCTTCGGTTTTTGTGCCCACAGGGGCTTCCTATTTATACCTTGCTTGAATATAGCACATTGGCCTTTGACGGCCTTCTTTTTCTTTTCTCCTCTTTTTTTGCTTTCTAGCTGGCGTTCATCTGGGATGGCGTTCAGGGGCAGGATTTTACCTGCATTTTGGAGATCAGAATGGCCCAACTTATATACATACACAAGCCGTATATACCTCGAGATACCACTGCTTTGGTTTTGTGCTTTTTCGAAAGCAGAATTATTTTTTCAAAAACCAAAATTGCATGACATATAGAAATTATGGATGCTACTTATTTACAAACTGGGAGTCTTTTGCTACAACTGATAATGTGCTGCTCTCCATAAAAGTATGTGATGTAGTCTAGCGTGTATCACGTGACTCGTATTGTGGATGCGGGATCACCTTTTCTTGCTGTCTTGTAATATTAGGAAGTACTCCGTACCTATTAGAGAATTGCGGCTGCCTAACAAATAACAAAGAGATCGTATAATATCAACAACGCAAAACCGGGGGGAACTGTGCAGAGACACCCCCTTTCTCTCTCATCTGTAAAGTTTTGCTTTCTCTCTTTCAGAAACAGAGAGACATGTAATTGAGCGTGCAGTTTTTTTTTTTTTTTTTTTTTTTTTCAAAATTAA
>NTMA01000010.1:359649-683537 GCA_002917075.1 Hawksworthiomyces lignivorus | reverse complement strand
GTAAAAAAAAAAAAAAAAAAAAAAAAAAGGTTCTGCAAGAACCCGTGTCATACCCCAGCTTGCGGAAGAGGAAACACACCCAAACACAATCGGAAAGCAGAGCATCCGCAAATGTCCAGCGCTGCAGACGTCCAGTGCTCGTCAAACAAAAAAGCAGAACAGAGCAAATCACGAGGATCACCGCTGCACTGTTGGAATTTTTGTTCAAAGCGCTCCTTTAAATGATATCAATTACAATGAGCGAGCGCATGTACAAAGTAGGAAAGTGAGCGACATGCTTGCATGCGGTGTGAACCATCAGAGGAGGATGGTGTGGCGGGCGACTGCAACATCACTGTTCGTCTGCTAAGGCGCCTCTTGCGGGGGAGGGTCTGTTCCCGCCCGAGCGATGCAACGCTCAGGGGTGCGCCCTAGAAAGGCAATGGTGTGTAGCACGGAGAATTTGTTTGTGCGCTGGGCGGGCGAGGCAGAGCGAACCGTCAGACGAGAACCATTTTCGGCGCAAGTGAAGCGGGCCTGGGCTCCTTGGCCAGGCTAATCGCAGGAACTTGGTGTGGTCAGACAGCAACACCAGTTCTACGACTAGGTAGACAGACAGTGCAATATTGTTGCAAAGAATGCATTCGCAACAAGGAAAACATGTGTGAAGGAAAACATGTGTTAATGAAGTGAACCACATATTCTAAATGTCCGGAGGGGAGTTCATCTCGTCTTGCGACCCCTCGTCGCGCTGCAGCCTTCATCCTTCAACCTTCACTCTCGCTCTCTGTCCACTTTTTCTCATGTGTCTAATTCGCAATTTAGTTGCTAATAGTACCTCTTCTATTATTACCATAGTTCGGGAGATCTTCTCGTTTGCGAGATGATCAGACTGCTGCCAGGTTCGGGAGGCCAGGCCCGGGGAATCGAGAATGGGAAAGTATGCTCCTACGGGAGTGTGCACATGTGACAAGCGAGTGTCCAACAGCTCTCACAAAGTGTGACAAGTTGCAACTCCTGCTTTTTATGAGAGCTATGTCATTTCAACAGCAACATGTAGATAAGATGCGAAGCTTCGGTACGAGCAAAGTTTGTTTCGTTTATTTTTCCCGCTCATTAATCTCTGGCAAGCAAAGAGCAAAGCCGAAAAATCAATTTGTACCTTGCATTAAATTTCCCGCCTTGACACGGCTTGATATTGAGCAATAATGCGAAAGAGCATATTTCCAGTAGTGTAATATTTACTTGATTCCAGGCCAACCTCCTCCTACAAGTTCGGGACGCGAAGAGCAAAACCAGGGACAGGGGGTGTCTGAGAACATTAGCAAGAAACTAGGAGTGGAGGAGTAAAAAGACCCGGAAGCAAAAGAGAACCCAAATACGAGGACTGCCGTACGCCTACTGCGTATATGTGCGTAGAGGAGACAAAATAGAATATGCCCGCTCCCAAGAAGCCTCCCGTCCTTGCAGATGCAGCTGCACGACCCTTGTAAGCTTCTTTGCGCTCTGTTCCCACTGCCGCAAGCTATGCACCTAATTCCAGCGTCCTATTCCCACTCTCTTGTGCCAGGGCAGCTTGCGGGAAGCTTTGGCCCCTCGCTCTGGGACCGTACTAGGGACAAAAGAGAACCTCCCAAGTGGCTTGAGAGTTGAGCGGGCAGTCAGCGGAGTACGAGAGAATGGCTCGCACCGCTTCTGTTCTCTGCTGCTTGTCCATGCAAACTGTGTGCTTGTACGGAGCACGCTCTGTGCTAATTCAGAATTAGTCACTTTTCCGGAGAGCGTATTTTCTCCTGCCGGATCATGTCGCCAACTGGGTGATGTGATAAAGTCCGCGGGCAGAGAGAGGCTTCAGTTGAAAGCGCCCCTGACCGATCTGCAGTCTAATTTTTTCCCCTGCTTCCTTTTTGCTCTAACCCTTCTTTTGCTTTTTTTGTCTCTTCTTTTTCTGCATCTTAGTTTTTGACACGTTCTTTCCAATCCATTCTTTTTTTGGAGAACTTCTTCTCAATGGCCTCTCTTCTGCATCTCTTGTCTTGCTCCAACCAATCGTGATGATGATAGAACCCCTGTCTGCACGGAAGCCACTACGTTGCTTGCCGGAAGAAAGACCCCATCTAAAAAATTGACGGCGTCCCCAGGAACATGGTCCACCCTGGAGGTCGGCGACGCGGAAGCTGTAGTCCTGTCACATACTGGCCGTCGCAGGGTAAGACATTAGCGATTAGAGGGTCGCGGCTGAGAACGCAGGAAAAGTGGACAACGAAAGCGGTAAATAGCAAAGATGCAAGATGAGCTGACAAGGACCAGGATGAATAAATAATAAAAGAAGAAAAGAACGAAAAGAAAAAGAAAAGAAAAGAAGAGAGGAGAAGAGACAAAAAAAAAAGATGACATACACGACCTAAGGGAGGAGATATTTGGATCAAGAAAGACCAAATGAGGCCAATCTGTAAACGCTGGTTATGTCATGCAAAAAAAGGACGGCCATGGCCATCATCCGAGTTGAGAGAGCAAGATGTGCGAATACACGTACTCCGTACTCTATGTAGGCAATTCCTCCGGGACAGCGGAAGTAGTGGAGACGATGCTTCCCTGCTGCCCATCATTGCTCGCTCCCAATGGTTCTATTCACTCTTCTGTAATTATGTGTACGTGTTGTACGCCGTACCGGGGACACGAAAATCATATATCAGGCCTGTTATGAATCTGTATAAGCTAGAACAAATCTTGTTCCGTGGCGCATATGCTTACGAGCATTTCGTACAGGAACAGGGGGGAGAGACCCATCGTTCATTTTTCTCCAGCGCTTTTCCAGAAGAGTGGGTCTTATTAGAAGGCGATGCCAATACGCTAACTTAAGAGCCAGAGAGATCGGGCTTGCTTTAGTTCAGCTTCTCTCTCCCAGGCGAGAAGGCCATGGACCTTTCAGCTGGGCCGCTAGCTCCTTTCCTGGGACAGGCCATCTAGAGTAGTGCAAAGAGAGGCCACGAAGGGAAGGGAAATCGCCAGCGAGAGGGAGCTGAAGAGAAGAGACAAGGTCAAGAGGAAGGCACCAGAGACTTGCTGACCGCATCATGTACCAAGGTCCGGCAAAGGAAATGCGGATGTGATATTTCTTCGGACACAGCACTATGGAGATGGGAAGTGCGGTTAGAATGCCCCTGCTGTAGATCCTAGGAGTACCGCACACATAAACAAAAGGGAAAAGAGGAAGAAGGATAATGCGAGAAGTGAGCATCAGTCCCTCAGGCTCTGCGAAAGTGTCGTTCCACTCGTTCATTTACATAGTACTCCGTAGAGGCTCTTCCTTGGCGCCAGAGCAACAGGCACGTTTTCAATGGCGGCCTTTTTTTGTTCTAATTTCTAGTTTCTCGCTTCTCACTTATTGCTTCTCGCCTGTGCCTTCTCGATTTGCTTCCTCTCATACACTGAGTGGTCTTATCCTCGCAGACTATGAGGCCTAGCTATTTCATATTGTCTCACTTCGCCAAAATAGGCTCCAGAACTCGGCCTCTTCTCACCAAAACGCCCGTGCGGTCGGCCACCTGTTTTTGCTTGCTCCTTTTTCGCAAATTTCCCCAAAAAAGGAATATGGATAATAAGTGGATGGCCGAGAGACGCTCGTGCCCCTTTTTCCTTCAGGTGTGGCTGTCCCCTCCAGATTTTCTGACTATTAAATATGTAGAAGATATATGGGCTTCTTTAGCTAAAAACTAAGGCTGCATCTTATTTTGGAACTCTTCTAGTGCCCATCCTCTCGTACAATGGGCCTATGTCTGTATTCCAGCAGAAAGGAAAAGTACGAAGCTAGCCTGAATGTCCACAGGTGAGTGGATGGAAAAGAGTCCAGAAAGGGGAAAATAATGGGGAAAGCTGGATGTTCATCGAAAAAGCGGGACATGCTCAACATTGGGAACCATGCCTGAGCGTCTTATCTGCTATCGAATCTGGGATACCCTTGCCAGCTACACTGCCGGCACCTTGCGGACACTTGCTCTTTTCATGATTTATTCGAAGCATACAACATACTTGCTGCACGCTTGACCGAAAACGACAGCCAACGAGGAAGCAGAGCCAAACATTAGGGGTACCTGCGTCAGCAGCTTGAGACTTATTGCGTAAACATGTTTGTGTCGTCCCCGTTTCCCTTCGCCTGGTTGCCGATCTGCAGGGCTTGGGGCAAACGAGACAATAACGAGTTGACAGAAACAATTCTGTTGACACGGCCATGTTTCTTTGCGTAAATGCGCAATCTCGGCGAACACATGTTTGCTTGTGTGGGAAAGGACTCTGCATGCATTCGTCCATGGGTTCTGTCTGTCTCTCACCGGAAAATTATGCCGGAGAAGATAGAGGTGCTTTTTTTTGTTTGGTTCTGACATCGGACTGCTCTCGTCTGTCTCCGAGGGATGATGAACACTCTACCTGGTTTTTGGCGGCTACCCGTCTGTGTTACTTGGTCTGGTGCGTACACCAGCGGGAAGAGGAGCACAGCACTTTGTGTTCCCGTAAAATTGTAGACCTATTGGCTAGTCATGAAAACGGCCATGTGTGTTCGGGTGAAATACAAAGATTAATAGAAGAATCGAAGCTCGACGACGTGTAGCAAATGACCTCCATGCTTCTGTTTTCGAAGCAGGTATAACAAGAGGCATGGAACATACTTCTCTTCCAGAGGGAGCCTGTAAGTGCTTTGGCTAGCGACAACAAAATATATGCCGTCATTTTCCTCCAGCGACACTACGATGTTTCTCACCCCACACACCCTCCCCCCCCCCCCCCCCCCCCCCCCCAGTCATTCCATCGTAAATTGGTGCAAGGAAGGCTAATCTATTTGAGGAGCAGGGTGTAAAAATGTGGAATGGTCACAAACAGGGCGAAGAAAGATATGGCAGCCCTCTTGTCAATAACCTGGGTCTTGTCTTCTCAGGAATGCCAGTTTCACTCGGAAAGTGTGCCGTATGTGAATACAGATTTGTTCCAACAGCCCTCGAACGGTCGCCTAGAGATTTGTCTCACTTGATAAAACGTTTCTGGATAGATACACTTCACCTCGGTGTAGGTTGGAAAAGAAATAACCGTACGGCAGGTCTCAGGAGTTCCATTCGTACCACAAAACGAAAGATTCAATCCGTCCTTCTGATCTTCGCACCCATTTAAGTATTTGCTGTTGCAAATCACGGGCTACGGAGTTGGGATGAGGCCACACCCCCTCCCCCCCCTTACACGCCCTTCTTCCTCCCACACCCTTTTAAGTACTCTCCATGCGTGGTCTTCATTAGCCTCTTATCCCACAACCACCGCCCAGCGTATACGAAATAGTTGAAGAATTTGGGCAGCCGATATTCAGTTGTTGCACTTCCGCTACAGACCCAGCGTTTCTTATTCTCTGTTTCCCGGCTGTTTGGGCTAGACACGGCCTAAATTATAGCTCCTGTTTTCCCAGGCCGATCAGGTTTTATGATTCCCATTTATTATCGCAACCCTCCCCTCTCCAGGGTCTTCGATTTTCATGTCTTTTCTTTTCCTGCTAAACTTTTAGTTTACTTTATTTTGCTGTCTTGTTGTTTTGCACTGTTACCTTGTGTGATACTTCCATTTGTGTCGTCTAACTCGGCGAATTTGACTTCCCAAATTTCTTCCATCTTATTGTCGACGTCGTCTCCTGCAACATTTGCCAACTGCTGTTCAGCTTGCCGCCTATGGCAGGCATCCTGTTGCCGCCATGGGCCTCCTGACCTTGATAACAAGAAAATTCGCCCCAGAGAAAACCGAACAGTCCCAATTGAGAGCTCCTCCATATGAGCGCAGAGTGTCATCGCGTTCGCCAGTGAGACGTGAGTTTGTTGTAGACATATGTTCTCTCACCTGCCCTCTTAAGCTAATGCGCCGCATAAAGTTGTACAAACTGTGTCTCCTAGCCGTGCCGTCTCAGGCACATCCAGAACACCCAATTCGTCGTCGAAAGAACCAAAAGGACATGGTCATCCTATTTCTCCGGTATCCCGGGTTTCCTCAACGAACAGCGCAGCACCAGCCCCGGTCGTGTTAGGCTTTCGTGGTGATGGCGTGCCGAGTAAGCCCTCCACGCCTTCAGGCAGCAAACGCCAAATAACAGCTCCGCAAGGAGACCTTTCCTCTGTGGTCCAGTCAGCCGCTCCAAAAGCCTCTTCAGGGCAGGGCGAAGTGCCTCCACGCTCTCAGACTTCCAATGCCAAACCGCAGGGTGTAGAGGCTACCTCAAAAACACTGCCTCCAAAGCATCGTTCTCAAAACTCAGTCTCGAGCAGTAAGGCCAGTCTCCGAAGGAATGACGGCAGCGGCAAAGGCTATGTGGATATTCTTGATGCTCAGTCAGAATTCAAGCCTTCTGATTTCCACGGCCGCGTAAAGGCTGCCGGAGCTCGAGACTATGGCGAGGACGTGGCTGACCGCAACATTGGTGCAAACGGCTGCAACCTTGACTCTCCCTCGGTCCAAGCATTTTATGCTTCCAATTCGGAGACGTCCAAGCATGGTCAAGACCAGCGCCGCCCCGTCTCCTCTTGGGACCGTTCTCCTTTTCACAGAGACGGAGATGACGATCTGCGTCGCCGGATTATGAAGCAGGCGTCCATCGATTCAGCGCTTCGGTCTAAGACCTTGAACACATCGCATCAGAGCATGTTCAACAAAGGAGCTCCTCTTTCTCTGCCTGCTAGTTCGATCAAGAAAATGAGAACCGCACAGCGCCAATCTCTCAACAGCCTTGCGCCGTCTCTCTCGAACGGGAACTTCGGAGCTCCAGGCTTAGATGAAGTTGATAGCATCCGCCCACAGCGGAGGATGTTGTATCGAAACGACAGGCATAGCCTACAATTGTCCGCTAGCGAAACAACCCAACTTGTGTCTGCTTGGGATACGACGTCACCAGAGTCAATGAATAGCTCTCCTGATCCTGTGGTGCCTAGAGTCTCACACTCTGCAGCTTCCTTGGGCAAACTCTCTCGGAGTTTGTCGGTTACGGAGAAGAACTCTAGGTCTACATTTGAAAGTGAAGGCGGCCACAAGGGACCCCAATTCGGAGTCAACAACCAGCCGATTCTATCCCCTCAACCCACCTCTTTCCGCCTGTCAGCTGCAGTGGCAAACTCGGCTTTCACAGAGTCGAGCAGGTCGCTGTCTCTAACGCCTATTACTCAATCTTCCAAGCAGAAGCAGTCAGGGCAACTCCCTACGGCGTCCAACAGTGCCATGCCCGATTTGTCGAGCTTGCCACACCACTTAAAGGAGCGGGCTCGCACTTTCAAAGAAGACTGGCATGATGATCTCGCGGATAGAGACTCTGCTCCCTCACCTTGTCAGTTTCCTTATTATGATTCTATTTCTCTGCCATATACATAATCTTGGCTCTTCTAACATTTGCTTAGTCATTAAAATAACCCGTTCGCGAAGTCAAAGTCGCGAAAATTCTCATGAATATTCTCATGCAAACATGACTGTCACGTCTCGGCCCTGGTCTCGGGCTGGCGAGTCCGAGGAACTGACACACGGGCGCCCCAGTTCAGCTCGCCATTGGTCTATGACATCAACGGCACCTACCACTTCCAGTTCAAGTTCTGCAACGTACCCAAGACCTATCTCTGGTCATACTACCAATACGTCAATTGACCTAAGCACCACGACGCTTTCTTCTATTCCAGATTCAAGCGCTGCATCCATAAACAGCGACAACGACGGCCAACTGCCTCTAGAAAAATCGTACGATAAAAGTTCCAGCAAGAGGGCTAGCAAGCAGCGGAGTCCGAAGATCCACAGGTCGCCAACCTTCAACATTGACGACTACGTCTCTTCAGATGAGGATTCCTTCACAGGGCCGTGCGAAGACAAGGGCGCGAGCGAAGAGGATTTGCTTTTCAACAACGGCTACGGTGCTCAGGGCATGCAGCTTCCTGGCCTAGAAGATGCTTTTGCTGCTCCGGCGCCGGTTGTCCTTCTGCGCAGCCCACGTGTGAGTATGTCAGCGTCGAGCGATAATCTTCGCCAGGCATACGGTGATTCTTCCCCCGTGAGAAGTATCAGCCGTCATAGAGACACTAGCGACGGCACGTCATCATCCAATCGCAGCCCTGTCAGACGCCGCTCCGCCAGCATCCATGACATAGTGCCACGCAAAGTACTATCTGAAGACGAATACGACCCGCCGCAGAGCCCAGAAAAGAGAATAGAGACGAGGCGTTTGTCTGCTCTCTTGGGATCTGCTACGGGGTACTCTCATTATGGCAGTAGCGCACTCAGCAGCAACAGCCACAGGTACCACCCGCACCTCAGCCACCATCAGCTCCTCCACCGACACCACGGGAGCAATGTGGGTGACGAGGTCATAGAGGAGGAGAAATTTGAAAAGGTTGACATCGCAACCGCCATTCGCCTGCGAAAAGAAGCCAAGGCACGGAAGCGAGCTTCACAAGCAAGCATCGCATCCCAGGTGCTAAGTCGCGACATGGCCAAGAACACTAGTGCCGAAGGCAGCAGGAGCAGTACCGATGAAATCGACTACCCTGCTATCTGGAGTCCAACAAAAGGCAGCATTCGTGACCGGACACGTACTACTGCCGTCCACACCATTCCAAGCATCGCCGATGTTCCAGAGCTTGCATAAATGCAAGCATGAGCAGGAGCGTATAGGAGGCATTTAGCTGGACACAATAATACGGCGTTTTGAGGGCTTATAGGCTGGGGGTTACGACGGAAACCGAGACACCAAACATCAGTTGGCTCGAGTGTATGCATGAACGTTTTCCTTATTATATATGTACTATCTTGCAATTGCACCTCCATTCTTTTCTCATTTCCTTTGTCACATGTCTTTTACGTTTTGCTTTGTTTTTGTTTATACCCATACTAGAAAGAGGGGGGTGGATGGCATTTTCTTTTGGACGCATTTAGGCTGTTGATTTTCCTAGGGCTTAGAGGTTCGACATGTTCAACGCAAGATTTTTTTTTTTTTTGGAAGAATTCTGTGCTACTTGGTATTTTGTGAGATCTTTAATTATGAAAGGCTACTGGTGTCTTAGGTCATGAAGGCACCATACAATCAAGTCCGCCTGCTGAGTTCGCATCCGTCTCATTACAGCACCTACACCCCGTCATAGCCTGAAAGTCCAGCACATTAAGATTCTCCAGCTTTGCGAGCGCTTGTTTGGCTGCTGCAATCTTGGCATATCTTCCACTCTCGCTGATTCCATACCCGACAACTTGGCCGTGAACCATAAAACCAGCGGCTACCTGTGTTGCAAATGTTATACAGCCGTCACCCTCTATGTTAGGCATCTCCCGCACGACAACGCGCCAATCCCGGCAACCAAATTGTTGGCCCAACAGCTTTACGGCAAATGTGACGGGGTGTTTGTTAGCAAATGTGTCATAGAGTGTCATGTCCTCAAAATACGGTTGCACATGTTTGCGAAAGAAGGGCATCACGGCACCGTAGTAGTCGTAGCCTGAATCGACAAAGACCGCCCCAATATACGCTTCTACGATATCTGCCAGAGCCTTCACAGGTCGCGTTATATACACCCAGTAATCTCTTGCAAAGGCGCTACTTAGTTTTCCATCTTGTATGGCCTCTGCTTCAGCGCGGGTGCGAGCTTCCTCTACCTTGAGAGCATATTCGGTTATCTGCTTCTGCAAATCAGTCGAAAATGACAACAAGTGCTTATGAAGGCCCAGCGACACGCTCAGAACGCTCAAAAATTGATTGGACACTATTGCCATCTTGTGTTCGGTTAGCCATTGCGGATCCTTATCCGGAAACTTGTGGAAAAGGTAATCTACCACCGCCATATCCAAGAGGGCATCGCCCAAGAACTCAAGACGCTGGTAGCTGGGCAAGTTTTCATAGATGCGCGGGTACGACGGATGCATCACAGCACATCGCAGAAGCCGAGGATATTGAAATGTGTAGCCCACATCTTGCGCAATGGAATGTGCCATATGCATCTGGGCCGCCGTCGCGGGTGCCGTCTGCCAGTCCGGCTGGGCATAGGCAGCAAAATATTCGTCATATGACTTCATAGGATGGTATTTGCTTTTGACAACGGACGATACTGCTTGCACAGCCATGTCGAAATTGCGCTCTTTATACGTTGTAAGATAAGCGGCACCAATCATTGCCTCGCACACGTCTGCAATAGACTTGTCACTGAGTGCGTGGTTGTCAGAGGGCTTTGTCGCCTTGCCCTTTTTGAGAACCAAGCCATACTTTGGTTTTGTGTCTTGGAACGGAACGCTCATGTTTGCATTCACAGTTACTGTCGGTGAGAGTGCTTTCTCGGTCGCCTCCACTGTAGGTGGATACCACGAGCGGTCAAACTCCCTTGAC
The DNA here is from genome assembly GCA_002917075.1 of Hawksworthiomyces lignivorus. Classification (NCBI taxonomy): domain Eukaryota; kingdom Fungi; phylum Ascomycota; class Sordariomycetes; order Ophiostomatales; family Ophiostomataceae; genus Hawksworthiomyces; species Hawksworthiomyces lignivorus. The sequence continues at coordinate 673,192 of NTMA01000010.1, read as the reverse complement.
CGAATGTACTCTTCTAGCTTCATCTCAACAGCATTATTGAACAGGTTACGGTTACATATGATGCACATGCGCTGAACGTGGTATTCAAACTCGTCTTTGCTAGGAACGAGTGTGAAAAGCGCAATAGTAGAAGCCATTTTCAGAAACGAATCCCCCAACAGCTCCAACCGCTCATAATTTTTGCCCATTCCGGCTTGGAAATTGACTGGGCTCGCATTGATATGAGTATAATCGTCATCTGAATTATCAGAATCTTTAGTAACTGCTTCGAGTGCCAGTCCTGGTTGAAGATTTGGTAATCCAAGCACAGTTGCTGCCTCCAAGGCTATGATGGCCGATTCAAGTCGATGAATCATGGATGGAAAGTTGTAGAGCATAGCCACAGTTTGGAGAGGTAGCTAGAAGACGGACATTTCGTCAGTCATATAAACTTGCCTATGACGATTCTAAAGTATAGGAATTTAATTTACTCACAGGAGAAATCTTCAATGTCTCAAGGACCAAATAGCAGTGTTGAACTTGCGGGTCATCCAAGTTGACGCGATCGTCAAGGAGATTGCGCCGCTGAGAAACAATTTCCGCTTCTACAACGGGTTGTTCTTCTTTAAAGCTCATTTCCGCTCTCTGTCTTGACCAGAAACTGACGCTGTAGTTTAGAATATTGTGCACCGTCGTTGCTCGCTTCCAAGCACGATGTTTTGGAGGCGGCACATCGTTGGGTACTAGGTCAAGCGGCTTGAGATCTCGTCGCACGCGGCGCATATAGAATTTGCGAGACCCGTCAAAAGGGTCAGTAACAAATTTCTCTCTGAAAAATTCGTCTGATTCATTTCCACCACAGGGAATCTCAGCTCCTCTTTCGAGGACGAGCCGCAGATTCTCCCAGTCTAAAACTGAACGGGCATCTGTGTCATCCTTTAAGTAACAATCATGATGTTGTCCAATGCCAGGACCAATGAAATATGGTAAATCCGCAGGAGTTCCATTATATTCCTTGCTGAAGACATCTTGGAATGCGCGAAGCGTATGCACTGTCATAAGATGCAGCTCGGCAGCTGTTGGTGCCATCGGCAGTGCTACGGGTATGCATTCTGCTTGAGAATCCCTTCCCTTCCCGAAATATAAGGGGAAACGTGGAAGTCTTGGCATGGGATACCTGGTTAGCAAAACCAACGGGCGACACGGCTGCCGCATAGATTCAGGCAAGCTGAGCCGTAGTACAGTTGCGTGGAGCTGGGATGGAGTTCCGAGAATAGACCACATTGTAGGCTTGATACGCATCTTGTATTTATCCTGCTTTCTGGAGCTGACAGCCAACCGGGCGTTCCTCATAGCAGGTAACTTTGATGCAAAAAAGGGCTTTAAGTGTTTGTCAATGTACTTCTTCTGGTACAGCTGAAGGCACATGGAAAAGGCAGCTGCACATTTTGCCATTTGCTTTCGTCTGTGTGGTCGACCAGTTGCATGGCGGATAGGTGAAGACGAAGGCAGAGAAACTTCACAAACAAACCCATCCATGGTATGAAATACGGAGTACTCAGCTCTGAGCGCGCCTTCTTTTGGCTCAGGAAGAGTCGAGACATACTGGGCAAGCAGGACGAGACTGGATCGGTATGTCAGCTTCGCGTTCGTCGAAGGCACCACGAACGATTGCTGGTCAACTTCATGGCGTAGGAAGTAATCCATGTTCAAATCATTCCCTTCTAGTTTTCGGTCGCTAGGAAGCGAGTTGCAGAAATCTTTCATTTTCTCTTCGCTTGCCTTGTTTTCGGTCAGCTGGCGATTGTGATCTAGGTTTCCCAGTTCGGCCATGTGAATGTACACCGACTCTTGGTGGCGAGCCCTGCCACGAGACTGAATATACTGTATCATTGTATGATATAGATCAAAGCGAATAATGAAATTGCAGTCGGGAATGTCCAAGCCCTCTTCCGCAATAGATGTAGCAAACAGGCAGTTGATCTGGCCGTGTTTGAATTTTGAGATGGTCAAAAGCTGGGTGCGGAATGAATTCTTTCCCATATCTGAGGAACCTCCACCAATCTGCAACAAAATTCTAGTGTCAGAATAGAGACTATTCTTTTAAATATACAAAATTGCACATACCAGCACGCCAGTTTGAAGATTTGGAATCTCCATTTGGGAATGTTGAAAGAGATCCGCTAGTAGTATAGCAGTATAACGCTGGTCTACAAACACAATGCATCGTGTGTTACCCCCTCCCGGCTTAGTGAATTCGTCAAAGAGGGCTTCTCGCAGTCGCACGACTTTATTAGAAAGAAGCGAGATGGCCGGCGGAACAAATGTGTGCGATTGAACCAGACGATTGGCTGCTCGCAAAGCAGCCACATTGGCACTGCATTGTATAGTTTCATCTGCTGCGCTTCCCACGTTGTAGACATCGTTGAACCTATTATTAAACTCATGACCCAAGTTTTCCACGGACGGATACTGGATTATAAGATTATCGTCTTCCAACCTCGACTCCTCAATTTCCGCTCTTGCTTCTTGTTTAGTGAACTCACCGGACCGGAACAGGATCTGCCAAAAGCGGTCGACGATCCAAGGCCCAAGTGTGGACAGGCTTGCATCAGCAAACTGGAAATTCTTGGCAAAAAGCTTCGTGCTCCCCATAAGTCGGTACAAGGATTCCATAAGCTGAGTTTGAGGTGGCCGCAGAACCATGTGGTAGTATAGGATGCGCTCTGTCTTCCGCTTACCCACTGCGTGAAGAAGAGATTCATTCGCTGCGGTCACAATTTCACTGTGCAACAAAGCTTCTAGTTCTTGGGCAGCTTGTGTTACGTTAGTTCGGGCATCTACGGGCGACGCAGTCATGCCAAATATCTTTGGTCTGTTGTCTAAATCGATCTCTTGCGAGTAGAAATCCTTGATAATTCGTGCATAGGAATGGTTCTTTTTTGTATGGTGGGCCTCGTCAAAGATGAGAAGATTGATCTGATCCATGCGAATGTAGGAGTGATGCAAACATTTGAGAAGAATGTCAGCAGTGCACACGACGACCATGTGCGCCTCAAAGGTGTCGTCCCAGAAGGTCTTTGAAGACCACCGCAGATCTGACTTGTCGCCGCAGAATCTGGCAACGGGATGGTGTAAATTGCATTCAAGTACGGCATGCTGCTGAAATACAAGTGCGACTTTGTCAACCAAAAAGAAGGAGACGCGGCCTGGTTTGCCTTGGGACCGGTCATCTAGCTCTTTGTCGAGAGTATGTCGGAGTAGAAGAGCGGCAATTAGCGTCTTTCCGGAGCCCGTGTCTAGGACCGCGATGATGTTTTTCTTCTTCGCCTTTTCGAACAGCTCGACTTGGTAGTCGCGTGGGCTTTCGATAATCTTGGCGCTTTCAAAGTCCCTTACCAGGGCAGCGGACGTCTTGTCTTCATCGCACAAAGCATCGACGGCTTTTTGTGCAGTCTTTGTGATCTTGTCCCGGTTCTGTCCCAACCATGTGTCAAAAGCTATATAATCGACACGCTTCTTCTGTGCGTGGCTAAATGCTTTTGCTAGGCCATGTTGAGAGGCCACCAAAGCATCGCCTTCGTCATCTTCTTCTTCCTCCCCGCCTTGATTCTCTCTTGCGAATTCTGCATCATATTGGAACTGCACAGAGCCTTTCGGTTGCATCCTCATGCTATTTAGGATCCTAGCACCTTCAATCTTACTATTACCAGGTTGCGCGGATAGTTTAGCCAGAGGCGCAAGAGTATCATCCAGTTTTGGTGTGGAAGATGCATCGGAGCCAAGAAGTGCTTGGGCATGCTTTCCTGCACTAGATGGCAGCAAAAAAGCGTGTTCCATTTTAAAGGAGAATCTGAAAGCTAATAGATATTGCCCGTGATGAGACAGAGATAAACGTGGAGCAAGCGGAGGAGGCGGGTTGTAGAAGAATCAGTCAAGGAATAATCGGGAGACTCCCGAGAAGGATGAAAACATTTTAAAAGAGAATGAAAATAAATTGCACTGAGATGACTGATATTTATTCAGAGTAGGATTTTATTTCGGTTTCCACAATGAGATCTCAGCATTTGGTGAATCAGACTGCAATAGTTGTTGGAAAACGAAACGATGAAGATCATAGATGCCGTATATCAGATGCGTAAGATACTTAGGAGAGAAACTTTTCTAATACGAAATAGAGAAGCAAGATATGAAATGAACATGCTTAACAGGTCTGTAGATGTGCCACGAATCTCGGTTCTTTCAGGCCTTTCTCGGAAAGAGCAAACGGCGAACATCGCTCCTGCCAATTTGGGGTTTCCCTGTGCCCATTATTTCATCTCATGAGAAATGTCCACTCATGCAAGTATCCTACCTCGAAGCATGTATACCTGATACTAACATAACCGGTGAGGTCATAGTATATATGTAACAAATGACTTCTTCATAGCCATAAAAATCAGTGAGCTGTAGAAAGCTTTCACCTGCTGGCGATTTCGGTGCTTGCCAACGAATGCTGAGATTAAGTAAGTGATGCATAACGCCAATCGGTCAAAGGGCGTTGCGCACACAGCGCAACCATCCAGTTTATTGATACTTTCGTCTTACTGTTGAGAAAATATTCTTGTTTGACAATAAAAGACTTCTTTTCTTCGTGTTCTAAGATGCGGTGCGGAAGAGAGGGACCAGAAACACACGATGCACTGCATCCATGTCGAGCCGCAGCACATGTGCGCTTCACGGCAGTACAAACTGTGGAGAGATTATTTTAGTGAGCGGTTAGGAGGCTACTCAATACTTTTGTAGGTAGGCGTGGTAGGACATCCCACAGAGATGTGCTTGTTGTTAATCGAACGACAGTAACAGAGGCTTCGGGACGCTGAGCTTACGATATGTGTGAACTCCGGACAATGCCGAGCGAAACTATCCACTGGAAATAGTCCAGACCGAAACAGCAATGACGTAATGAGTGCAATATACCCGTATCTTACACTGCGACCAGCGCTTCTCTCCTTTGGGTTCCCATATCGGAAACGGCTAGATGAGTCATCTGCGACTATGCTTGTACATATCTACGAGTATGCTAAGGAAAGATAGGCATCTTTAAACTCAGCGTTTATTACACTAGGCTGCCCGCCTGCGAGCCTGCTTAATCGCCCCTCTACCGCCAAGTATAGTTAGTGGAGAAAAGCGTCGCCCAGCAGTGGTACCAGTCCATGTGACATCTGTACCTCCCCTCCCTGCAGCCCGACAGTAGCCAACACTGACATTGAAATGGTATCATTCTGCGGGTGGAGCTCACGGATAATCTGACTGTTTCTCTTTCTTCTTGCACTGTAGATTCGCTCTGCTTAGCCATTCCGACATTTTGCCTTTCTTTTCTCTTTTTTTTTCTCTCTTTTGGACTTCATTTTGAAACTCAAAGTTTTGCAGCCCAACCAAGAACAGCATACTAGCCACCTGCAGCCCTCCAATCACCCATCTCTTCGTAGCCGACGCCTTCGTTGCCGATAGCGACTGATAGCCCACTTGTCGCCTGACTGACTCCTCCGTCGCCGTTTCCCCGCGCTTGCGCTCTCTCTGTCTCTGTTCATATATCTCTCGTTGACGAGCTCTCGATCTCGCAGCCCAACTTTACCTAGTCCACGATCTCGCCAGAGTAATTTTACAAGTCTTTGATCAACTTGACGGCATTCAGGAGCCCTTCGACCAGGTTTTCCTCCTGCTTCATCGCTTCTTAGTTTGCTCTAGATCCGGAATTAAACACCCCCAAGCTTCAGACAGCAGCAAGCCGTCTAACCGTCACGATGAGTAGCCCTCGCCGCCGTATTGAGACTGATGTATGCTCTATTGATTTATATGTCTTGCATTTTCTGGCGCCGCTTTCGAAATGCTTCTTCGTTCTTTCTCGCTAATCGTTCTCGTCTGCATAGGTCATGAAGTTTGTTCACCCTCTCCGCTGCGGAACTTGGAGCGGTCTCCAGGTCTTCTGCTTTACCTCTTTTTTGTTAGGGCTCCCAGTCATACTAACGAAAACTTCTCTCTCTTTTTAGGATGTACGAACTGCTTGCCTCCATAGTCCAGCCCCCGTGACACTCTACGATCTCCCTTTCGGCTGCTCTGCTTCCCTTTCTTCCCTCCTTTTTGCAGTCTGCTAACCTTTCTTTAAGGTTGATGAGTGACTATGAGGTCACACTAGTCAATGACAACAGTCAGTCTCCTGCTCTTGCTTTCCCAGCGTTGCCTTTTTATGTGAACTTTAGCCCAGAACTTATTTTCGTGGATTCTAACACCTGCAACTTCTGTAGTGTAAGCTCCTTCGTTCTTCGATTCGCGCTCCAAACCACTCATCTACGCCGGCATATCAGACTGGCAGACGAGTCTGTTCTACTCTGTCGAATTTGTGCTGTCCTGACACCAGTGCCCGTATTTTAGGCAAGAATTCTATGTCCGTTTCAAAGGACCTGCAGAAAGTACGGTCAAACACAACGCAACCCTCGTGACGAGCCCAGAGACGGCTTGTAACTTCGTACAATAAGAGATCCGCTGCTAATATCATGAATAGCCCCTTTTGAAGGCGGTGTTTGGAAGGTCCATGTCGAACTCCCCGACCAGTACCCGTACAAATCACCTAGCATTGGTTTCGTAAACCGCATCTTCCACCCCAATATCGACGAGCTTTCTGGCTCTGTCTGCCTCGATGTCATCAACCAGACGTGGTCGCCTATGTATGACATGATCAATATCTTTGAAGTCTTCCTGCCTCAACTTCTGCGGTACCCGAACCCCACTGATCCTCTTAACGGCGAGGCGGCTGCGCTGTTGATGCGGGAGCCAAAGAACTACGATGTGAAAGTCAAAGGTAGGCACGCCCTCAATTTCGCCATATCTAGCTCTCCTCTCTCCAGGGTCCTAGTTCTCTGACCAGCCGCAGAATACGTGCAAAAATACGCAAGCAAGGACGCAGCCGACGATGCTGGTGCCGAGTCAGAGGATGATGACGACATGTCATCTGTAGGCAGCTTTGGCGACGATGACGATGAGCCAGCCGGCCAGATGGATGATGTATGAAAGCCGGCGACTTGGGAGCTCTGATTTTCCGTTTTCTGTTTGTTTTTCTTTTGACTTATCGGTGTTCCATGACCCCCTTTTCGTTTCACCATTTGGCTCTCGGCGATGGCATGGCCGTCTATTTTTCATTGGCGTGGGCAAGCAGCAAAGTCTTCTACATCCCACAATTGCGTCTTCTTTTTCTCATTTTTCAGCTTTTATCTGGCGCATCAGACTTGGATTGGGAGGATATCAACATAATCGGAGAGGCATTGGAACTGGAGCAAGTAGGATAAGCTATGAGTGAGGGAAGGGGAGGGAGGATGTGGCGACTACCCAGTATCTGCTTCCATGAAGCGGCGGCACGTTTTACCTTTGTCAATCATCCCCAGCCTTCTTGTTGGCTACATTTGTAACTTTTGTTTCTTGTTTACTTCGACTGGGCTTCTGAGATATTATTTACAATTTAAGATACAATCAAACAATGTTGGACGGATCGCAGGAACAACTGCACGGAAGTGGAAGAGGGGCGCAGCTTGACGCGATGCATAATGTGGAAAGCAAAATTCTATTGGGTATCATGAATAAAATATAAAATAAGTCTAGTTCCAATGACCGAAACACATTAAAATGGCTATACAAGGCATATCATCTTTAGTCCGAGTCGTAGTTGACGAGTGTCACTGCTGCGGGCGGCGGAGCTTTCTTGGGCGATTTTGCTCTGCTGCTATCGCCGTCGTTGGAGCTGCTGCCTTCGCCGTCCTTCTCAATTGATCGCGTGACAGGCGTGTCCTCTTCTGCGCGCTTTCGCTTCACACCCGGGAGCCGAGGCGTAGATGCCCCGCTGTTGCCGCTGCTGCCGCTACCGGCTCCACCGCCCTGCCAGCCCAGCGTCCCCAGAAACGGATCGGTTGACAGCCGCGTGTTGGCCAGCACCGTGGACGCCAGATGATCCCGGATCGACTGCCTGCGCTTTGCCTCCCGCGTCGTCGGCGCGTACGCGTTGCTGCGCGAAGTTGGCGGTGTCGCCGGTCTCGTCTTGGCCGTCGAAGACCGTCCTTGGGGCGCGTCCGAGCCGCCGCTGCCTTCGTTCTTGGCTTTTTGCCGCTCCGCGTCCTCGTCGCTGCTCTGGGCGAACAGCGGCCGAGCCAGGGTCCGCCGGTCCGCCACAGCCGAGGGCGTCTCGCCACCGCTGCCGCCTCTGCGGCTCCCAAAGTCCACCAGCGCCGCATACCGCGCGTCTTCGGCCGTGGCGGGCAGCAGGACCAGGTCCTCGCTCAGGCCGCCCAGCCGCGCCCGCAGGCCGTCGTCGTCGGCTGCGGTCCGCTCGCGCGCGTGGCGCCCCTCGCGGAACGCCGCCCGCAGCGCCCGGTTGCGCGCGTAGGGGTCCTGCCACTGGCGCGCGCTAGCCCGCGAGAGCGCGTCGATGCGCTGCTGCGCCTGCGCGGACGCCGTCGCCGCCGCCGTCGCCTCAGCGCGGTGCGCAATGGTCCGCTCCAGGCGGTCGAACGCGTCCAGGCGGTCCACCTCGCTGTCCGGCGCCGCCGTCCCCGCCAAAGCCGCGGCGGATGCGGCCGCGGCCGCGGCGGGGTCCAGTCCTCCTCCTGCTTCGTCGTCGTCGTCGTCGTACTCCCGCCGGCGCCGCCCGCCCGATACCACCACGTACACGGTCGTCGCCGGGTCGGTGCGGATCTCCAGCCACGTGCCGCAGGCCGGGTGGCGCATGCGGAACGTCCAGATGGGCGTGCTGTAGTAGGCGCCCGTGCGGTGCTTCTCGGCGTTGAAGCGCACGCCCTGCCCGATCAGCACCGGCTGCTTCTTCGCCGACTGCGCCTCGCAGCCGTCGCACCAGACGGCGAAGGGCATCTCGAAGCGCACGATCGGCACACCCGCCGCGTTGGTCTTCTGCGCGCGCGTGCCGTGCAGCCGGTTGCCCGACGTCAGACCCTCCTGGTCCGGCGGGACATAACGTCCCATGTTGAAGCCCTGCATCGTGAAAATGTGGCGGGGGATGGAGGCCTAGAAAGCGGCCCTTTCCACCAGTCGTCAGGTATTGAAAAAGAGAGCAGGAAAAGGAGAAAGCTATGCTAGCTTTCCGGTGGCGACAGCAACCTTTTCCGCCTTTATTTTGCCGTCTGTCTATCTTCCGTTCGACTTTCCCTAGCCGGCCGGCACTTTCTTAAACGGAATCCATGTGCATAGATGAACGGACTTGTCGCAAGTTGGTTCTCTAATCTTGCGAGAGCGTCGATGTGGAGGTATTGATGAACAATTGCAACAGGCAGCAAGGTGGGACTGAGAGAAAGTTGCCGTCATTTTAGCGGGGACTGCCGGACTAGGCCAGGCCATACCAAAAATTAATCAGCAGAAACCAAATGGCCACAAGCTCTCAGCTAATTAGTCGACGGCATTTGAACGTCACTACGGAGTACATACCTAGGCTTAGACAACCAAATGGTGCATTTTCCATCTCTCTTTTGAATCTATTTGCAAACATCTCGGCTGCTATTCCCTTTCGACTCTCTGCTATTTTAATGTATTTTCTCATTCTGTTCATTTTTCGTAAGTCAATTGCAATACAGTACCCTGGCTAAATCGTGAGAAACGGCTAGTTTCAAGCGAAGCCATGTAAATATGTGCACTGTTTATAATATAGGACAGAGAGCTTCTCTACGTTCAAATAGAAAGTTTTTCTACAAAATTAGCTATGTTTGCGATGCATCGTAGTGCTGGTATTCCAACTCTATTTTGGATGTCATCTGGAGCACATACCGAGAATGCAGCAATCTCTTACAGTAGATGTCGCAGAGCAGCGCAAAGGGGGACACGGCTCCCGTTCCGCCTGACTCCTTTGAAGAGGTGCTTGAGCCGGGCGCGCGTGGACGTTTCTCGTTTCCGGGTAATTGGAAAAGGCCAGCTGTACGCTGGGTTAAACGAGAAAAAAAGAAACATTCTCAAGAGAGCTCTTTTAAGCTCCAGGATATCTGTCATCAGCTTGTAGGCAGCTCAACTATTTCAAGAGGATCAATTGAGTTTGCGACTAAGACTAGTTACCATGGATATCTATAAGGCCAATCTCACAGGCCTGCTCGGCCTTTGCGGTGCACTCTATGCTGCACAGTATATGCACATAGGCAGTGAGAAGGAGGATGCAAGCACCAAGGGTAGCGAAGCCAAACCGGCCAACGGCAACAGCAAAGACAAGACGAAGCAGGATGGCAAGGCGCAGCCCGCCGCAACCACAGCGGCCAATGCCGCCGACTTCCTCATTGTGTATGCCCTCGTCATGGCCGCCGACTGGCTGCAGGGTCCCTTCCTCTATTCGCTCTACGCCGACGAGCACGGCGTGCCGGCAGGGCTGGTCTCCGTCCTATTCGCCACTGGCTTCGTGGCGGGCGGCTTGAGCGCCTTCGTGGTGGGCGGCGCTGCCGACCGCTACGGGCGCAAGCTGGCATGTCTGGCGTGCTGCGGCACGTACGCGGCGTCGTGTCTGCTGACGGTCGCCACGCCGCGGGTGCCGCTGCTGCTGGCGGGCCGCGTGCTCGGCGGAATCAGCACCAGCCTGCTCTTCAGCGTCTTTGAGAGCTGGATGGTGACGGACTTCTGGGAGACCGAGAAGTTTGAGGCCGGAAACGCCGAGGCGACCGAGGCCGCCAGCGCCCGCCTGTCGCAGACCTTTGGCCTCATGGGCACGCTCAACAGCCTGGCGGCCATTGCCAGCGGCGTGTTCAGCGAGTGGGTAGTTGCAGCCAGCGGGACCCGCAAGGCGCCGTTCGTTGCGAGCGCCGTGCTTCTGGCCGTGGCTGCCTGGCGAATCGCATCGACATGGGTGAGCAGTCATCAATTGTCGTATTTCATTTGACAAGCAGAAGCAGCTAGTTTCCTGTTCCATAGCTAACTTTGCATGACCAACTCTCCAGAACGAAAACTATGGCGAGGCCGCTACGAAGGACAAGGAAGACGGTGGTGGCCGCGTACTGGCAGTCTTACGCGACCCGGCCGTAATCGTGTTGGGCCTGGCTTCCACTCTATTCGAGGGCTCCATGTACCTCTTTGTCTTCTTCTGGACACCCGCGCTGAAGGCGGTCGCCGCCTCTAGCACTTCGTCTGAGTCCGCCGCCTCCCTCCCCTACGGCATTATCTTTGCGTGCTTCATGGCCGCCGCTATGGCCGCCACGCTGGCGTTCAACCTGGTCACGGCGCAGTACCGCCTCGTCCGCTGTGCTAGCCTGCTCCTGGGCTTGCTCTGCGCTGCCGAGATCGTATTCTACCCCCTCTCGTCATCGGTACTGATGGCCAGCCTCTCCGAGCAGGCCGTGTTCTGGCTCTTCTGCCTGTTTGAGGCCTGCGTCGGCACCTACTGGCCCTGCATGGGCTACCTCAAGGGCCAGCTCGTGCCGGACGGCGCGCGCGCCCAGGTCTACGCGCTACTGCGGGTGCCGCTCAACATGTTTGTGGTGGCGGCGCTGCTTCTCACGCCCGACAGCAACGGCGAGGGCGTCTACGTGTCGGTATTTAGCGTCTGCTCAACGCTGCTGGTGCTGGCCATTGCAGGCGTGTTGTCAATGATTATGAACGAGCCGAATCTTCCGTAGGAAGATCAAGTATTACCTATGCTAAAAACGGCAAGAGGGTATGGGATAGTTGCCGTGAGTTGTGGCTGTCTTGAGCAAATAGGTAACATGGAGAAAAAAGGACAAGAATAGATTACGAGAAAAGAATCACGATGAAATTATATATCCACATGCCCCTAGCTTGCGCTTGCCGTTAAATGCTCTCAGCTCAGATATTGCCCTGTATTCCCATCTCCCCGTTCTATGCCTTGGTAGCCTATTCCAGCTTCCCAATCACCGGCTCCAGCAGGAGCGGCAGGAGATCCGCCGCGCTGCCACCGAACGCAAAGTCGCCTGGCTCCAGCGCCGCCAGGTTCTCGGGCGACTCGGCGTCCAGATTGATGGTTGCGATCACCGCGCCGGTTGCGCGCGCCTCGTCAATGTACCCCGCGGCGGGGTACACCTCGGCGGATGTGCCGATGACGAGCATCAGGTCGACGCCGTTGGGGCCCGGCTGCTGCTCGTTTTCGGCGCCGCCGCGAGACCAGATCTTGGGCGGCGCCGGGCCGCTCCCGTCGCGGCCGGCGATCCACCGGTCGATCTCTTCGAGCATGGCGTCGTCGAGCTGCTCGCCGAACCAGACGACACCCGGCCGCAGAAGCGGCACGTGGCGGCGGCCCTTGGCCCGGCAGGCTGGGCAGCTCGGCAGCTCAGAGCGCGGGATGGGCGCCAGCGGCGACTGCTGCTGCTGCTGCTGCGGCCCGCCGCTGCCGCCGACGTTCGCTGCAGCCGTCTCGTCCGTGGCGGCTGCCACGGCCAGCGCGGGGCACAGCGGATCGGCAAAGTTATCGCGCTCGACGTAGTCGCAGCGGCCGCGGTCGACCTCGACGCACCGCAGGTCGAACAGCGAGCCGTGCACCGTGCGCAGCTGCTCCGGCGGGTGGCCCGCACGCGGGCTCAGGCCGTCGACGTTCTGCGTCAGGCAGAGGAAGCCCGTCGGCGGGCTGCCGGGGCCGGCGTCTCCGCTGCTGCGTGCAGCAACGGCTGGGCACGCTCGTGCCAGCGCTGCCAGCGCCCGGTGGCCCGCGTTGGGCTGCGCCTGGAGTGCCGTGTGCCGCCGGTAGGCGTAGAACCGCCACACAAGGGCCGGGTCTGCCGCGAATGCCTCGGGCGTGGCCAGCTGCATCGGGTCATGTGTGTTCCACAGGGCCGCTGTCGATCCCCGAAACGTAGCTAGACCGGACGCGGCCGACAAGCCGGCGCCGCATAGAGCAAGGATGCGCGCCGGACGGGGATTGGAAGGAGCCGTGATCCGCAACAGCAGATTGTGGAACGCAGCAACATCGTTGTGTGCCATTGCCATGGCGCGAGATGTAACTAGCGGGAACCCTCAGAAGATGGCCCCGCGCTCGTCGTCACCGAGAGTTTTGCTAGAGATCAACACTCTGGTTTCCGTTCGTCTCCCTATTTACTTGGAACAAAGAAGGGATATCCTGAGGTTAGCATGTCCTGCTTTCGAGGACCCTCACCTTGCTTTGCTGCTGTTGGTAGCGGGGTTTAACCGGTAAGGCTGAGCAGGCAAGAAACGTGACATCACAGCAATTCTTCTACAGTGGCTCACTCCCGCGAATATGTAGCAAACCGTTGAAAACGCAACCCCCTAAAAAAGTCAAAACTGGCAAAGCCATTCAATCAAGACTATCTCATAGAGAATGAGAAAAATCGAGGCCGACTATGCCTCCTGATATTCCAAACCACAAATGCCTTTCTCGGCTTCTAAGAGCAAACATAGCCAGACACGATGAAATATAATACGGTTCAGAAGGAAACTCGTATTAGAACATCGTCATAAGATGAAACAAATTTACAGCTTCACCTGTGAGCTGCAAGAAAAAGCACGACACACAACACATGTGCGCAGACAAAGCACATCTGACGTGCTCTAAGCATGTCTTTTCTCCCCGACGCACACCAGAGGAATGAGACTAAATTTTACTTCATTTAACTCATCAATTTCCTGTTGAGGCACCGGCAGCACGCGAAATGAAATTGGCGGGGAAATTATGACTGGTGCCTCTCAAGAAGAAACAAGGTCCGGCCGCCTCAACCCAACACCCAAGAAATTTTGACCCGCTCGCCAAGGCTTGATCGGCAGGGGTCTGGCTCGTCGTCGCTGTTTGCTTTCCGCCTTTTCTCCGCATTGCAAATATGCTTATGTACAAGAAACTCTTAGTTTTCTCTTTCTAGTCTGGCGTGGTCTACAGGCATTAGCATATACGAGAGGTCGTTCCCTGGTACCAGTTTACAGACTATTCAAATTGCTCGTTCATTTGCTTGTTAATTTGCTCACCAGGAGCTCAGTAAGCGCTCCCGAGTCCTCGTCTTCAATCTCAAAAATCGTTATATAGTATTATTATGATACATAATATCAGGCGTCTACAGCCGCAGCAATGACGAAGTCCACAATATAATGTTCAAACGTGATGCAAAAACAAGATGCCAAGGGAAACAGTATGCTCTGGTAGTTGGTAGCAAGTAGCCAAAAAAAAAAAAAAAAAACGCTGTTCTCCGTTATGTACTCCTACTCTTTTCTTTGTCTCTCCTTCGTGCAGAAAAGTGTATAAAATATATATAGGTGAATATACCCAAGAACCTTCCAATGAATTAAAAGCCGGACTCTGATCTCTCCTTTTTTATCTCATCCACATTACATCAGAGCGAAGACAGCCACCATGGCGGCAACAGCACCGAACATACTGGCGCCAACCTTGCTCACACTGTTGGTAGGGACGGTGACAGCGGAGGTAGTGGATGCAGGGGCAGAGACGGTAGCGGCACCAGTCTTGGTGGTGGTCTTGTTACCAGTGCCGGTCGCGGTCGTCACGAGAGTCGTGGCAGACGAAGAAGTCTTGGTAGAGGCAGAAGAGGTGGTCTTGGAGCTCGTCTTGGTGGCGCTGGAGCTGGAGCTGGAGCTAGAGGTGCTAGTGGAGTTGCCAGACTCGCCGCCGGTGTTGACCTTGATGCTGCTGTAGGTGCCGCTAGTGCCCTGGTACGAGTAAGAGGTGGCGCCAGAGACACCGTTGCTGCGGTCGTTGACGGTGATGCTCTTGTAGTAGGCGACGTACGGGCCGTTGCCGTTACCGAAAGGAGTGTGGCCGCCAGCCCACTCGACGGTTCCCTCGGGCTCGGTGGAAGCACCACCGTCCCAGGTGCCGAGCTTGATCTGCATCGGGGTCTGGGGGAAGTTGTTGCCGTTGTAGGCTAGGGTGCGGACGGTGGCGCCGTCGATGGACCAGACGACGGCCTGGGGGGACCAGTCGATGGTGTATGTGTGGAACGACGTCTGGGGGTTCCCCACCTTGGAGAAACCGCCGCGGTCGTAGGTCGTGGTGTCGCCCTTGCTGAAGTAGTTGGTTTGGACCTGGGCGGTGTCGCCACCGAGCCACTCCCAGTCGATCTCGTCCAGGTCGTCAGACTGCAGGACGAAGCTAGTGACGATGCCAGTGCCGGGAGCGGCCTGGAGCACAACCTCAACGGTACCGAAGAAGAGGTACTTGGTGCTGGTGATGGTTGGGGCCTCGGTCTCCTTGCTGATCGTGAACGCAGCACCCTTGCTCTTGTCGTAGTCCAGGTTCGTGCCACCGGCAAGGGTGAACAAATCGCTGGCACCCTTGGTGAAGTCGATGGTGTAGGAGCCACCGAAAGCCGGGTCGGCAGGGCAAGCTGCGCTAGTTAGTCGCGGGACTCTCAATCTCGGAACCACAGGCTGCAACAAGAAAACTTACACTGGCCCTTAATCGGGTTGCAGGAAGAGAAGGTCTGGGCAGCAGCCAGGTTGGAGGAGAGGAGGATGACCGCGGAGGTCGAGAGAATCTTGGACAGCATGATGATGGTTGGTGATTGTACTGAGTAGATTACTGTAGAACGGGGAACACAAAAAGAAAAAAGATGTGAGAATCAAAAAGGGGTATAAGCGAGTGTAAATATGCCTCCCTCGAGATCAAGGGTGGGGTCTGAACGAAAGACTGAGAATAAAGAAAAAGGGTTCTTTGAGAAGAAAGGCTGAAGCTAAAAGATGATGCAGAGTAAGAAAGAAGAAAAGAGAGAAAGAGCGACTAGGGCTTGGATGCGGAGGAATGAGCAGGAATTTATTGAGATCTTGCACAACTTTCCAAATTTAGGGGTCAGGCACCTTGCCATCTCATCAGGTTGGCAAGCTACCCAAAACGGCGCTACCCACCATTACGAGTATTCTTGGTGACTCGGGAGCGGCTTGACAGGTAACCTATACGAGCCAACAGAGGAGGATGTTGTCTAGGTACGGTCACCCAGCAAGGAGAAATGGGTCGCGCCATACGAGTCTTGGGAGGGAAGGGGGGCGGCGAACTTAGCGCAAAAGGTTTACGACGAAAGGGGGGGGGGGGTATGCAACGCACTGCGAGCGCTACGTCAGATGTATCTTTGATCGTCGATGTACGAGGTACAAGCACACAGAGTGCAACCAGGGGTTGCTAGGGGTGGATGGGGCTGAGGTGGCTGGCTCACACAGGAGCCGCCTGCAGGGTCAGACGTGCAGTATGTATGTATCCCCTACTATATTGTGCATGCAGATGTACTTTATGAAAAGAAGAGAATTGCAAGAGGGAAGAGGCAGCTTGTCATCTTGAGGGCTTTATTCGTGCGATGTGCTCTTTGGCGTTCTCACAACTCCGACTGGCTACTTTTCTCTAAGGCGTTGGCGTCATGCTATTAGCTGCTGATTAGCTGTTGGTGTTCTAGAGGGAAACAAGTCACCGGAATGGAGGCTAGTTGTAGTGGACGCGTACTCAATACAGCAGAGAAAGGAAAAGAGCGAACAAGAGCAAAATACGGAGTCACAGAGAAAATACCGAGTGGGCACGTCGTCCCTTCTCGGCATAAGGAAGGAAAGACGGCTCCGAGTGAGGCCAACACTAAGCAGTCGTAGGATCCGCAAGAACAGACACGAAAAACCAGGTACTGCTCGTACTCTGGATTTCGTGGTTCTGCGCAATTTACAGGGAGATTTTCAGGCACTGCTAATTTTCTTGGGTCCCTACAGCTCAAATTACGTAGAGATCTTCTCGTACCGAAAAACCACACCACCCCCTGACAAGGGGATTCTTGCGGTCGCTAGGGCCCAATTAGGACTAGACCCAGCCACAGAGACGGTTTGTGAATACGAAGGACCCAGAACGCCAAGCGCCATTGTTGCTGCGGCGCGTGTCATCTGTGGGCGCGGCGTGGCCAGGTGACTGGGTGGAATTCATCCAAGCATACGAGATCGTATTTAAGTAGGCAGTTGACAGTTTATACTGCGTATGCTTAATTACTCCATATATGTTTCGCCTCAAGAGATGCCATTCATCCTCCTGCGGATGCTTCCAACAGATGCAATCCTCCTCTTTAAGTGCTTGTTGGGCTTAGAACGGGTCCTTTGGGAGTCATACACATAAAGAAACTTATTGCGGCGAAGTTTATGCTGAATGGGTGAAAGAAGAGCGAAACAGGCAGGGAAAACCAACAGACAAACAGTAATATCCCGTAGGTTGAACAACGGAAGAAACATTTAGGTAATCGAAACTACCTTAAACGGCCATCGGTTGACTGGCTGCCACTGTGGCCGAGCGTTAAGCCAGAGACCCTGTCCGCTAGCAAGCATAATTTCAGCATACGTATGTATATAGCGTAAAGTTATTATTTACGGCGTCCGAGTGCTGCTGGAAGTACGGAGTGCAATACGCCGTATTCCTTACTTGTTTGGCAGTGCCATAATGCGCAGTACTGAGGACAGTATGTTATGTTTCACGACTGCGAAAATTCAGTTGCGTCTTGGCCGAGGCTCCTGCGAGAGGCCATGTCTCACATGGTCAGGGCGATGCTAATTTCTCGACTGTGTGCTCGACGCCAAAAAAGGAAAGAAAAGGAGACAGAAAGGGAGCCGGCCGCTCTTCCCCAAAACGCGCTAATCCTAGAACAGGAAAATGGAAACAAAAGAACACCGCCTGAAGAAGCATGCAAGGGGAACGATGGCAAAATAAACTAGGAAAACTGCGCAACATGCGGTTCCTAGCAAAGCACTTCAGAATACGTTCCTAAACCTACTTGGCAGGGTTTTGCCTAGAAGAATCGCCCTTGAAAAGCAGGGCATTCGCATTTCTTGGCCTGGCCAGGCTCCTAAGAGACGCCTGGGGTTTGTTACCTTTAGCCTTTCTTGTGTGTCTCTTCTTTTGACTGTTTCCCTCTTCCTCCGGCTCTGATTTGTCAGAGCACCGCCACAATCTGGTCCTCTTTTCTGCTTTGCTCTCTCTTGCCTGGCGCGGTTTTATTCAAATGTCTGCTGGTCCTCATCCAACAGTTTCCTCAATTTGCCCTCTTTAAGCTCGCCTTCTCCGCGCTTCTCCATTGCCGTCGCCATCTTCCGTCTGTTGGCTCTGCCCCCTTTCCTACGTTTGAAGATTGCTAGCCAAGGTGTCGGAGTGGCCGCCGACTGGCCTCGGCCTTTCTTTCCACTCCGGAGGGAACCATTTCTTCCTCTTTTCACCTTGTAGCGTATGTTTCCCATTTGTTCTTGGAGTTTCTGATTTCCCTCAGTCTCCTAGGGCACTGTTCCCTGTTCTCCTGTCCCCCTGTTTCAGCCTTTCTGCAACAGCCATATGTAAGCTTTCATTCGTTGCGACGCTTATTAGCGGTGGAGGCACTAATTTCAACCAGTAAGAGAGCGCATTGCGGTCTCATTTGGGCACACACATCTGCGCTGCCTTGGAGACCATCCTCAGAAGCTGACGAGAGAAAGTATTTGGTACAAGAATAAATGCAGAGCTAAGTTGAACCAACGACGAGCTTATACACGTATGCTCTATAAGAATGTATGGGCAAAATAAAGTTTCTATGAGGAAAGATACTGATTGCCAAAAGCCAGCGCCGCGTTGGTGGCGGACTGCCTGCTTACGAGTACCTTTTATGAAACGGTCTATCACCTCGTTAGCGCTAGTTTTTTTGTTTGCAAGCACGGTATTGCGTAGTACGACATACGTGTACGAGTTTATCGCGCATGTTCGCGCTGTGTTTGTGGGGTGAGATGATTTAGGGAGTATATTGAAGCTATTGCGCTGTTGCTGGGCAGTACGAGTAGTCCTCTGTACACGTATTTGGTGTACTGATACGGAGTAGTTCCAAAGACTTTCAGTCGCCAACATTTGCCGCGCAAGAAGCACACTAACGGGCTCGATAGTTTCTTGATATTCTCGGAAGATTTCGAAATCGTTTCACTCACAATGTGGGCGGCGCAGTCCCGTGCGTAGATGCCAATTTTTTAATATCCTGTCGTAGTTTTTCTGCTCATAACGCCAATTAACGCAACGCTGACTGTCGTTCCTTCTCAGGCTAGATCCTTCTGACGTATAAGAGTAATGTACGACCATGCGAGAGTAGGCTCTGTGAGTCCATCAATAACTGCCTCCTATGAACTAAGAAACGTAACATTGCCGAAGGTGTAATAAGCATTAGTATGCACGGAGTCGGCGAGCCCTGGGAAGCAAGAAAATCCTTCCCAGTGGCGTTTCTTCTCCGACAGCGTAGAACGCCAGAGAACGTTGACACACTAACATCTTAGGTCGAATGGGGTTACGCCCCCGCCAATACCAGTGCCATTCTAAATATAGGAATTCTTTTGGGGCACTGCCGAATGAGCTTTTCGCCAGCTTTCCACAGCTCTTTAGACTTGTCTTTTTCACGTCATGGGAGCGACAGCCAAATCAGGAGAGAAATAGATCTGAGCAAACAGAAAAGAGGAAGAAAAGAAAAGGAGTGGATCCGACATCGCCGTTTGCCGGAGGCACGGCCAGGCATCAAAGACATGTCAGTCAGTTCCATCCTGACTGATACGAGTTTCTTTGTGCTTTGAGAGTAAGAGAGCACGAGGACTGGTGCTCGTACGAGTGCTAAACACAGGAAAACTAATAATTCCGGCCAATACAGCTTAGAGGCAGGCAGGCACATCCTCTGTCGTACTTCAATTCTCTTTTGTCAGGTTGGCGCACGTTTGTGTGCATCGTGCCCTTTGGAGCCTTTCTCGCATGTGGCGGGCCTCGCTCGCCGGCTGAGCGCCAAAAATTGTCAAAGCGAGGCACTGAAAAAAGCCGAAGTGGCGCATCGATATGCAGAAAGCCTCTTGTTTCTATTTCCCACCTCTGTCCTCCCTCGTATTTGAATGAAACATGCACGTACATTCCCCTTCCCGAAAAAAAAATGAGAACCAAAAAAAAAAAAAAAATTGAGAACCTCTCGTCGCAGTTGAAGACAACCCGTTAAGACTAAATAGTGAAAATTATTACCCTTTTTTTTACTGCGTGCTTTCGCTTTCCCCGGCTTCTTTTTTCTGCCTGACAACTGCTCCATCAGCCAGTGTAGGTGTACAGACTGAGAGTGCCCCGTACACCATATCTTTTTTGCTAAGACATGCCGACACACATCCGCCTACTCAAACTCCGCATATCTCCATCGAGGCTGCACCATGGCTATGATGTGGGCTTTTGGGAGCCATTTTTTCTACTATGCTAGCCTGGGCTTCTTAGGCTCTAAATAACTGCTGCGCGAAAGCTCCGTGGCTGCATATTTGATCCAGATAGGCTTTCTCGTAATTTCTGGCCCTGACTATCTTGATACCCATGTTGTCCTCCTCATACTATTCAGCTATCATGCCAAGCCAGATTGCAGAGATCTCTTCTACTATGCCTAGCTGAAAAGGGCACAAGCGTCACATCCAACTTCTGTCTGCGGCTCTGTAAATAAGCACTGTCACACTGGATTCCTGTCTAAAGGCGGAGAAAATGACAGCAAAACGTAAACACCCTCTCGGCAAGGCTGAGTGTGAAGTTGGCACGTTCAAAAAGGAAAAAAGTCAGAGCGTTATGTTCCAAGAATGTCAGATGTATATCAAGTAGCCTTCAAAATAATCAACTGTCAGAAAGCCAGCCGCTTCTGCGAGGCCGCTCTTGTCTCAGCTCTTTCTCTTTTTGTCTTTCTTCTGTTTTTCGTGTCTTTTATTCGGTTGTTCGGCAATTCAACACACCAAACCACCGGCCTTTTCTTCTTCTCTTTCGCAGCCTTTGCCATCTGCCGACTTTCAATGCCGATTCCACGGCTCTCTGCACGTGCGGGTGCCTTCTGCAAAAGCAAATACTCGTAGGAAAAGGTCTCGTAAAGCTCGCACACACGCCGCCATGCCGGCCGCTTGGCCCGATGCCGCCTAGCGCATGGCTCTTCTGCGGCTCCCCCGCATATAGCACTAGGTGCAGTCAAACCCCTTCGACAAACATCAATTCACGAGATGTTTTTGATCAAAAAGGGGGACCATTACAGCGCCGGCGAGGCCGCGTACTAGATCTCCACCTTGGAAACAAAGCATCATCACAGCAAAGTGCTGCCCTGGGAGGCAACAAATCATCCGGTTCCGTGGTCTAGTTGGTTACGACGTCTGCTTCACAGTAAAGCGATTCGCCTTGCGATCGCAGAAGGTCCTGGGTTCGAACCCCAGCGGAGCCAATACTTTTTGCTTGTTTTGTCGAGCTGTCACATCCAGTGATTCCATGTTTGTTTCTCTGGTCTCTCCTATATATTTTTGTCGAGTTGTAGGAGGAAAAGACTCCATAAGGCTCCATAGGTTGCAAGCAACGCACTGAGACTGGAGGAGTTTCCTTACGAGTCAATTCTGCTAGCTTACACCGTCCTCTAACATGGTGCCAGGAGTTTTCGGCCTTTTCGGCCTTTTCGTCAGAGGGCAATGATACTTCAGAGAGATAAAGAAAGGTAGGCCCTTTCTATCCAAGCAGAGACAAATGGAACAAGCCTATTCTCAAGTTGGATGGATAAGTTTCGGCAGAACTACGAATAAGGCGTCCGGACTCTAGCCAGACGATGTTCCATCACAAGACTGGCACAGTCTTCCACAAATGGAAGATTCCTTAAGCCAGAGAGACCAAATTCACCCTCACAAGCCTCATACCTCTTGTTTTGGGAGCTATAATTATGTTGCTAGTTAGGATGAGCCGAGGAGTCCGCTCCCTTCACTCTCAGTGTTTCTCTCTTTCTTGCGCTATTCTGCTTATTTACACGAGCAGATAAAACAAGTCAATGGAAGACAGCGAGCTCACAAAGTTTATAGCAAGAGTCTTATCTGATCATTAGACCACGACCAAACGGCAATGACTGTCGTCGACATGTTCATTTGTGCGGCGATGTTGGGGAAAGGAACGTTTTAGTCGGCCGGCTTACTGTCCAATGTAGGTGGAAATAAAGCCCACAAAGGTGGCACAGCTGTTTACAAGCGTGTTCTACAGCGTAGAGGAATGAGGAACTATATCTTTCAGTTTGTGGACCGGCGATCTCGTCCAATCGCATCTAGAAACGAGGTACAATTTTCTCCTCGAATACAATAATGAGAGTGCAAGCTACGAGGAAACCGGGGAGTGTTTTGACCGTCATTTGTAGACCAAAGTCCATCCATACAACATGGGTATTGCAGTTTATTTTGCGAGAAACCGCCTAGTGCTCCGACCCAAAGGAAATCCGGTTGATTTGCGCTCCCGAAAGACTGGACTATTTTCGGAACGTAGAAGTTTTGTCTGAATGCTGTAGCACATCCGGCTGAGCTCTCAGCTTCCAACGGAACGCAGGGAAACTCGTGTTATAAGCTTTCTGGATCTATCGCGACGGGATAGATTGAGACGAGACATGGAAGCGAAGGCGGAAAAGTCAAGAAGACAGTTCTTATTTGTTATTTATATCTAATTTCGACAGGAGTCTTCTTTTTAGTGAGAAAATCAGCAGATTTAATTGATCTATAGAAATTATCATGACATGGCTTGGCCTTTATGTATTTAGAGATCTAAACCAGTGCCTAGTCTTATTGGATGGCGTTGTTTTGTTTGAGAAACCTGGCCAGCTATGATTTTGTCCCTCTGACATCAACATGCTGTTAAATTGGCGTCAAGTGCAAAGGCCTCATGGTTCCGATCCTAATTGTCTTCTGTCCCTCCGATTTGCCTCATTCTCATTGTTGAGTCTTGCTTCTCTGCGGCTCATCGTAATACTGCCCGCCTTCTCCATGTAAGTCACATCCCTTGAGTATGTAGTTGATCCCAAGAAGAAGGCTTTTCAGAAAAGATCGTCAACGATCACAGCCATCCCACAACATAGGTTATACAGCACACTGGGGTATCTACCGACACCCAGCATAGCGGAATGGCCGAATGTCACGCAGGATTATGCACGAGGTCATTCAGTCACCCTTGAAGGGGCCTGATAGGTCGCAATTGAACCATCAGTACGTCTCGTTGCGTCGCAGCGAGGCCAAAAAAAATTAGCTGTGAGAAATGGAGGCGCCAAAAAAAAAAAAAAAGGAGAACGGGGAAAGAATGGCAGGGTCACAATTGTGACTGCAAGCATTCTACAGGACAGCTCGAGAACGATAGAGAGAGATTCCTAGGAAGTGAAAAAGTTTGCGCGAAAATTACACCATCTCCACATCGTCAGATGTGCGCCTGACATTGCCTGAGGTCGAGATCCGTTAAACAGGGGCAAAGGAACAAAGACTAAAGAGATCAGCAATTAATCCACAAATCCCCAATTGCTATATCCTCCGCCTCGTTCATTCTCTCTCTTCGATGAGGCGGGGAAAATCCGGCGATCTTTGCCTTTCGAAGATCTTTTGGGTCCTTCCCCTCACCATTGTGCACCTAACCACTCGGTGCAACCTCCACATCTCACCTAGCATCGAGCTGTATCTTTTTTCCTTTTTTGTTCTTTTATTCTGTGCCTTTTCGTCACGCGGGTGGCGGAGGACCTGATACCCTGTTTTTTTTTCCCCTCTAGTTTTGCGGGATGGGTAGAGGTTCTGTGTGGAAGAGTTCCCGAGAATAATGGCGGGAAAGCGTTGTACTGCAGATGAAATGAATTTTTTTTTTGAATCGTGGTAGTTCATAATGAGACTGGAGAGTATGAGCGATCCCAATCTCAGTTTTTGGCTTTAGGAACCTGGGATTCTGTCGTAATATTATCCCTTCTTCTTCTTTCCCGTCACTGTCCCGCCCTTCCCTCTAATATTTTTCCTTTTTCACACTCTTCATCTATGGTGACGATCTGGATGTGATTATCACTTCTAACACCTACATCTGCACCGTCTTTTACGTAGTCGGCGTGCGTTTTTCAAATTGCGATACATTTCTTCGCACTTCCTCAGTGTTCCTTGACCCCAAAGCGCGTGCCAAGAAACGTCGTGCTTGACTTATACGCAGACCGTTGCCAAGATCCGTTGCCAAGATGGAAAAAGCCGTTGATGCCCAGTATGAGGATACTGCCGTAACCCCAGCTACCCCAATTTCTACAGCCGTCGACAAACATGTCGCGGCGACCGGCGCCGCAGCAGAGAATAATGCGGATGTTGCTGCCAATCTGCCTCCCGGCTATCGTCTCGTTGAGATCGATCCTGCAGTTGAGCGTCGTCTGCTGCGCAAGATGGACGGTGTTCTAGTGACATTGGTGTTCCTCTGCTGTAAGTGACCCTTCTCGTCCTCAATCGCCATGCGAAAGCGTTCTAGCTTTTTGCGAGATTCAATATTAATCCTCATACTCATCGCCTTAATTCTCCAGATCTCCTTGGGTTCCTCGACCGCTCCAACATCGGCAATGCCCAGACCGCTGGCATGGGCAAGGACTTGGGATTTGATGATCCGCATTATCAATGGCTGCTTACCATCTTCTACATCCCATACAGTACGTTTGAAGGGCCAATTCTGTTTTTTTCCTCGTTTGACGGTGTATTGTTGAAGCTGACACAGCATAGTTATTTTTGAGTGGCTTGCCATCATGTGGAAGATCTTACCTCCGCGTAAGTCATCCCTTTAGGCCGTCTGATAGTTCTCTAGTTTCAACCAAGCTCATACATTACAGATCTTTGGGCGTTTGTTACAGTGTTGATCTGGGGCATTGCATCAACCCTCCAGGCAGCCGCCTTCAACTGGGCAGGCCTCATGGCCTGCCGCTGGTTCTTGGCCATGGCTGAGGCTGCCTTCTCGCCTGGCGTTCCGTACCTACTCAGTTTCTTCTACCGGCGCCACGAATTGGGTCTACGTTGTGGTATTTTCTTGTCAGCTGCGCCGCTGGCGACCACATTTGCGGGTGCCTTGGCCTTCGGTATCACTTCTGGGCACGCCTCTATCGCCAACTGGCGCCTCCTGTTTCTCGTGGAGGGCCTGCCCACGATCGTCATGGCCGTCGTCGTATACTTTGCCATGCCAGACTCGCCGGACACGGCCAAGTTTCTTACAGAGGAGGAGCGCGAAGTCGCTCGAGCGCGCACGGTGATGCAGACCGGCCAGGAGGGAAAAGACCGTCTGGGCACTGGTGGCGTCACTTTCCGCGAGATTCTGTCCACCTTTTCTCATCCCCAGACCCTCATTCTGCCGTTGATGGTAAGAAACCCCCCCACTGTTCTCTTCGCCCTTCCGAGATGAAATTTCTCCCCAATGCTATGTGTGGGAGCAATGAATTAACGTCAGTCCCTTTCCCCCGCATACAGTACTTTAGCTGCAACGTCTCCTTCGCCTCTCTTCCTGTGTTCCTTCCCGCTATCCTCACTACTATGGGCTATTCCAGCATCGACGCCCAGGGCTTGACCGCGCCGCCCTACTTCCTCTCCTTCTTGGTGTGCATTGCCACCACCTTCATCGCGGATCGCACGCGTCAGCGTGGGCTCATGATCATCGCCCTGTCCCTCATGGGTGGCGTCGGCTATATCCTGCTGGCCACCGTCCGCACCGTGGCCGTGCGCTACCTGGGCGTCTTCCTCGCCGCTGCGGGTGTCTTCCCTGCTATCGCCAATATCCTTCCCTGGGTCTTGAACAACCAGGGCACTGACACCAAGCGTGGCGTTGGCATCGCCATGCTCAACATCATCGGCCAGTGCGGACCCATCCTGGGCACCCGCGTGTTCCCCGTCACCCAGCAGCCTTACTATATCAAGGGCATGTCCATCTGCGCCGCCTTTATGTTTTTCAACGCCTTGCTCGCCCTTATCTTGCGCCAATACTTCGTGTACAAGAACGGCCAGTTCGAGCGCGCTGAGGCCGCCGCAGAGGCCAGCAATTCCGCCGCTATTGCTACCCCCGGCGAGCCCGAAAAGGGGGGTGTTTTGCAGGTCCCAACAGAATTGGAGGGCACTGTTGGATACCGCTACTTTCTGTAAAGAACTGCTTGCAGTTCAGGATATGGGGGTGCTAGAGTGGCCTAGACTATGGTCTTTGGCGCACGTGCTATGTCTCGATATCTCGTGGCACACAATTGCTTATAGTTTTTCTATGAGTGGACAAGGAGGAAAATTTCGCTGAAGACATGCCATTATTATTACTGTCTTTCAGCTAGCCGTTGAGACTTGAGGTAAAACAATATACAAAAAATTAAAACAGAGTATGAATAGAAAGCAAGCTGCAGATGCTTTATTCAGGTAATTATGGGTTTTCTTTCTTTATTTCCAACGAATCAATACCGCCCGTCGCGCCTCAATAAATGATGTCTCGTACATGCAGCATCACGCTCACATGCTGGCTGTACCACTGGAAGGCTGCGTCTGCTGCTGCTAAGTCTACGAACAGCTTGTCCTCAGATGCCGCCATCTTCGCCATCTCCCACCATGGCGGGTAGAATCCACTCTGGCCCCACCCGAGGACGCCAACGATCTCTGGAGAGCTCGACTCTGCTGTGCGTCGCACGAGAATGTTGCCAAGCGTCAAATTGGCATGCTGCAAAGGGAACGAGCAGGAAGTAGAATTGTTCTTTGTTTCAGCTGCATTGACTAGGGAAGGCAGCTTTTCGATCATGCTGCTGACAAGCTCGAGGCGGGCTGCGCCGGCACCCCTTCGCCGGAGCGCCACGCTGATGGAAGCCGTGAAGCCAGGTTCCGAAACAAAGGGACCACGTTCAATTTCTTGCCAGATGTGGTCGAAAATCTCGTCTCGCACATGCTGGGAGGATGCCCGCCCCGTCTCCGCCTTGTTGTTTGCAGGACCATCGTCCGTGCCGCTCATCTCGCTGTCTCCGTCTTGATCAGTATTGACTCCGATGGCTTGTATGCAAGGCCCGGTTTTCGTGGCGATCTCGCTCCGCAGTCTCTGCGCCGCTTCCATGAACGCCTCTATTTCCTCTCGGCTCCAGTCCCACACCGCTTCGTCCGCTCGCACGCCGTCAATGTATTCCATCAACATGCAGTAGCGGTCACGGCCCGCTGCATCGCGTAAATGCCGAGTCTCGAAGACTTTTGGCACGGGTATGTTGGGAAAGTGCCGCCGAATGTACGCAAGAACACGAAATTCGTACAAGATGCTGTCGTGTGGAGAGACTTTGATTACATAGTCTCTACCGAACCGATATGCCGCGGACTGCCGCCGCCCAGATGAACCTCCAAGCTCTTCGAGTGTCTCTATATCGGCTAGCGTGAGATCCTGAAACGTGCGGTCATGTAAAGAGAGCGGTCGTACACCTGTATCGACATGGTGTGAGCATTCTGCAATATGCAGATGCGGAAGACGGTCTATCTGCAGCTGTGGTGGACTAGAACACGATTCCTGTAATGACAATAGGATTCTATAGCCATATTGAGGAAACCAAGAGGCACGTGGGGTCTGTGCTGAACCGTTGTCTGTATTGTCGTAAAGTGAAATGTCTCGTCCAGAAATAGGGAGACAGCTAGAGACATTCTCGGTGCTCTCAGCAGCATAAGACGTCAACTCAGGTGTAAGCGGCGGCGAAGACTCAGAGAAAGCGTCATGAAGAGTAGCGTTCAAGTCACCCACATGCCGAGGCTCTGGAGATAAATGCATGCTAATTCGTGTCTGCCTTGAATTTGTGATGTGCTCGAAGAATGTCGACTTGGAACTAGATAACAGACGGGGAAGAGAGGTGTATAGAATAAAAAGGAAAGTGAGAAACAAAAAGTAAAAGCCAAAGACGCACACAGTGAGCTACGAAAAGCAGAATAGTATATACCAATTACAACAATATTGAAGTATGGCCAGAGCCCTCACTTATACCAACTTTTTCACTATGCTTTGCTTTTCATGGCTGCTTTAAGCCGCCATAAATAGAATTACGCGGCTTGGATTATACAGTTGGAACGCGAGGAATTGAATCCTTCAAAATAACTCACCGATAAATGAGGCCAATGGCAGGCGTGTCCCTTATTTAGATCTTAGTGGTGCAAACACACATCTCATTTTGTGTCAATCAACTCTCGCAAAATATGAGATGAAAACACGGTGAAGAGGATGAGGCTAGACGGCAAAATGGAAGCAAAAGAAGACTCTCCCACAGCAGCAACAACCCAGAGGCCGGGTCGAGTATGTCGATCTAACTCTTTTAATATGAATGTGATCTTATTTCTCGCGGGGATGTTGGCAGGAGGTGTTCCAGCTTTAATTATATTCTCTCTAGATGTCTCGTGTCCGAATCTGATGACGCTGTCGGTCCATGGACACACCTTCCTCTATCCAAGAATCAAATACCAGTTCAACGCCATTAGCTTGCGTATTTTTATTTTGGCGGTTTACTTCGGTTTACGATGACGCGGCAGTATCCTTGGATTAGGGGACTTCAGTATCATGTTCAGTAAATGATGTAGACGGCTACTGGATTTCCGGATGATGCTGCCCTTCCCAGACGTTTCTGGACCTCTCTGTGCTACACCCTCTTGGATAGACGTAGTTTTGCAGGTGCGGCATCGTAGTTTGATAATTGCATTAGCCTAATGGACAGAGGCTCTTATCCATTTGACATGTTCGTTTGACACGGAGTAAGCAGATCTCCCAGTCCATCATTCGCGGATTAGATCTATATGGCGATGCTGGCTTCGATACACAAAAAGAAAGAGAAGAAAGTTGCCTCAGAAGTAATTCTACACCCTAGAATTACTGTCCAGAGGTTTCTGCGTATTGGCTAGCAAACATCGTCTCGAAACACGACCCCAATACTGTCTGATGCGTTCAGCGGTGACAGACAATTTCATTTGGCAGCTGTCGCTCAGGAAATCAAAAGTCCACACTCGGTTGTGACTAAAAATGCATTTCATTCCTCTTTTTCTTTGTTTGTGGTCCCTCGGGTCCTTGCAGTTACAATGGGCGCTTCCGTCAAAGCTGTACTTTTGGTCGAATTGCAAACATTCTCTCTACTCCTGTGAGATATTCCACTTTCAATGAAGCCGTGCTATGCATTGGATTACAGGGGTTTCATCGCGGTCAGATGCGTTCGTTTTGAATCTTACGGCTGGCCATCATAACATGCACATCTTATGGAAGGAAATCTTGGGTCGTGCCAAGCCGGCGGAACTGGATATGCTCATATATGAGATGAGGCTGAAGGCTGAAGGCACAGAAAAGAGCTGGATTCCTAGTGGGGTTAAGCTCTTTACAAAGCGACTCAATGGTTGCCATCGAACATAGAAAAGGCAAAATGAGAAAGAGTGAAGCTTGTAAAGGAAGAACAGAGTGTAAAAAGGGAATAACGAGGGAGGACGAAAGCGCATTTCTTGATTCGTTTCAAGATGTCAATGAAAGGCGAGAAACAAAACTTCCCGTTGTTTGGTTCTACGCTTTGGCGGCCTTTAGCCGAAATTTTCAGGGGTCTTAGCATATGAGATTTAAGGTTGGTGATCCATGTTTTCTTTGCCTCTTCCGAAACAGAAGACGAACTGGAGTTGTGCTTCTGCTGTTTCTTTTCCTTTGGCTCTTTTTCTGGTGATGGAGGAAGAGGATTAATTCTTCTCCGTTGCGATTAATAGCTCCTGAGCTGTGTACCATAGATGGAAAGAATAGCTTACATAGTTTCCCCAAAAAGAAAGCCTTCTATTCATCCCAGGAAGGAGTCGCTGACAGCCGAAAGCAATAGCAATTGATGAGAACCACGCCAGCTCTGACGTGCCTACCAATTTTGACAGCTCTTTCCCATTCTACACTGATTGAGATGGCAATGGGGAGAGAAAGACGTCATTGATTGGTATTCCAGGGTCTGTACCTGATCCAATGACGTTATCAAGCACCGAGTCGCAACAAGGCTTCGGCAGTCTCCGCACTGATAAGCCTCGCTGTTAAACAACCAAGTCGGACAGATAACACCACGACACCACATGAATTAGCTAACAACAGATGTTCTTGTGACTACACAACGTAGTACTTCTATACTCAATGGCACTAATATTTGGTCTTCAGAGGCATTTGCACTGCCATCTTTTTGATTTGTCCGTCTCTTTGCCTCTCAAAATACACGGCCCTCCGCGGGTCTGCTGTCCTGCAATTGCAGTGCAAAATGCTCGATGATAGGCTGTCGGCGCTGTCCGGCTGTTGCGCATCACGATCATGCTCTTCTTGGCTTTGACAGCTGCGACGACCCCACATTGAGCAGCAATACACATACAAAGACCACGCATATCTAAATAGCTTTTCAATCATTGACCGGGAAGGAGAGCCGATTTTAGAATCAATTACGGGATACAAACAGAAACACGTTATTCCACTAAGACGTTCATCTAAAAATACGAAAATGGCGTTTGAGATACCGACCATTGATATTGCTCCGTATCTGACTGATCCCAGCTCAGACGCGGCAGCTCAGGTGGTGATAAATGTGCGGAAGGCCTGCATGACCACAGGGTTCTTTTCTTTGATCGGCCATAATGTGCCACGTGAATTGCAGGAACGGCTTCTCCGTGCCTGCAAGCGGCTCTTTGACCTCCCACTCGATATTAAGAAGGGGCTCCGACCGGGCGGCACGCTGATAAACCGTGGCTATGAGCTGATCGGGGGGCAAGTGCTTCAAGAAGGCACACTCCCGGATCTCAAAGAGGTAGGGCTGCCTTGATGCGATATTCACTTTTGCTTGGTAGCCTCATTTTTCTCGGCAGGCGTTGAGGCGACATGAAGAAAGCCGTACCGTTTTCCTCAATTCGCCAATTGGCTTGTTCACTAGTTCCACATGTGCTTACGCATTGTAAATAATCATCTAGGGCTTCTTCATCGGCAGACACATTCCTTTCTCAGATGAACGTGTCCAGCACCACCCCCTTCTCATGGGAGAAAACGTGTACCCGTCTGAGCTCCCCGATGCAGAGCTCCGTGAGCCTGCCGAGAAATACTACCAAGTTATTTTGGGCTTGTCTTGCACAGTCATGGAGATTTTGGCCAAGGGCCTGCCATACGGCGACGACGTATTCGCCGAGTTCATGTCCAATGACCCTCTATGTAGCCTCCGGCTTCTGCACTACCCGCCACAGGTCTCAAACGATGCACTCCAGATGGGGGCTGGAGCGCACACAGACTTTGGCGCCATCACGCTGCTGTACCAGGATACGGCGGGCGGGCTCGAGGTCCTCAATCAAGACACAGGCGAGTGGATTGGCGTGGCACCAAACCCAGATGCCTACGTGGTCAATGTAGGCGACATGCTGTCGATGTGGACCAAAAACGCTTACAGGAGCAACGTGCACCGCGTGATCAACCGCAGCAAATCTGACCGGTACTCAATGCCATTTTTCTTTGATGGCAACTTGGATGCGAAGCTGGCTCCTCTGGACGGCACCGCGCCTCTCAATGGCCGCATCATCACGACCGAACAGCACATGTTGGCGCGGATTGGCAAGACGAAGGGCGATGCTCTAAAGTCGGAGCCTTTGCTGTCTGCTGCTGCATAATGCAACATCCCCTTGTCTTGGTGAAAAGGCGGCTGACTATGAGAGATGACAAGCCCAACGGTAAGAGAATCCTGCACAAGATATGTCGAAGCCGAACTGGGCACGAACAGGTTCAGTACACCAGTTTCGCCATGCACAATTTCCCTAGTCTTTCAAAACTATACTGTCGCTGCAGGATGCAGATATTTGCTGTCACCGGGCAGCAAAGTTTTTTCAGAATGATAAAGATTTCCTTGAAAATTTTTAAAAGACAACACGATAGCGGCTTGTAAGTCAACATTCGTTGAGTGGAGACCACCTGTGAGAGGACCCAGGAGAAAGGCGTGGGGGCCAAATGAGCAAGACCGCACAGAGCACAGATCGGGCGTTGGCACTCGAAGAGAGCCGAAATGAATGGAAAGCTACGAGGCGATAAATTTGCCTGCCACACTAGTCCTTCTAGATCCTAACTTCAGTGGAATACGGTATATGCTTGTCTGTACATATCGCTCTCGTCTCTTCTCCGCTGTGGCCAATCTACTGTACTATTACACGAGAGCACCCAAAGGATGAGAGTTTGAGCGAGGGTTACAGTCGGTGAAACGAAAACTGCAATGCTAAAACAACCAACGGACGCCTCTTTATTGCCTCTCTTCATTTCGCGTCGTGGCACCGTCCGCCGGCAAGACAAGAATTGAAAAGATCAAAGGCTCTCGCGTGGCGTGTTGTCCGGCAAGGTGCTATTTGTTGAGGGGTGTTTAATTATCAATCTTTCTCTCTTCGGCAATTGACTTACAAGAAAAAAAGAAAAAGGAAAAAAAGGTCCGATACAGACGTGAACATAGACAAAGGACTACGGAACGAAGAGAAAATTTCTTCATCCGTAAAGTGCATGCAACATCGGGGCCTGTCGGCCGACAACGGTGAATAGTTTTCATTGATTTCTGCCACGTAATGAGTACGTACTTGGGCAGTGCAGTCTGCAGGATCTCCAAGTCAGAGGGGAAAGTCACTGAAGTAAATCTGTGACCTTTCTGTACAAGAGGATTGCATTTACAAGGGAGCTGATTGGGGAAAATGTGGGGATCATCATTCAGGGTATACTTTGCCTTGGTCAATGCCTCTGTTCCAAAGTACAAGTGTAGGGTGTGATGTAGTGTTAGATCGATGTGACATGTTTGCACCTTTTGCTTGAAATAGGGAGTGCTATTACAGTCTTTCCAAAATTCTTATCCGCGCTGTGATTGACGTGCTGTATTTTCTTGTCTTCCACCAGGCTCGCATGACTCTCCCAGCTACCTTGTCATAGAGATTGGCCCTAAACCTCTTCCCCCCTCCCTGCTAGCAGGGGGGAGGAGGAGAAATATCGCTGGAATGTACGCGCCTGCAGGGCTAGGTTGGTACATTGTCTTGTTGTGGCTGCGGTCGGCGGGCTCTGGAAGCAGAGAGAAGAGCGTGGGAAGAGGCGCGAAGGCAAAAATGAAACCTGCATTTCCGTATGTAAGTCATTATTTACGTACTTTATTAATCCTTTTCCGATGGGAAGGCTCAACGCCCCTTGTGCAGCAGCCAATCTCAATACAGCATCTAGGGGCAAGCACACCTCACCTCCCCCTGTCTTGCCCGAGCTTACGGAGAAGCGAACCTCACTTGTGGCAACGTCCGTGGGGGACTGGTCGAAGCTCGCTGCTTAGATGGGGGCGAGGATGGGCAGCTATTAAGCGCGGCCTTGGAGTGATAGAACCTCAGAGGTGAAGAGGAAGAAAGCTGCTGTCAACGAAACATGCTCTTCCTCCTCTTCCTTCCCGCCTTTCCCTTGTTCCCCTTTTTCGGGAAAGGCAAATTCACATTCGGGATCGTTCTTATTGGCCGCGCTCCCTCTCCGCAAAGAAAGACAATCTTCTGAGCTTGCCGCTTCTTCTCTCCCTCCTGATTAGCTTCTCGATGGTTCGAGCCGCAACAAGCTGCTCCGCTAGAGCCTTTTAAGTCCACACCCCTTTCGTGGAATTTCTGTGTGTCAAAGGCGCTGTCTGAAAGCCAGGCCGCTGTGCGAGTGTCCGGATACGGATTTCTGTCGCGTGATCATCGCGAAGAGTGCACTATGCACTGGTATTGCCGTCTCGTTTCCTTATAGACGCTCCTCCACAGGTTGCGTTGTTTCTTCAGCTATGGAATAGGTGCGGAAGTCTCCTCCCTCGGCGGAAACAAGCCTTGCCTTGAACGGAGTGCAGGTTTGCAAAAGAAGAAAAGAAACCCGGCCTTGGCTAGGCAGGGTTCTGCCACTGCCAATCCAATATGAACAAAAAGGACAAAAGAAAACAAATGACAAAAGAGAAGAGAAGCTTACATGGCTACCAAGTTGCAGCATGCCAGATGGATGCTGGGGATGTACGTAACGCAGCAGTACTTGGTAGATCCGTGCATTGCACATGCATTTCAAACTTTCTTTTCTACCTTTTCTACTGGCGAGGCCTTCTACCTCTACCCCATGTGGAGGCTCTCATTCTATTCGCCTGGTCTACGACACTTTGAGATCAAGCCAATAAGAACGTAGAGGGAGACGGCGACGTTGACTTCGAAGATTCATCCGTCATGTAGTGCTCATGTTTCAGCTATGAAGACGTTTTGAGCTTTGTGAAGTAGCTTCGCCGCGTCCGAACGAAAACAAACGCAGGATCCTTTGAACCGTTGTGAAACACAGCCTGTCCGCTGGTCCGTTGATTGCCAGCTCAGAAGAAGAGATAGAAATGGTCTAAAAAAACCATTGGTACAGAGCAAATTTCATTCTCACTCTCGTGATACTTTATTTCGGACGACTTGGCCAATTTCTGCGCCCGGTCTATACACGTATGACGCCTTCAGTTCCACTGCATCTTCCTAGCTAACTAGCATTCTAGGAAGATGGATCCCGAAGACGCGATGTCGATTTTCCACTTTGAGGCCTCCACACACCCATCTTTGACTCCCTTGGCGCCGTCATATTGACATATATTTGGAAGAACATGACCCTCTGGTCTAGCTCGAGTGTCACCATATTTGCCAGCATGGCTCATACGACCAAATCGGCGTTTCGGTGCTTCGGCAGTTTTGAAGACATAGAGGAGAAGACAATCTAAAAAGGACGAGGTGCATCTATGCACATGTGTGCTGCATAAGACCTGACGTATCTGTCCGCTTGTACGGATACGAAAGGTATGTAGCAAGGCAATGCGATTTAGCGCAGCTAAGAAAACACTTGCAGCAAAATAGGAACGACAGCACGCTTCCAAAACCGGTAAAAGCTCGACCGCGATGGTCAGGCCCTAACAGAATGCGGGGTGCAGGACACTCTCAAAGAGAAGATGGTGGGTGCCAAGGGGTGTCTGACGCATGGAGAGGACACGGTGCGTTGTGTGTCCCATTTCAAGAAAAGCAAAAGGCGCAGGCTTTCCAGATCAGGGAAGCGTAAATGAAGGGAAACAACGCGGGCAACCTGATAAATGAGTGCTCGTTCGCGGATGGCGTTAGAAGGGCATCTCGAATGCCAACGTCTGACAAAACAGTTTGCCTTATTGATCACACTCTATGACTAACATTTGACATTGCAATATTCCTATTGGGCCAGAATATGACAGGAAAGGAGTTCGATGAGAAGCCAAGTCAGGGTCGGCCGATAGCCGATCGTGGCGCCGTGGGAGAGAAAAATGAAGAAGAAAAGGAACATGGGGTCATGAATATGGAACTTTGGGGGTATCTCTCCAGATGGAGTGAGTTGAGATGTTCGGCAAAATCCGTGCTGCTGACCAGACTCAGTTGTGACTCTTGCACAACAAACACATGTCCATATCGCCATCTTTTCTTTGCCGCGGGGCAGTATTGTGTGAATGATTGTTCTGATTTGCTCTCATTCGCTACAGGAGCTGAGAGCGGCGCAGCATCATCGGAAGTACTCGTATTTCTGAGGTTGTATCTCCTGCTAAGCTTGAGGTGCAACCACGGTGCCAGAGTAGTATTTTATACCACCGGTACTTTTGTGCTTTCGCTGGCTGAACGGCGTCCTAGCTTGAAGCTGCCAGCACTCAAATGAACAGATCCGAAAGGCAGCTGTATTAGGAGAGTGTGGGGAAAGCGTGGAGTCCAGTTGGACTAAGGTACGACGTGCGTGAAGGCTTGTACTGTGTTGTGGGTACCTTCACACACACTCAAAGATACACGTACTCACACACTCATCTACTGGAACGACTAGGCTTCTGGTTCGATGGCTTGCAGACGTATTTCCGCAGCCGAGAACACGTTCGTAGCTGCTTCTGCAGTCCTTCAGGATTCAGGATCACGAGGAAGAATTTGTTTTGTACAATGTTGGTTTAGCTGGACATATTCAATTCTGGGATGTGCATTAGCCATGCTTTAGCTAAACGAAGGATGTCAAACAGAGGGAAATCCTGAAAAATGTCATACAGGGAGGGTGGGAGACGGTCAAGATGACAGGAATACAGCAAACATGGGTGATGAATGAAACTGTGCTAGTTTGAAACTCCAAATAATTAAGATATCTCCAAAAAGGACCTTGATACCCCATACTTTGACAGGTTTTGCTTTATCGATGCCATTGTAACCCAATATCGGATAGCCGCTACTTGCGTTGTTGTAGTTGGGCATACGTACAGAAACGCAGGCGGTGATCACGCGCACGAGGCATGTAGGGCACGATCAGGACTGTACGGGCAATAAGCATGTAGGAGAACAAGCTAAGTAAATCCTGTGCATCGAAGAAATGGAGAAGGATTGAGCAATCAAAGAAGGCGGAAAAGGCAGCAGACTGCGCGCGCACACCAACAACACGGGGTAAAAGTGAGATATCTATGGAGTAGTTCTCAAGAATTTACTCCGCACACTAAGGATAGAGAAAGAAGGACTGGGTAGGCATATTGTCCACAGAACTACGGAGTAATAGGCTTAGACTTTGGTTCTAGCCTTCAATCAATAAGAGATTGGCGTTGAGGTTTGTTTTACTCAGTTGCCTTTAGGCTCATTTGAGATGAGCAACACGCTTTAGAACCTTCGCTGGTTGCATTTCTAGTGACGAGCATTTTGGTCTTAGCAGGAAAAGAAAACCGGGGCGGCAGAATAGTGTGGGGGTTAGTGTTGATTGGTTTTCTAACGGAGGCATCCTGTCGATCTTGTCCTTTGAGACTCGCAGAGAGGTGACATTGATTTAAACTGATCCCCGAAGCCCCCTGTAACGTATCTACTCGTGCCTTATAGAGTAATTCCCTGCGCTGCTTTCAGAATTTGTCTGCATTGATCATCCGC
This sequence comes from Hawksworthiomyces lignivorus, assembly GCA_002917075.1. Classification (NCBI taxonomy): domain Eukaryota; kingdom Fungi; phylum Ascomycota; class Sordariomycetes; order Ophiostomatales; family Ophiostomataceae; genus Hawksworthiomyces; species Hawksworthiomyces lignivorus. The sequence goes on along the minus strand of NTMA01000010.1, from coordinate 636,610 downwards.
CTCCGAATTTTCTTCAAAATGCTACGGAATAATCCGAACATAGAACAAAGATTAAAAAAATTTTTTAGGAGACCTTTCGCCTTCCCCGTCTCATATCTCCTTCTACATTTCTTCTTAAGATTATCCTAGGCAAGGGTCAGACCGTGTTGCTTGTCTTCGTAAGCACGAATCAGTCATTTGATCAAACAGGGCATGTATAACCGAAGGGCGAAGCTCTTCTCTGTCCTTCGCGACGCCCGAGACATAAGAACCTGGATTAACGAGCAGAAGAACAAGAATAGAAACCATTCGTTTTTCTGGAAGGCTACGCGCCGTTGACCTTTGCCGATACTGTTTCTCCACAGTAATAGGCCGCAGGATAACCAAGTGTATTACGAAGTACTTATATATGTACATGTGTAGGTATTTACTCGTATAGATTGCCAAGTGACTACATTCGTACGATCACTGTCACGGCGTCCTCCCCCAGCAGCAATAGGCGTTTGCTCTGATCCTTGTCGTCCCACTCGCTATACTTTGGAGGTACCCAGATTAAGTATTCGGTGTCTCAGTTGTGTAAGATCTGGTATACGGCGGGAGACATACGAGTACGCTTGTAAGCGTCGAAGAGCAGGCTTTTAAAGCGTAGTTGCTCCTTACATCTACGAAGGCGTGAAAATTTCTGGTCATGTCGTAAGATGTGCTTCCTCGTAGTCTCAGAACCAAAAGCAGTCTTTTGGTTGAGTTACGTAGCCTGCTCGTCCTAATCTTGCCATCATTTCCTCCCCAACCCCCACTGCGCTAGGGTCTGTGTGTTCCTCCCACTACACCGTTTGCAGATTTATCGAGACTAATGATAATCCCCCTTTTTGGCGACGATAGAGGCAGGAGAGCCTGGTCAGAGGAGCCAGAGCTTGACAGAACCCCCAACCACGGAAGTGAACAACAGCGGCTGTGTGAATCCAGGACCATGACCCTGGGAATTTTAATTTCCTTTTTTTCTCGAAAATTTATGTGGCTTCTTTAACTTTTCTATTTGTGCGTTCTGTTTTTGCCAAATGGTGGCGATGTCTCTCTTGACTGAATACGTCAGGTGGCCACCACATGGGCAGACCGCATCGTCTCGAGTTACCCCGTCCAGCCAGGTGCCACCCAGCCTTGCCGAATAATCCTTGTTCTGGGTGCCGAAGAGACTCTTGCTACAAAACCCACCTTTCGATCAGTCGCCCTACTGCACTCTCCACTCCCCAAACTCCATCATTTTTTCGCCCGTACAACGTTATAAGTCCGACACTTATGTACAAAGGCCCTTTAGTGGGAAAAGTAGGACTAGCCGTCCGCGGATGCGCTCCGCAAAAGCATAGCTTACTAGTAAGCAATGCTCAGTGTTAGACCATTCGTCGGATCAGCTCTCTCTCGCGCCCTCTCTTCCTTTGTGCGCTATACAAGCTGCTCTATTAGGACGCCGCTCGTTTACTTCCTTCGTCATTTGTACGTCCAAAGTATACTCTCTTTCACTGTCGAGACTACATCTCTTCCGAGCTTGTATTTGTATTGTATGTGCTCTTTCAGCTTCAGCTCCTCTTGTCATCCATCGCCCCCAATTCCCTACATGATGGCACCACTTCTGCTTTGGACATTGCACACTCCAAATCGTGGCACTATACAAAATTCCCAGTGTGCATGATACATTACGTCGCTATGCTGGGCCAAATAAGAGGCAGAAACAAGGGACAACGTCCGGAGATGGAGCAGCAAAAAAAAGTCACCTGCCCCCCCTTTTTGGTGGATAGTTGGTGCACCGGCTCTTCACTATCGTCCAATGGTCGTTACAGCGAGGTGGGTTCCCTAGGCGCCTAGTTTTCGATTTCACCATTTTGTGCGCAGTTGGAAGGTTTCTGAGTGTGTCCCGCCTCCTGAGAAGAAATATACGACTCACTCTGCTAAAATTGGATTTTGCATTTCCGAAGCGTCCACAGAAGAGGCCAACAGCTTAACAAGCTAATCTTGCAGCGTCATTTGTCAATGACGACGACCTACCGTGGAGCCGTGTTACCTTCTTCCACATATTCAGTCAGACCCCGTCGTTGCAAGTGAAGAGGCGACACATTGATTTTTTCGTAGTTATTCAGGAGCCAGAAAGGCTTACATATTCAAGCACACGCCCCCCCTCTCAAATTCTTTAAATGCAGTCCCATTACCATATAATCCGTTGCGCTGTCAAATCCCTATTAATATTGTGCAGAGTCACGCGGTCCTTTTTACGGTAATACTAGACATGGTATTAAGAAGTTCTTTGAAGCGCATTTGAGAAACACTTCGAAAGGAAGACTCCGGCTTCTAATTCATCACCATGCACATAAGTGGCGCATGTTGGGCTTCCAAAGGGGTCAGCCGGCCTTTTTTCTTGGATCCGAACATGAGAAAAGTAAACTGCAAGCTCTGCTGAAAGCCTGACGAAAAGCGTCATCGTGTCGCTTAGAAAAATGACCAAAGGAAGAGCTGTAATGTAATATTCCAAGAAGCAAGAGGTTTTGAAAAGGAGGGATGGAGGAAGCGTGGCTGATTCGTCAGGAACGCCTTCCGGTCAGCTCGGGGGTTCCTTTCTGAGGAGATAAAGGGAAACGATCACTTAAAATGGATGATATAAAAAAGAAGAGAAAAACGTGATACGCGTGTCATACTCGGTAAAGAAGATGCTGATGGCAACTGATTGGCCCAAGAACAGACAAACGTTCTGCATCAAGTTTTTTTTGGGGGGGGGGGGGGGGTTAGTGCCGGCGAGAGCGATTTAAAACTCGTTTTCAGCATAGCCCACACCAGCGCCGTCGCCCAAAAGGTAGAGGGAACCGACAGGGGTTGGTTCTTGGACTTATTTGCCCGCCGGCTTTCTTGTACGTGGTGACTTGTAGCGGTGAGAATTCGTAGCTCGGGAGGGCTGTCATTATTCTTCAAGTCCACGGAGTAGTTTTCTTTCCACGCCTCCTTCGCCTCGCCGATACAAGTTCGAGCACGGGGCAGTCGGATGATGCTGTTGGCTCTGTGGAACATGTCCATTACGGAGTAACTGAGTGGGTCAGTCACAAGGCTACAGCATGAGGCGGTTCACGAAGTGGTTTGCACAGAGATGCTAGTAATTATGTAAGTTACATCAGAAGGAAAATCAACTACCAAGATCGTGAAATGCTGGAGGCAATCCAGAAGAAAGGGAAATAGTGCTAGAAGATACTGTATGGAGCAGAGAAAGAGACCATATATCCCAATGGAGCACACCGCTCTTGGCGATCAGACACAGCAAATTTACTGGGGTTCGTGAGACCTTTATTTGCAGTGCGATGCTACCTTGCAGCGTTTGCTGCCTGTAGCCGTCAGAGGGCATATTGTTAAAGAGAAAAAAAAGCCCTTGTCAGAACGGCAAACATACCATCCCTTACTCGATGTTTGTATGTGATGAAAACCCCTGGAGATTTTCACTTCCTCGAAAGTGGAAATATTTTACTCGCTCTTTCTGAATGCTGGGACCGCGTCTGCCGCTTGCGAGAAAGCTGGCTGTGAGTTTAATGAAATGAAACTGTCGCGAATATATTTCTTTCACCTACAATTATTTCTGAACAGCGGGTTTTCGTCATACGTTTGTTGTGTTCTATGACCCTCACATTCTTCCCTTATGCATGCCCTTGCTTGTATTTCCTATTTATTGTCTCTAGATTCACTCCCACATAGGATGATTTTCAACGATCAGAAGGCACAGTTAGGAGAGACAGCTGGAAAGAGATTGGGAAATGATCGCCATTGCGTCCGCCGGTTGAGCAGAGACGTTATTTGGTTCCCTACATATACCGCTTAACACATGGTTCGTCAATTATGGAGAAAGACAGAAAAGTTGTATGCAAGCATGCTTTTTTTGTCCCTCCGCAGGAGCCACGTCGTGCAAACCATATAGGCATATGCTTGTAGCCAGAGGCGCAGAATAAAAAGGGCGTTCTTGCTGTAAGATGCAGCACTTCACGAGCCAAATCATCAAAGACCCGCAAGAAGCTCAAAGAAGCAAGCCAGGAGAAAACAAGACCCAGAGACAGGATGCACCTCCAGTCAGCTTGCAAGAGTCTTCAGAGATCATATCCACACTCTACGCCAGCATATTCTTCCATTTTTCTTCCTTTTCCTTCACATCACATGGCATGCAGTCATAGCTTGGCACGTTGTGGTCGTCTTCATCGGGCAGATACTGGATGTTCTTGCTTCTGCAGCCTTCCAGCCCACGAACTTTTTGTCTTTCAAGATCTCTGCTTACGAATGGAGGGATCGAAGATGAGAAATACTATGGGCGTACAGTAACAATTGGTTCTCATGAGCATCCAAATACTCATCATGCCCAATGTGCCCTCTGCCTCTGCCTCTGCCTCTTCCACTCCTTCATCTTGCCCTTGTTGTCTCTGAATGTTTGTCTCTCACCGTTGTGGTAACCCCTCTACACGTTTATGAATCCCGCAGCTTCTAGAGCAATTCTCTGTCCAATCCCCTGGGTCGGCGTCTGAAAAAGAAAAGGGGCGTGCGAGTTCCAACCGACTTTTCTTTCCTTTCTAGGTTAGGCCAACTGATGTGACTTGTCTCTCGTTTTCTTTTTCTTTTGGTCTCTTTTCGTTCTCTCTTGGTTTTCCTTCTGTTTTGGTATTCCATTTAGGCTTTGCTTGTCTGCTGGTGCTGCTGTTGTCGTCTCTCCTTCATGCACACACGTCGTATTTTCTTCTTCTCTTAGCTCCCCCATCTTCGTCTTTTCCGTAATACGAGTACGCATCTTTTTCACTAAAGTTTTCTGAAACCAAACACTCAACCCAATTCTGACATCTTGTCCCTGTATGGCTTTGGCACGGCCTTCCTGGCGCCAGCGCCATGTCGCCCCATTGCTCTCTTCATTTCTATCCCCCGTCCCTTTCCGCGCCCTCGCTCTAGCCTCTGCCGCAGACTTTCTCCCCATGTTGTCCGGTGTTGTCTCTTCTGACGCTAACCCCCACACAGAACCACATTTTTTGGCCTGGGGGGTCTCCTCCAATATCCGCACGCCAATGGAGCCAGTTACAATAATACGCCGTTGTCTTTTCTTCACATCTGGTCGTTCTCTAAAGTAAATTTTAGTATCTCACGACAGCCCAAAGAAGTAAGGATACATCCCATGTGTACATCAAGCACACCCACATGCATCTTTACAGCACCCCTTTCTAAGCCCCAATTTTGAATGTCCTCCTGACACACATTCGACTGCTCCATGGCCTTTGGTTTCGTTTCTGCTGCCTTTCTGCGCCTTCGTCAGGACTTGTCAATGTACTAGTTACATCATTAACAAAAACCCATGCTTCTTAATTCGTAAGACGTGTGCGGCGAAAGTGCGACCGCTTTATTGTTTCCTTCAATATCGTTCATGATCTTGTTCCTGTGCTTCTCTTCCTGTCCATTTTCCCCTTTCTTTCTTTCCTTGCTAGTTCTCACATCCCCCCTCTGCCTTTACCCACGTCTCCCGTCTCCCCCCAAAAGACTTTCACCCAACAGAGTAAACCCCCCATCCAAATGTCCCGACTTCTCACAAGACTGCAGAGTCGAGTCTCTGCCTGCCCCTGAGCACATCTTGATCACCACCCCTCCCAACTGAACTCACGGCTTCAGCTTGCCCACTTTGGGCCAAGCCATCCCGTTGATCGGAGACCTGAGGCGATTGGAGTTAGCTGAGGAAAGCCATGGGGGTGAGCAAGTGCTTCAACAGGCGAAAGCCACGCCACTAGGTTCCGACTGACATGACCAGGGAGCGAGTGTACGAGGTGTACACCGATACGAGAAGATATGTGCAAGTACAGTGTACGCAGTCATTCCATATTTGCAGAGCCCGTCTGCTACATAGTTATTACATATCACTGCTCTTTGTGGAAACGACAAGGGCAGAAAATAAGGGAAGAGGATGGGAGGACAAACCCACCAACGAGAAGTGAAGAAGCATACTTCCGCGTGGCATACCGACTAACAGACCAGGCCGATCCACAGGGCTGGGAGCAAGTGCCAGTCCTCTTCTTTGGTATCATTTATTCTAGTTGGAAATCGTGCCTTGATTCTGTTGCTCCAATTTCCCCCGAAGCTAACAAGCCTCAGACTATGTGCTAAATACTCTGTACACGCCCCCCCTTCTCACATGGTTCCTTTTTGCACTATGGACGCACTATCTTCTTATTCCTTCTCTCGTTTTTTTACTCCTTCTTGCCTACTCTTGGTTGCCCGGCGCCTCTTTGCCTTTGCTGATACAGATCGTCTAAGTGCCCGCGTATATATCTTCAATGAGTCCCCCTTCCTTCTCCTCGTGTCGTCTGTCTCTATATTGAAAGACTTCTCATTACCTTGCCATCTACTATCCACATCCTCTTCTTCTTGCTATATTCCACTTGCTTCATATCGTCATCCTTGCCCTGATACTTGCCATTGACCTCTTCTGGTCTTCTCCCATTACGCAGAACTGTTTTGACTCTGCGTTTTTGCAACAACACGCAAAACGTCATCTTCACCTCTGTTGACATCTCTTGTCGTATTCTCCATCAGCAAAGATGGCTCCACACAATGATGCCCCTTCACCAGCTGGTAGTTACACAGCTGGCTTCAACCGATTTGCGCTACGCAACCCGGCTACTTCATCGGCGCTCCGGCTAGGCGGGTTTGCGTCTGCTGAGTCTGCCTCTCCCCTCAGCAGCTCCTTTGACAGTACGTCAATGGACACTGTCGGCTTCCACAACATTACACGGCACCTCGTGGCCGGTGTATACGTGCCCACTATGTGCTTTTTCGACCCAGAGACGGAGAACGTCGACACTGCCACCATTGCCCGCCATGCTGTGCGGCTTGCCCGGGCCGGCGTTACCGGTCTCGCCACACAAGGGTCCAATGGTGAAGCCGTGCATCTGACGCATGCCGAGCGGCAGCTGGTGACGCAGACCACTCGCGTGGCTCTCAACGAGGCTGGCTTCGCACATATGCCCATCATCGTGGGCTGCGGCAGCCAGAGCACGCGCGAGACCATTGAGTACTGCAACGAGGCGTGGGAGGCGGGCGGTGACTTTGCGCTGGTGCTGCCACCGGCATACTACGCACCTCTGTTTGCGCCGTCGTCACAGACCATCCTGGACTACTTCCGCGCCGTGGCTGACGCGTCACCCATTCCCATCATCATCTACAACTTCCCCGGCGCCGTGAACGGCATGGACCTCTCGTCTGATGTGATCGTGCGCCTGTCTGAGCACCCCAACATTGTCGGCGTGAAGCTGACGTGCGGCAACACGGGCAAGCTGAGCCGCGTGGTGGCTGCGACCCGCAAGGTGGCCAAGAACTACCGGCCAAACGAGCCCGAGTTTCTCGTCCTGGCGGGCTCTGCCGACTTCACCGTCCAGTCCCTCGCGGCTGGCGGCCACGGCATCCTGGCGGGCCTGGCCAACATCGCTCCCAAGGCGTGCCTCAAGACCATGCAGCTGTTCCAGGAGGGCAAGCTGCTGGAAGCCCAGGCCATGCAAGAAACAGTCGCTAATGGCGACTGGACGGCCATCCAAGGAGGCGTGGTCGGTGTCAAAGCCGGGCTCGAGGCATGGAGCGGCTACGGCGGGTATGCGCGCAGCCCACTGCCGCGGCCCACTGCTGAGCAGACGAAGCAGTGGAAGGAGGGATTCCGCGACCTAGTAATGCTTGAAAAGTCGTTATGATATAAGAAAACCGGGGCAAATAAAAAGGGAAAACAGTTTTTAAAAAATTGGCGTGATCGGAACGATAGACATTGTTGCAACAACTATACACGAGGAGTTTTCCCGGGGTTTTTATCTATTTCTATAACCCCTTTTCTTTTTCTATTTTTGTCGATAAAATGGATCTTGGATTTGCTTCGGACTGAATGATTTTTCATAGAAACTGCATTTTGCCTTTTCTAACAAACAAAAGATGGAACTTCCATCTAGATAGTTTCTCAATCAATACTTTTTGATTAGTTTCCTTCGCTCTCGTGACATTGTCCTACCATATTTCCCGATGCTGTTAGATGTGAGTCGTAAATTTTCTGAACGTAGACTTAGTCATTGGATAAGGTATGCATTTGCGAAATATAAGAGACGGTCATGTGTGTTCCAAGCCTCATCACCTTAATTTTGAATCTGCGCGTCTTCTTTAGAATTCCCGGGATTTTGTGACACCACTGGCAGGAATCAACCAGTGTATAATGATAACAGGGCAGCATGCACTAGCCTAACTTTGCGCATATCCCAAATCAAAACCCAAGTGAAGCCGTACGCTCTGTGTCTAGGGGGTGCACGGAGACGGCAAGTAGACTTAGAATTGCTAACCAGCGCTCAAGGGCGATGAAGTAATGTATATATCTACCCTGGAAAAGGCAGAGACGTGGCGACTCATCATCCCTCGCAAGGGGTCCTTCCGTCCAAGGGTAAGACAGCTCCAAGAGCTCAAGTGTCATGGCGGGTTAGAAGCGAAAGGTCCATTTTCTTCAAATTTTTTGTCGTCATTCAGGCATAACATTCTATCACGGCAGAAGTGTATTTCGGTGTTCGTATCCCGCATCCATGTTTAATCTTTGTTATCATCGACGATTGAACCTGAAATGGATATTCGATCCTTATATTGTGCCAGTTGTCGCTATTTTTTTCGTCTCGCAGAATCGATTATTGGGCGGGTGGAGATCGGATATCAGGCAAGGCCGAGTTCTAGTCGCAGAGTCGGGATCCCTTAATCGTTAGTAACCCTTCCTGAATGAGAACTTCTTTCCAGCCTCATCATTCCGGCGAGAGTGAGAACGCCACTTTGTATTCTTCAGTCCACAGCTAGCAGACATGCTTTCGTCTCTTCGTATGCCGAATGCAGAACCTTAGACAAGAAGTCATAGTTTCTTTCCATAAACAGCACACTACTTCTCATCTATTGTTTATCTCATGGCCATGCTTTGCGATATGACAAACGACACAGCCCGTCTTCTCACACCACAAACCCGCTCCTAGCCTAACGACCAATATTTGGAAGACCACAGAAATAAAATTAATTCGAGCAGAACGCTCATGTCTCCGTCTCTTTATGTTCTCGCAGGCACATCACCCAAATGTAAGGGGCAGCAGGTGATGGTGAGAGACTAGTGTCCATTGTTTTTTGTCTCGTAGTTGAGCACTAAGAGGCTGGGAGAAAACATGGAGGAGCAGCAGTGATATTGCGGAAAAGCTAGTGTGTTGTCGGTATCGAACGTAACAAAACTGGAGTTCCGAATTGGTAGTGCTGGTGTGCGTGATCTAGTAGTCTACGAGTTGTCGTATCGTTATGCAATTGCTTTAACTATCTCTAACCTGTAGCCGGCAGAGGATTATTTGTTCGTGGCATAATCTAGTCGACGCACGTCTCCGCATTAGTAGTCTATAGCCGTTGCTGAACCGTTCCGCCTAGACAGAGTGACGTTAACATTATTTAAGACCTTTGGCGTCAAGGCACTGTTACAGTTAGCAGGATCTCTGAAGAGAGTACGAGATCGCGCAAGAAAACTCTTGTGATCATAATAACCATCCGCACAGTACACCAAACATAAGTCTCATACAATAGCTCATCGAAGCTATCCATAGCTGCAACAGGGACGACTCAATATTTGAATTGGCGCTTCCAACTTTTGAGGAAAAGCTCTGCGATATCATACCCAAGGGTTGTCACTAATGGCGGATCGTTGAAGTGTTGGCCGAGGACGAAGAAGGCTGAAATGACTTTGTATAGAATAGCGCATAAGAAGACAGCAGTACTTCCGAGCTGAAGGTCTAGAATGGCAATAAATACTCCCGAGGAAAGAACGCTGTATGCATGCTGCGTGCCGTATCCGAACATCGCCAAACTCGAATCGCGATATAATTCTCTTGTGGCAGTAGCATCGAGTACTAGCCTCACCAGTGTTGAATCCGGTAGAGGCACCCGCGCAACGAAGCTTAAAGGTCCAAGAGGTTCTTTTTGTACCCAGCCAGGAAGTTCTCGTACAAGCACTCTTCCAGATGCATTATGCAAATCTACCCGCACAGTCTGTGATACACTTCGTTCATATTCCTTCGCTTCGGCTAGGTGAACACTGTCGCATGTTAGATAAATATATATCTAATTCGGCGTCGAGCGGTATTGTAGGAAATGGGGCCTGATCGTTTTGAAAAGATATATATGTCCCATTTCGATATTGCCGTTATTCGAAGTTTGTAGGCATGTCTTTATGCCTTGATAGACGAGGCACTGTAAATCGATGGATCTGAGAACAGATGTTAGGAAGGATTAGTTGTAGTTTCGACAGAAGAGAGAGGCTTCTGTATAATTCGAGTTCAAGGTGCAACTGTTGATCTAGAATGCTCATGTCTCCCAAGGAAATCAACAAACATGAGTAACGTCTCGTTTGGAAGGGGCTTGAGTGCACTTAGATCACGAAGAGGATCCAATTAACTACTCCAATCTGGTCTAAAATTTGTTGGTGTTGAGTGAGAGTGCGATGAACAGCCGGGATCCTAACACTGTTGCTTTCCACAGCCGTAGCAGGGACACTTGTGCCCCGAAATTGAACCAAACTTGTGATCCAGCGTAACAGTAGCAAATGCTCTACTTGGATGTGCGCGAGCCAGATAATGAAAGACCTGGTAGTTTAATAGCCATTTTCTCTCGTTTCTGTGAAGGAAGTTTCAGGACGTGCTTGATAGAAAAGAGCCTATGAAGCACAGCTCGGGAAAGTTTGACTAAGGCCAGCGAAGTCAACGCTTCAGCTAGTCTAGGCACACATGAAACCGAGTGAGAAGGCGTCTGAGAATTTGGGGTAGAACGAGGGGATAAGGCGAGGTTTTGTAGTGCGCCGCTCGGCTTGATGGAGTGGGAGAGCACTTTGCGTGTGTCGACTCGCCCTGCACAATGCATGGGAAAAGCACGAGGGAATAAGACGAAGCGAACAATGTATCAGGCATCTTCCATTTATTCTTCAAGGTGACGGATATCCGCGGTCAATGGGAGAGAGAGCTTCTTCCACCTCACGTGGGACATGTCTCCTCCTCTCTTCTGCCCACGTGGAGACTGCACGCGGGGGTTAAGTTGCGCGAGCGCGAGAATCAGGATTCGTGTCCACCGGTTGTCAACGGTGTGGTGCGCTCCCCACGGTGAACTGCTAGCCTCGACCGGCCCGCGCCGTTGCTCTTTTTGAAGCGTGAGAATAGGGAATATGTGGGCAAGCAAGCGCCTCGCTCCATTTGAAGGGTGCTAAAGGAAGTAGGAGTCCTTTTTCCCATTCTCTAGGAACTAAGAGCTAACTATCGCTCGTAAATACTTTCCTGTGAAGTCCGTCAACAAATTTCTTATCGGAGGACATATCTTTGTCATAAAATTGAAGACGTAGAAAGTTTTATATGAGTTGCAGCATCAGCCGTGGTTCGCCAGAGATTACTGTAGATTCCAGGCCGTTATAAACAAACATAAAGCTGATGACAAAAACGCAGCAGCTTGTCTAGGCTGCTATTGGATACGCTCTCTGTTAGCAGCCCGGAATGAGTTGCTATCTTGTCCACTCTGAAGCCGTCATTACGACGACCTTATTGAAACCCCCGCGCTTCATTCTTCTGACATGATATGCAGGACACCCACCACTTCACGCAAAGGCGGTGCACGAGGGAGAAGAAAATAACATATATAATGGATTGGAGAAACAGGGAAGGGTTGTGCTTTGACAGAGTCACATCTACCCCACAATATTTATTTTCTTATTGACCTCTGCGCCGTTTTGGTTGGGTGAGATTGTTACCAGCAGAAAGCTTGTCAAGCGCCCGCGTCTGCTTGCGACCATTTGACCGTGGACCCATCTAGCTATTAACATACGAAGAGAAGATCACTCATTTTGATAAAGATAGACCATTTCTTTCGGCTCTCTGTCTTTATTTGGCATTTGCTATTTCTGCTTGATGGTAGTTCTACCGCGGGAGCTGGGTGTTTAAGTTGTAATGTACATACATCTCTGAGCTGATCAAGTTCGGCTGCTCACGGGGCTTCCACGGCTCTCCTGCATGCTTTCTGCCCTGGGGTTTACTGTAATACGTAGGCTTAGGCTATGATCATGGCCGACCCCAACTGGGCTACATACGTAATTGGACGGATAGCACATTTGAGCACGCGGTACATACACGTAGCTGTCCAAGCAGAAGTGCCGTGAGCTCTGCACGTGCTCCTCGCCCCACTGGATATGATGTCACCAAGGCATCAGAACATCTTTGATTACTACGCATTTGTGTTATGGGGTACGAAGTACTCCATAATACGGTATGATTACCCGCATGCTGCGAAGCAAAATTGCCATCTGCGCCTAATGCCTGGCTGCGCCCTTTCTCAATTACGTTAAATCTTATTACTCTTCGAAACCCGCAAAGGCGGCAGGTGCTTTCTTTCATCAGCTCTTGCTATTTTCTTTCTATAAGGTAATAGTGCATCTGTCGTGCCTTTGGCCTCTAAATTCCCGACCTTTAAGTGGCCCTCGTTAAGAGTGTAAGCCCATAATGGACTAGTGCGGTACATAAAACTATATTCCGCGGCTCGGTGGCTGAAAGGCACAGAGCAGAAAGCTACTTGCTGGAAGCATGAGTCGGTCATCTAGGTACCTCGAAACGGCATGGTATCCAGCAGATTTGTGCGTACGGGCCGAGTATTTAGCAGAGGTTGGTTTTGCGGCAACGCGGCGACGGGTCCCAGGTTCCTCAAAAGTAACCTCTACCCGCATTTTTCCGTACGCAGAAATGTTCGCCGTAATCGCCCACCTTCCTCTTGCCTGGCCTGTGACTTTTTGCGGTACCGGATACACGGACTTAACACACAACTGTGCAGCAGGGAGGCTCGAATAAAAGGAGTAGCTTACAGAACATTACTCGTACAAAAGCAACTCTAACTCTTGTCGGCCAATCGCAGAAGAGCTTTCCAATCTGGGAGTGATTTGAACAGGCATTTTGCCGTATCGGCTCCCATGCCCTGATTTCCTATTAGGTATTTTTTGATGTTAATAGATCCGCGATAAGCACCCATTCTTATTTTTTCTTTTTATGTTTGGTTTCCTCTTATCAGTACCAAGACGGAAGGGAAAGTAAATGCGGGCCCTGAATTCTATAGCGCACCAACACAAAATTCCAGCTCGCAATGAACAACTACAGTTATTTTCTACTATTTCTGCTAGGGAAGAAGCTGCCGCAGATTCTATCGCCGTTGGCGACGTCCGGTAGAAGAAGAAAAAATATTTGTCTACGGCTGTGATGACACAAGTCAACCGCCATGTCATAGGCCAAAAAAAGGATCAAAAAGTCTACCACAAGAGTCTCAAAAGCCCTCCAAAAAACAGATCCTTCTAATAACTGTCTTCACGTCCACAATATTACCATTGATTCTGCGTCTGGCCTTTATTTTCTGTAGTCGTACGAGGGTTCCAATAGCCTCCGGAAGGGATATCGCTTTGTGCGGTGGCACTAACATCGTGCTCCACACGGCAAGAAGCCACGCCCTACGGAAGGTACGGTGACGAAAACAAGAAGATACACTATGCCCAACTACCACCGCCAAAAATCTCGAAGACACTAGGCCGCAGCCAATTGCTAGACGGTCTATCTCATTACCAAGCCGCCACCAAAGCCACAAGAAGCGACGAAGAGTGCGCGAAAAGAGTTCTCACTACCCGGCCTTGACTCAACCTACCCCAAACCCCGATTTCTCCCACCCGGGGCTTCATCATTCACAGGAACACGCAACGACACTAGGTCGCCGGACCAATCCCAAAACCGGCATCTCTTTTCAGATTGTTGGGTCTGCTCACTTTCTCTGAACATCTCATTTCGATTTTTCCGTCCCTTTTCCCATATTTTTATTTTGTATCACTGCTTTCCATAAAAAAAAACATCCCCCTTCGTCCTCCCCCCAAATCTCCCCACCGCGCACATTTCTGCGACCTGCCTCTATATCGCTATCTCTTGCTTCTGAGTTTTGTCATCTAGCCTAGCTAATTCGCTGAATAGCAGGCTCTTGCAGCTCTCCATCCCACTTCTTTCTCGAACTATTCTAGAGACAAATTCCCGTTATTATTCGATATCATTTTCACTCCAATGACACCGATAAGCCTAGCTTATCTCATCCTCATCTCAATCGTCACCTAACCACCTCACCTCCACACACCCCCCCTAGCCCCCCGTTTTCAGAGATCTCTGGTCATTTTCTTTCTTTGCAGTATTCGATCGTTTTACAAACGGCAACGTCAAATTCATTCAACCAGAGACGCTCGCCATTGCGCCGGCTCTTTTTTATCTCTTAGGCTCCGGGTTTGTCATTGACCCTGATCTCCATTTCTCCCCCCGTCGCGTGCTCCGTGTACTCCGTAGTTCAGTCACGACCACAATAAATTACGTTTGTTACTCTTGGCTCTTGCTTTTCTGGAAGGAGCGAGGGTCTGATTATTCGCACAACCTTATATCATACGTGCTCAGCACTTGTTGATAAGGGCCACCTCTTGTCATTTGACAAAGACACACCACCAAACTGTACCGTCGATCGACCTTATCTGGTGGCCAGCGAAACATATTTTCCGTTTCACACGACCACGTACGAAGGACGTTATCAGTGCCGTGTGCGTGGTACTCTTGTCCTTACTTGCCGACCCACTTGACATAATTAGGACCTTATCTCTGCCTGTATCCGGTGTCCTTTGCACACAGTTGAGGACAAGGTATTAAGTCTTATCAGCAACCCAGAGAGGGGTCCTCGTCGATTTCTGGCAGTCCATCTTTGCGACTGTCTGCTCGCAAAGTACTCATCTGCCTTGTATCCTAGTTTTGTTGACTAGACCAGTGCAGGAAAGTACTGAAGCCGCAGCATCGAGCAGCATCCATTGGCATTGACGCTTGTCTTATCTAGCCGTCTTCCGTTTGGTAGCTTTGTGCGGGTTCTAGAGAGCGCATCCCCACGGACAGTACGTCGTCGACAACGGTTCAGCCAGTCAGGCGGAACGGCTCTGCAATTTGCTGCTGCAATTGGCAGCTCTAACTGCTATCTGTTCGCTTCCGCCGTGTCGACGAAGTTAGCTCTCCTATCCACACACCCTCTAGGTCATCTTTTATTGTAGATCTCCGTTTTTGTTACCTCCACGCTGCTTTCAGATTGAGCAGCTGCTTTGCTCTGCAAGCAACAGGCGAGTGTTGGCCTGCAGCCCACTCCACCACCCCTCCGACACCCCGTCCGTCGAAAAACGCATTGTGCTTCTACGGGGTAAATCGGCTTTTCTCTTTTGGTCCGCATACAGATACCTCTTTTTACTCGCGCCATGTCCACTCCGAGCGCAATGGCCAGGACGGCTCCAATTCCTATCGCTCCAAAACCTTCTTCTTCTTCTTCTTCTTCTGATCCTGTTAGCCGTGCCACAGGGTTTTCAGCAGTTAGACGTTCGCATCCACCTAGCCGCCAGGGGAGCATCAATGTCGACTCCTACCCTGCAAGCATTGCCGGACTCGACTCTCCAGATTCGGATTCGCCTTTGAACAACTACGCCACCATTCCTTGCGAAGCCTGCCAGCGTCGGCGGATCAGATGCGTCATGAGCGACGACGAGGACGCATGTATCTCTTGTCAAGTTAACAGCATTGAATGCTCTCTTTCTGGGAGCCCTCAGCCTCGTAAGCGGAAGCTGGGTGGCGACCTGGACGATAACGGCAGCAAAAGAGGGTGAGATCATAAGAGCCAAATCATGCGATTAGAAACACTCCCAAGCAGCTATTATAAGCGGATTATAGACCGTCTCCAGCATATTGCCTCGCATTACCGCACTGCTGTGTCCCTCTACTTTTACTGGGCCCCCCCCAATTCATTCCACCCTCCCCCACTCTGACAGCCTTGCTATGCACATGACTCTGCAATATTTATCTGTTTCTCTCCGAGTTGTTCCCTTTTCTCCTCTCTTCTGTTTCATCTTTGTTTTTTTTTCACTCCGTCAAAACCCGTCTAGTCGGCGGCTATTGGGGGGCGTGAAGGAGGGAGGACGTCTTTCGCTTATTGCCTACCAATCTGATTGATATGAGTGGATTTCTAACTCTTGATTGGTGCACAGGTATTCGGGAAGATATGATAACAGACGTCGTCGTCAACACGGCAGTCTTTCCAGCACAGCCGTTAGCAATTCTCTCGTCGAGGATATGGCCAATTTTGGCGGCGTCACAATGTTCAAACGCACACTCGGTCTCCAACTAGACCGATATTCGCAATATATTGGGCCTACAACTGACTTCGAGCCGTCTTTGATCAACCTCTCTCCCTTCGATCCCCACGACGAGAGCCTGCTAGCGAGAGGGACTTTGCGAAAAGTAAGCGATAATGACACGTTTTTACTTCTTCCGGACTACAACACTCCCGGTTTCGAGCATATAGTCGAAGATCTGGATGAAATCGAACGTATTGTTGCGCCGAACGGCCGGCGACTAGTCGATTTATATTTCCGTGTGGTTCACCCAGGCTTTCCGATCGTTCAGAAGACAGTCTTTTATGAAAAATATGAAAACAACTTGCGGGAATTTTCGCCGCCATTGCTCGCCGCGATCTACATTTTAGCCATCAACTGGTGGGATCTAGATGAGGAACTCTCTAACCAGCCACGCCCAAATGTTCGCGAACTCGAGCGGCTCGTCCGCACTACGCTTGCAGATTCGATGTTTCGTCCCAAACTATCTACCGTTCAAGCTGGCCTTTTGCTGTCACAACGCCCCGAAGGCGATCAATGGGCGCCTACCGCTCAGCTGGTTGCTATTGGACAGGAACTTGGCCTACATCTGGATTGCTCGGCTTGGAAGATTCCTCCTTGGGAGCGTGGTCTGCGAAAGCGCCTAGCGTGGGCACTATACATGCAGGACAAATGGGGTGCTCTGGTTCATGGCCGCCCTTCACATATCTTTGCCAGCAACTGGGCGGTAAAACAGCTTCTTCCGAACGACTTCCAGGATGTTGAATGGGATGAAGACGATACTGAAGAACAAATCGAGATCGAGCGTGGCCGTACATTGTTTGTGCAGATGGTTCAGCTCACACAGGTGCTAGCCGAGATTCTAGATACGTTCTACACCTTACAAGCTATGCAGAACGTGGATGCGGCAGGTTCACAGGGTACGCAGCTTGTTTTGACTCTA
This sequence comes from Hawksworthiomyces lignivorus, assembly GCA_002917075.1. NCBI lineage: Eukaryota > Fungi > Ascomycota > Sordariomycetes > Ophiostomatales > Ophiostomataceae > Hawksworthiomyces > Hawksworthiomyces lignivorus. The sequence continues at coordinate 619,430 of NTMA01000010.1, read as the reverse complement.
GCCAAACCGATTCAACTCAAATTGAAAGAATGGTACTCGGCACTGCCGGCAGCTGTTCGCATGGACTCCTCATATTCTTCTGGCGGTGCTTCGACTAACATCAGCGGCAACCGCCTTTCGAGCATCGGATATCTCCACTTGGCGTATTTCGCAGCCGAGATAACATTGCACCGCCGCATCATCCGGTCAATGACTTCACCAGCCGGTTCAGTTGCAAGCACGCCGCAGCCCGCATCCTCTCCGATCATGCTATCCAATAGCAGCAGCGCGAATAACTTGGCTGGCAGCGTCGGTGGCCCAGAGCCTTACGTGCAACACATTTGCCGGTCAGCAGCGAAGGCGAGATTGATCTCGGCCATGGATTTTGTAAACCGGCTCACGCCTAATCACCTGCGGGCGTTTTGGTACTTTGCGTCGAAAACTAACTTTGCTCTCATTGGCACCTTTGGCAGCCTACTGTGGGCTACCTCACCCGGACGTGAAGAGGCAGACTGGTATCGCCGTCGACTGGGCGAGTACCGCTGGACGCTCTCTGTTAGTTCTAAACAGGGTGAAGGCAAGGGCCTGACAGAGTTTGCCATGGGCATGTTGGACATCAGCACTGGTCTCCTTAAAAAACTACCAGAGAAACCGAGCTTCAGTCGAAGTGCTAGCGTTGTTGACATGGACGCTGCTCGGCGCCAGAGCATTCTAGCTCTGGGTATGGGCAGTGGAGGTTTTGGTAGTGCCGGTGTTGGCATTGTTGGCGGCTTTGGGAATGTCGGCTTTGAAAACTTCGGCGGCATTCCCAGCACTGACGCAAGTGGAGTTCAAAGCCCGAAGAGTTCTGATGAGGACAGCAGCGACGAAGGCATGTATGGAAACTTCGCTCCGGGAGGTATGGCAAATATTGCTGAGTGATACTGGCGTCTATAAAGTCGAAAGACCTAGGTTGGCCTTTGGGGAGAGCCAAATCTGTACCAAATGGATGCAACCCCACTTGGGCGGAGGAGAATCTCCACGGAGTGAGGGGAGCTCATGTGATGAATGCTATGCTGCAAGAAGGCAGTATACAGAGTGACGTCTTGATGTTTCTTTCTTTTCGTGTTCTAGGTCATTTCATATTGGATGGTTGCGCTTGGCATGGGCATCACTGGGCTGTTTTGGTCGGGTATAAAAAGCACGAACGTATTTAGGTCATCTTTTCCTCGATACCATGAGATGGATAGAGTGTTGGAATTTTGTCTTTATTGTTTTTACTGCCTCTGTATTTTGTATTGTCTTTTCTTACCATAGTCGTGGACGGTCGAATAGCATTTGCTCTCCACGAGATATATATCCAATTCGCACCTTCTGTACGTCATACCCCCACGACAATCTCATGCACTTATAACGATCTTGAAGTTGGATAAAATCGAGAAAGTAAGGCTATACATGTTAAGAAAGGTGAGTTTCGAATTGCTAAGCTACCTGATGATTCAGGAGAGAATAGAGGAAGAAACTAGTACGTAGCGAGGAAAAAAATACACTTGTATGCTTAAATTAAAATGGGCAAGCAATACGACAAATGGTAACGCGGGCGGGGACGTGGAAGATTATCGCGGATGCATATACCAGCAAAGAACACGAAGGAGTCGGGACACATTTGCCGGTATCCTTTCTCAGATAGAGCAGGGTCGAACACGTCCGCAACTCGCATTGATATCGGACTAGGCCGGCTTCTCTTGTCCGCACGCCGCATTGAACGACTGGAGCCAAGCATAGCAGGCCTCATGAACACGGCATTTTCCATGCGTCCTTGAAATTTCGCTGAGCTACCTTTTTTGGTCCCCCCTGCTCCTCCTCGATCCACTAGCTTTTGAGATCGAAGAACCACTCCATATTCGTTTGTACGAGTAGTCACAATGCGACACCGTATAAACAACGAATAAGCACAAAATGTAGCGCGTTCTTCCTGTTCCTTTTTTTTTTTTTTTTTTTTTTTTTTCCCTAGAAAGGAGGGTGCGCAATCTTACTTGCACCAAATCGCTATGCTTACATATATATCTGGCGCTTCCGCGCGCCGCCGAGCCTCCCCCTATCCGGTATTTTTGGGTTTGGCCTCATTTTCAACCCGTATAATAAATTAGATCCTGACAGGGTCCCGCATCCGCATCCCTATGACTGAGCAAGAATGCCTTTGTTCGATGTGCGTCTCAATGTGAATTGCCATTTAAGCAGGTACTTTGCCCTCAATTTTCTTCTTTTTCCCCTTTTGTTCTTTGACCCTTGCGTCTGTGTTGAGGCTCTCTCCCTTTTGCGTGCCGAGCGTGGATATTACTCGCAGTAATGGCCTAGGCACCCAATTCGCGGTGGCATGTCCTCGTTGTATTTCTTGCGCCACTTGCCCTTTCCATCCCCAAAGCACGAAAGGCGAAGCAAGGGTAGCAATTCGTAGAAAATTTTGGGTCAGGCACCGACCCGCCTAGACCAGGGTCTAGCCAATGGTATCTTAGATCTCCACCCACACTGCATCCCCAGAAGGCATAGCTTCTTGACTTGGCAGGGCCTGGTCCCCCAAATGACCTCGTCTAGGAAATGGCTCTCCGTCCTTTCACGTACATCGTAGTTGGCCAACACGTATTCTACTATACAAGGTACACCAGCTGAATCCGTGGTCAATAGTACTCTCGCGCTTGTGAATATCGGTGACCGCTAGGCGGAAAGACCTGGCGACACTCTGCTGGCCTCAACAGATATGACCGAATTAAGTAAGGTCACGATATTTCTCTCTCGTATGGCAGAAGCGAGGGAAGTGGAAGCGTGCCAAACTGCACGTGTAGGACAGGGGGGGATGTCCGCCTCTTTTCTCCTTTTGAATCTGGCGCCGATGTTTGCTTCGCTTCGTCACCTTTAAGATCCGCCGATGGCCCGCCTAGGCCTTCGTCTGAAGATGCTCTCTTCTTTCTTTGTTCGTCGACCCGAAAGTCTGGAACCATCTGGCTTTCTTTCGCCATCTACACTCGTTTACATACTCCCTCAGGGACTGTCTCTCATTTACATCCGTCTTGGAACTGTCATTCTTTTAAATTTGCGTCTTCGTCTTTTTTGACATTACTCTCTTTTACCTCTCGTCATTCTCTCTCTTTTCGTGGTCTTACCCCATAATGGCGTCGATCTTCTTGGCACGGCTGCTCGTGCTGTTGGCAGCTGTTGCCTTCCAGCGGGCAGTGGCCTTCCCGCTTTTCTCCCGGCACAGCATTGCTTCTCGTGCCTCCAACCCCGGTGTAGTAGGCAACCTTCCAATCCCCAGCGGCTTCACCAAGACACTCTTCTCAGATGACTTCTCTGGTCTTGCCGCGGGCAGCCTGCCTTCCTCCGCCCGCTGGACGATCGACACGGGCACTAGCTACAAGGGTGGCCCAGCCCAGTGGGGAACGGGCGAGGCCGAGGTCTACGCTGCGAGCACCGATAACTTGCAGATCACTTCTTCGCAGACCCTGCTCATCACTCCCGTCCGTACTAGAGTCCCCGGCAAGACGACCTTCACGTCGGGCCGCATTGAGTCCGTCAAGGCCTACGACTTCACCTGCGCTGTTGGCAAGAAGGTGCGCATTGAGTCTCGCCTGAAGCTCGGCAACGGCGCCGCCTCCACGCAGCTGGGCATCTGGATGGCCTTCTGGTCGCTCGGCTCCGCTTTCCGTGGCAACTACAACAACTGGCCCGCCGTCGGCGAGGTTGACATCATCGAGTCCATTAATGGCCAAAACTTGGCCTACCAGACCGTCCACTGCGGCACCGCAAACGGCGGCCCCTGCCACGAGACGACCGGCATCAGCAACACCTTTGGCTTTGCCCGCGGCGCCTGGTACACGGCCGCCGTCACCATCGACCGTACCGCCGCCAAGTCCACCGCCGACTGGCAGAAGGAGACCATCACCTGGACCCTGAACGGGCGGGTGGTCTTCACCCTCAAGGCCACGACTGTCAACAACCAGGCCGACTGGGCTACGCTGGCCCAGAACTCTAAGTTCCTCCTGTTCAACGTGGCTGTCGGTGGCGCGTTCCCCAGCGCTGTCGCCGGCGGCTCCACGCCGACTGGCGCCACGAACGGCGGCGTCGGCTCGAGCATGGAGGTTGACTATGTGGCCGTGTGGAGCTCGTAAAGCGAAACGGAACAAAATGCATTGGGAAAGGTAATTTGACTAGTTAAGATATCTTATACACATTTTCGCTCTTTGTTTCTTAGATTTTGCGCTCCGCTTCATAGACTTCCTCTTGTCTGGTGTCATTCTGTTTTTGTTGGCAGCACCTCTTTAATACCCGGCGTTTAGATAATCGTCAGCTCACCACTCGAGGCCCGCGGAAGAGATATAACAAAAACACATGTTGAGACGCCGAAGGACCTGCTCCCAGTTTTAGTGTTGCTCGTGAAGATTTGAGTAATTTCGATAATTAGACATGAGTGAAAATGATATTGATACAAGGGTGATTTCCGTATGGTACACGCTAGATAGAATATCAGAAAGCCGACGTGTGGTCCCCTATCGACGCCTCCTGGGCTCGTCGCCTTCGCCTCGTCGCTCTCTCTCTAGCATCTCGTCAAAGTCCTTCTGAGCCTGCTCGCGAGCATATGATTTCTCCTCGTCACCCTCATTGTATGTGTAATCATCATTTCCTTGCCTACTTCTAGGCACTGGTTGCTGAGGCTGTGATGTGGGAGGTGGTGGACCGCGGCGAGCTCTTGTCCAGCCCGTAGCGGAACCCGGCTGACCTGTGGATGCCTGTGTCCGCAACCGATCCCAAGCGGAGCCGCCGGATGGGCTGGCGGCTTGCTGCCATCCCTTGCGCTGCTCAGATGGCGCAACAGGCGAAGCATCATCATGATATCCGGCGTCGTCAAAACCCTCTGGATCCGCATAATCGCTGTCGTTATATGCCTGTGGCTGCTGCGTCTGTGTTGGTGGGAATTTCTGAGGCTGTGGCTGGTGATGCTCCTGCTGCTGTTGAGCGCTTTGCGGAGCGCCACCAAGGGAGCTCGCCGGATAGGAATCTCCGTATTGCTGCCTATTGTTGACCCCGTCGTTTGAGGCACCTGAATCATTGTATTCGCCAGGGATGCTCTGCGATTCCGGAGATGGGGAGGGTATTTGCCGGCCGGGAGGTGTTCCTCCGGGCTGGTGCTGCCGTCGTGCAGACATTCGCGCAGCCATAGCTTGCTTTATAGAAGCGCGCAGATCTGCTAGCCGCGGATCACGCTCAAACTCGACACTCTTGACCGACATGGAGTAGGAGATAAATAGAGTCCGCAGCACCCAATGGGATATGCTGCCATAGAGGAGAAAGCGCGAGGCGTGCCACGCAGAGCGAGCCGAAACACCCTGCAACACGGAGAACCGCGTGCTTGGGAAAACATTTGGGTTGAAGCTCTCTCCCGGCTGGTAGAACGGAAAGCGGAATGCAGCACGGCCACGGCTTTCATAAATCCACGTCGTCCCCATGAGCACAGGAGCTTCGTAAGACATGGTCACTACGGCTTTGGCGGTTTGCGCGGCGACCACCTGGACCTCTTCCGGCGTTAAGTTGCGCTGTCCTCTCCACCGTGTCTCCATGACACTCAGTGCCACGGCTGCACGGTACCACTGATCATTGAATCCGAGAAGTGGGCCGAAGAAAGGCACCTTTGGGAGGGTAGACCAATTGACTGGTAGATGCTCTGAGAGCTTCGCCAGGTCCGCTAGGGACTTGATATGCAGATTGCTGACGGGGCTTGGATCGACACTCGGGTCGAGTGAATTGTGCGGATCGTCCTCCATTTTCATAGAATTGAATTTCTTGTTAGGCTGCCTTTCCCCGGTATGCCTTCACGATGGCGTGAAAAAAACAGCTGACGATGGCAGATTGCCGTGATGTGGAACGGGTCGGATTTCATAAGAGGGGTATGAGATCATGGATATGTCACGTGTCTTAGGACGAAGCTCGCGCCACAGCTGTGCGCCACAAACGATTAAAACGGCTCTTAGGGAACGCGACTCACAGGCTAATAGACGCGTGGTGGGGATGTTTGTTCCCCTGGCTACGAGACAACGCGTGTTGGTCGCGTCTTCTACAAGACACAGGCTCTAACACGCAAATTATGGGTCACAGCAATGCCTAAGTATAGAACCCATAACGCACCACATACGGCCCATCGGCGTCCATTGGCCGTTGTAAATTTACGTGCATTGGCCAAGACAACCATACGTCGCTCTCTGCTGCCACATGTGGACTTGGCCTGGTCTGTTTTGATTCTTACGCTATTATGCCTCTCCAGAAGTCGTTTTCGGAACAGCATAGTCGACCTTGGGTGCGTCAGCGACGGTAACCTTTGTGTTTCCATTCGATGACTGACGATTTGTTCACAGAGAAACCACAGAAATCGGCAATGGCAGCGGTCTCATTCATACGCTCCACGACCACAGTATCCTCCAGTACCGCCACCACCTCCTCCGCCGCCTATCGAGATATCCAAGACCACCAAGAGAAAACTCAAGAAGTTCCATTTTAAGCCTCCGCTTGACGAACTGCATGCCGGCATTAGCAGTAGGAGCAGCACTGGAAGGGATTCTGAGCAGCTGCCACTGCTCGAAGCGACATCCAATACCGGTGGCCATCTCTCGGTCAAGGTGGCAGGCGACGCCGCAATGGCTTCTACGCCATCTGTAGCTCTTCAATCAAGTGCCGGAACCGGGTCTGGAGATAGTGCCGGTCCAACGGTAGTAACTGCGGACAAAGAGGAAACCGTGGCTAGAGAGGGAAATGACTCCGACAAAGAAAACGGCATGCTTCCCAGCACGCAACCGAACAAAATAACGGCTCCCATTTCGGCCACCCCCGAGTTCTTGAGTATCCATATTGGGACGCCTCGTGCTCGATTTGCATGGCAAGACTTAGCCGGTACACCAGATACGCCCAAGATTAAGGAGTCGTTGGGTATCTCACCAAATGCACAGCTATCATGGATGACGGAAGGCACCCACATTCCATCACCTGTAGCAGCCAAACAAGGCACAAAGAGAACCCGCAGCTCATCTCCTCCTTCATCTCCTTCTAACTCCAAATCCAAGAGGGCGGCCCTGAATGTTCAAAAGTTCAAGGAAGCTTTGAAAACGGCTCTTGCTAACCCAGCCCCTCCACCTGCCCGGAATCGGCTAGCACGGCACCATACGGCAGTGGGAGGATCTACAGTAGCTGCAACCGGTCCGTTAGGCCTGGATCCGCAACAGCCGACAGCTCAACAAGAACCATCTCCGAGAGGAGCAACACCGTTCAGACGAACCGTGAGCTGCGGCGATCCTTTGCCAACAAAGCGAAGAAAGGTAGATACGAATGGTACCGACACCCCCACACGTCCTCGTCGTCATGGGCATGTTGATATAGTTGCTCCCGGCGAAGTGGTTGTATCCACCGGAGCCGATGATATCGACACACCTAGAACTTCGACGGACATTCCGAAAGCTGGAAAAAGATTACACCAGCGCTCCCAGCGCTCCCAGCGAGAACAACGACTGCCAATACCACCGTCTAGGACATCTAGTGAACACAGACAACCCTCGGCAGATGGATTTCAAATCCAATCTATTCCTTCAGCGAGCCCTAGAAGGCATTCCCACCGAACTGGTGAAGACCTGCCTGATGCAGAGGAAAGCATGCCAGATACAGAATCGGCCAGTTTAAAAATTGTGCCAAAGAACGAGCAGTCTGATAGTTTTTCCGACTACGGAGATGATCTTTTTGATGACGACGTGCTTGCTGAGCTGGATGCTAGCCTGGCACCTCCTACTGAACACACAACTGTTGCAAGCATACAAGATAACCAGGCGACAGACACACACGACAACGGCAACAATGAGTTTGATGATTTAGACGACGATATATTTACGGCGGCCGAAGACTTTATGGCGGAAATTGAGTCAGAATCGCACCCCAAAGCGGTGAAGGCCCCGAGGGCCGACGCTTCCGCTGTTCACTCAACTTCTAATGTCGGACCTGGTGATGCTGTGGATGATATGGAAGACTTGTACGGCGATGACTTCGGGGAAGACTTTGATTTCGATGCGGCCGAAAAGGCTGCCACACAAGCTGCAGAAAACGCGGCGCCTTGGGCAAATTTACCAAACGTATGAGATATCTAATAGACGCAACGATGTTATGATGGTATTTTGCTAAGATAATGACGGCGTAGTCTAGTCAAAAACTTAGGGCCATTCAGCGATATCTTGTAACGAACGTAATTATATCTGCGTACACCGACGAAAAGCAGAGGTCATCCCAAGAAAAGGCAAGCAGCTCCCAAATATTTTTCACTTCATTCTCAATGACATTGCTAACCTTGCGTAGATTCTAGTTGTTCAAAGAGAAAGAACCAATTCGTTGCGTACGGTTCATCTTCGGGGCGACTGGTTCGAGACGCCTGCCAGCGCTAAGTCTTTTGTCCACGTCTTGGGAGAATTCAATGCTTCCGGCAAATGTGTTGTCGACAATGATCACTATATGCTCATTCTTCACCCCGACCAGCTTATTTCTTCTACTGTTGTGGCAGATTCATTTAGCTGCACGCGTCGCGCTGTTCTTCAAGATCGAGTGAAGGCTACAAGTGATCCTAGCCAAGCACTAGTGTACGGGACACTTCTTCACGAGATTTTTCAAGAAGCTCTCATGGCCAATCAGTGGAGTCGGTCATTCTTAGATGTTGTTGTCGAAAAGACCATTAAGAAGCATCTTGAAGATCTCTATACAATCAAAGTTGAACCTAGTTTAGCCCGCGAACATCTTTTGACGAAGACAAAAGAGCTTCAGTCGTGGGCTGAATTGTTCATTACTTCACACCCGAAGGTATTTTTCTCATTTATTGTTTTCAATTTTCTGATCCCCCGCTGGGTTGTCTCTAATCAGTTATTTTTAATTGGCCTTAGCCGGACGCAATCGTCCAAGGTAGAAACGGGGAAAGGGTCAAAATGTGCGTCAATAAGCTACTTGACGTGGAAGAACACGTCTGGTCACCTATGTATGGCCTTAAAGGAAATATCGACGCCACCGTTCAGGTCACCATGGAATCTGGCCGAGACCGCCGCACCCTGACAGTGCCTTTTGAGCTCAAAACCGGCCGTAATGCTAGCAGCAGCCATCAAGCTCAAACAGTGCTGTACAATCTTCTCTTGTCCGATCGTTACGATATCGAAATTGTCTATGGGATTCTCTACTATATGGAGAACTCACAGATGTTGCGAATTCCAGCTATTCGTCACGAGCTTAGGCACATGGTTATGAAGCGCAATGAGTTGGCATGCTACGTCCGTGAGCGCAGCGTGCAGTTGCCCCCGATGCTGAAAAGCCGAAATTCTTGTGGGAGATGCTTTGCACAAACTTCCTGCTTTGTATACCACAAGCTAGCCGATGATGGCAATGGAGAAACGAGCGGCATGGACGATAAATTCGACGAAGTTGTGGGCCATCTTACCCCTAAACACAAAGAGTTTTTCGTAAAGTGGGAGGACCTATTGACGAAAGAAGAAAAGGAGAGCCAGAAGCTTCGGCGGGAGCTGTGGACCATGATCAGTTCCGAACGTGAAGAACTGGGCCGGTGCTTCGGGAATGTTATTATTGAAGAAGGCTCTGCTTTCGAAGATCAGAACAACCCCAAGATCAACCGATTCCATTATACATTCATAAAGGAGAATTCTCCCCCCGGATTCTCCTTTATGGATTCACAACTCATTGTTGGAGAGCCCATTGTTGTGTCTGATGAGCAAGGGCATTTTGCTCTGGCGCTCGGATTCGTCACAGCCGTGCGAAAACATCGAATCGACGTCGCCGTCGACCGGCGACTGCACAATGCACGTATCCGACAGGCCGGGTTCGACGAGAAAACGAATCAAGTCTTCGCAGGCATCATGGAAGCTGCTCCTGTTTCCAAAAAGCACCAAACTCAGGACGAACAAGAAGTGGTACGCTACCGCTTGGACAAGGATGAGTTCAGTAACGGCATGGCCACGGTGCGCAACAACTTGGTGCAGGTCATGGCAGGCAAACAAATAGGCTCACGAGAAATTCGACAGCTTGTTGTTGACCTTGTGCCGCCGCGCTTCAAGGCCATGTCGACTCAGTACGTCCTCGAAGTTTCTGCGACTGAAAGTCTCAATGTTGACCAGAGGCGGGCAATCGAGAAAGTGATGTGTGCTCAAGACTATGCCCTTGTTCTTGGAATGCCTGGCACAGGCAAGACCACGACCATCGCGCACATCATTCGCGCTCTCGTTCGCAAGGGGAAAAGCGTGCTGCTCACGTCCTACACGCACACCGCCGTAGACAACATCTTACTGAAATTGAAAACGTCTCAGATACCCATCCTGCGCCTTGGAGCACCTGCAAAAGTACACCCAGAAGTGCAAGAGTTTGCCATTCTTGCTGGCGAGCCGAGACCTAGCTTTGAGAGCATCCGCAGTGCGTGGCATGAGCCGCCCGTTGTGGCTACGACATGCTTGACAATCAATCACGCTATTTTCAACGAACGGACATTCGACTACTGTATCGTGGATGAGGCTAGCCAAATTACATTGCCCATTTGCCTGGGCCCCATTCGCATGGCGCGCACTTTCGTTCTCGTCGGCGATCATAACCAGCTACCACCACTCGTGCAAAACGAAGAGGCTCGTATTGGTGGTTTGGACGTGTCATTGTTCAAGCTTCTCTCGGATACACACCCTCAATCTGTGGTTAACCTAGAGCACCAATACCGCATGTGCGAAGATATCATGGCGCTAAGCAACACGTTGATTTACAACGGTCGTCTGAAGTGTGGCACGGAAGAGCTTCGCACTCGCAGCTTACACGTGCCTGATATGAGCAGGTTGCAGCAACACCACTACGATGCAGACTCTGTTACTAGTTTGAAGCCGAGGTCATTTTGTGCTGCAACTTCATCTTGCTGGCTTCATGATTTATTGCTGCCAGAAAGGCGTGTTGTGTTTGTCAACACCGATGCTATTGAAGAGAGCCGTGAGGAGGCCAGGGGCAACCTCATCGTTAACCCATGCGAGGCTCGCCTAGTAACCCAACTCGTGGAAGGCCTCCTGACTGTAGGTGTGTCAGCGTCAGAAATCGGTGTTATGACCCACTACCGGTCGCAGCTTTCATTGATCAAACACCACTTACGAGGTGTCACGGGCTACATTCAGCCGGGTTCTAGTATAGAAATTCACACAGCCGATCGATTCCAGGGACGGGACAAGGAAGTCGTTGTTCTATCTCTAGTGCGAAACAATGAAGCCTGCAGCATCGGCGACCTGCTCAAAGACTGGCGCCGTATCAACGTGGCTTTTACGCGGGCAAAAACGAAGTTGATTGTTGTTGGCAGCCGCAGCACTCTTAAGGGGAAGGATAAGGGAGAGAACGGAAGCGGTGGAAGAGGAACGAAGTTGGAGGCCGGCGCCGATAACAGCAACATCAACGGCGAAGAAATGTTGGCTCGGTTTATTAAGCTCATGGAAGAGCGAGCTTGGATCTACGATCTGCCGAGCGATGCTCTCGACAATCATTTCTTCGAGGAATTTCCATCTACGCAAGCTGGATCTGTAATTCTGGGCGAGGCACGCTCACCAAAGTCGGCAAGGACAAAGACCGAGCCAAGGCGAGCACGACTGCTTTCAGTAACGTCACCGAAATCAAAAACAAGGGTACCATTATCGTTGGGAAATCAAAACAAACAACCGTTAAAGCGTGCGAGGATCAGAGAAGAAGCGCTTTTGAAAGGAAAGCCGATTCTTCAGGGGATTTTGAACGACATGATGGGTGGCAAGTATGGTCAATGAACGGGACGGAGGATAATTGCATTCATGGACAGGATAAACGCCATTTTTGAACACAGCATTATATTGATTTTGGAGCATATTTTGGATAGTAGTGGTTATTACATTTCCGTTCTGGGCGTTAGACGAAGAAAAGGAGTCTTTTTTTGAACATCGACTTGGATCATAATAGCGGCCGCAGCTAGTGGGGAAATAAGGCTACTATCCTCTTGTACATTGGGTGCTAATATCAGTATCATTGGAAAGACTTTTTGGTTCTCACGTGAGCCAAGCTAAAAGGCTTTGCACTTTAATTCTAATTCAAATACCCAGGAGCAACATGAGGATCTGGATGTACCTAGGCGAGACGTCTAGAATCTGCGGTTGAAAAAGAAAGAAAGAGACGTATTCTGGGTTCTGGTTTTGGGGGCAGTTCGACCTGAATAAATTCTTCAGATCATATTTTGCCCCGCACTATTTTCATTTGCAAAGTCCTCTTTCAGTGACTTCAACTTGGCTAGAATTTTTTTTTTCTTGCCTTGACTCAATTATACCACTAAAGATGGCCAAGGACAAGAAGGGAAAGAGTGAGGGCAAAAAGGCCAAGGCGGCAGAAAAGAAGCAGAAGCAGGAAAAGAAGGCTGAGAAGAAGGCAAAAGTGAAGAACGCCAAGCAAGACGGCAGTGATGCCGAGGACGTCGACCTGGACCAGGTGCTTGAAGAGTACAAGCGGCAGCAGGAGCAGTTTCTCAAGATCACGGAGACGGTGGCAGACGGCCCACCCAAGGCACGAGCGGCGGCCTGCTTCCTAGCTTCGCCGGCCAACGCCAACCAGCTGCTCCTGTTCGGAGGCGAGTACTTCAACGGCGCGCTGGCGACCTTCTTTAATGACCTGCACATCTACTACATCGACCGCGACGAGTGGCGCACCGTCACCTCGCCCAACACGCCCCTGCCGCGGTCGGGCCACGCCTGGTGCCGGGGCGGCAACCAGAGCGGGTCTGTGTTTCTCTTTGGAGGCGAGTTCAGCTCGCCCAAGCAGGGCACGTTTTACCACTACAACGACTTCTGGCGGCTGGACCCGGCCTCGCGCGAGTGGACGCGCCTCGACTCCAAGGGCAAGACGCCGCCGGCCCGCAGCGGCCACCGCATGACCTACTTCAAAAACTACATCATCCTCTTCGGCGGCTTCCAGGACACGGCCAACCAGACCCGGTATCTGGCGGATCTCTGGCTCTATGACACGACCAACTTTGTCTGGTTCAGCCCCACGCTGCCGCCGGCCCAGCTCAAGCCCGACGCGCGCTCCTCCTTTACGCTGCTGCCACACGAGCAAGGTGCCGTGCTGTACGGCGGCTTCTCGCGGGTCAAGGCCGCCTCCAATCCCGGCAGCGGCGGCAAGCACGGCGGCGGTGGCAGCGGGCGCACGTCGATGAAGGCGGTCGTGCACCAGGACTGCTTCTTCCTGCGCATCACGCCGCCGGCAGCCGACGCGGCGCCGGGCACGCCGCCTGTGGTGCGCTGGGAGCGGCGCAAGAAGCCGGCCAACACGCCCAACCCGTCGCGGGCCGGCGCGACCATGGCCTACCACCGGGGCCGCGGCATCTTGTTTGGCGGCGTGCACGACGTGGAGGAGAGCGAGGAGGGCCTGGAGAGCGAGTTCTTCAACGGCTTGTTCGCCTGGAACATTGAGCGCAACCGGTTCTTCCCGTTGGGCCTGCGCAAGCCGCGCGCGGCGCCCAAGAAGGCGGCGCCCGCCGAGCAGCGCGTTGGTCGACGGAATCGCGCGGCCGCCAACGAGGAAGAGCTCCTCAGGCAGCTGGCAGCGCTCGAGGCGACAAGTGCCAAGAAGAAGGGGCTGGCAGGCGGTGGCGACGACGGCAGCGACGACGACGCAGATGCTATGGATGTTGACAAGCCGGCCGAAGAAGAAGAGAAGGAACCGGCGCGGCAGATGCCCGTGTCTATGGAGATGCCTCATGCCCGGTTCAACGCCCTGCTCGCCGTGCAAGGCGATGTGCTCTACGTATACGGTGGCACGTATGAGAAAGGCGACCGCGAGTTTACATTTGACGATCTGCACGCCATCGATCTTGGCAAGATGGATGGCTGCAAGGAGATCTTCAACCGGCCGCTGGATGACACTTGGATTGTGCGTTTTCACCACTTCACATTGCCTGCTCCGCATGCTAGGCTAGTACTAGTTGCACTGCTTCATTAGCTAACATATCTTAGGAATCCGAGGACGAGGACGATGATGAAGACGACGATGATGATGACGAAGACGACGAAGAAGACGAAGACGTGGACATGGACGCTGAAGAAGAAGCGGCGCCAAAGAAGTTCACGCCAAGCACCCGCAAGAAGGGTAAAGCTGCTTCTTCCGACACGACGTCCGTTGCAGGCTCGGAGTCGACCGCTGCAACGGTGGAATCTCAGACCGATTTGGACGAGGAAGAGGCAGATACAGCCGCTACTAGCGTCGATGACGGCTTGCCGCACCCAAGGGTATGTATTTTTTTTTTTTTTGGTTCTTTTTGTTTATTTGAGATTTTCATGGAAACAGTCGAGGAGAGGAAATCTAACACAATATAAAGCCCTTCGAATCACGTCGGGACTTCTTCAACCGGACTTCCAATGAGTGGCAAGAGATTCTGATGACGAACCTGCGCTGGAAGGCCATCAAGGTTGAGGACATGACCATCAAAGAGATCAAGACAAAGGCATTCGAGCTGAGCGAAGAGAAATGGTGGGACTGCCGCGAAGAGATCACGGCGCTCGAGGACGAGCAAGAGGCTGCGGGTATTGGAGAGGTGGTGTCTCTGGCCGACCGGGGCGATGCTGGAGCAGGCGGCGGTGCTGGGGGAGGACAGCGGAGGAGATAGAGAGCTCCCTCTGGTTTGCTTTAGGTTACATTTGATATATCACTGAAAAAAAATAGCACATAGCGCGGATAGTGGACATCTAGCAAAAGTTGGAAAGGAAAATAAACAAAGAAACAAAAGGCCATTATACTCTATATAGCTCTTCCTTGCTTGCCGCGGCGAGTTGCATCTAAGAGCAGGAAGCTCGAGACATTCGCCAGTAAAGTGGCCTCACGTGCACAGGCGTTGCGGGGCTTCACCAAAATCGCGATAGAAGACGCGAAAGTTCGCCTCTCCAGGCGAGACGCTACAAAATGGCCACAATTGCTTTATGAAATCGCGATGAGATTTTCACGGTGAATAAAACATCTCTTTTCACAAAATCTACAGAGTATAGAATTCATCCCAAGAAAGAGGGAAGGGCCTCTGCAGCGACCATGCCGGTCGGCATCCAGAGGCTCAACGCCAAGAAATCACAACCGAATCCGCACATCATCTTCATCAAGCCGCTGAAAGGACCCGATGAGGCTGTGGCACAGCAGTTTCTCGAGCGCATTGCAGCGCAATGTGGTACGTATGGCGTATGAATCTCGGCCATTAGTCCATCTTTTTGTTTTTGTTTTCCAGTTTCGTTTTGCTGGTGCTGACTCGTCTTCTCAGTACCCATCATGCGGGAGCACCACCTCAGCGTCATGACCCTCGAGGAGTATGAGCCGAACGCCGAGTTCGTGGGCCGCAATTTCAACGCGGGCGAGGTGGTCCAGCTGGTGCTCAAGGCGCGGTTTACGGGCCGGTGGCTGCCCTTCTCGTACGTGCAGATGGTGATGATGCACGAGCTGGCGCACTGCCGGCAGATGAACCACTCGCGGGCGTTCTGGGCGGTGCGCGACACGTACGCCGCGCACATGCGCGGGCTGTGGGCCCAGAGCTACACGGGCGAGGGCATCTGGGGCCGCGGGGCGCGGCTGGGCGCGGCTGACGGCGGCCCCCCCGTCTACGAGCGCAACATGGCGCAGCCCGGCGCGGACGACGGCGTGCTGCTGGAGCACCTGTGCGGCGGCACCTACCGGTCGCGTGGCGGCCGCAAGCGCAAGGCGCAGAAGCCTGCCCTGTCGTACCGGGAGCGCGAGGACCGCCGCATCCGGCGCAAGTTTGGCGTCAACGGCGTGGCCTTGGGCGACGACCTGGAGGAGCGCGCAAAGCTAGACGCGGCACCACAAAAAGGTGGAAAGCGCGGAGTCATCGGCAGCAGTAGCAGCAGTAGCAGCAGCAAGGCGGAGAAGAAGCGCATCGCGGTGAAGCCGCGTGTTGCTGTCAGCAAGCGAGGCCGCGAGCTTCGTGCCGCTGCGGCGCTGGCGCGGTTTGAGCAAAATAAGAAAGAAGAGAAAGAGGCAACCCCGTTTTTCAAGGCAGAAGAAGAGGATAGCGGTCAAGAAAACGAAGAAGATGCAATGGCGGAAATCAAGCGAGAAGAAGACGTCGATTTTGACTCTGAATCCAGCGGCGATGATGTGGACGAGGATGCTGAGAAGTCTGAGCTCAGCGGACCGGATGCGATCGACATTGACGGAACGCGAATGCTGGACGGCAAAGGTCGCGGCATGGTGCGGGTGTGCGAAGGCGAGAATATAGAAGACGATGCAGATGCGAAACGAGAGCTGCGGGAGCTGCTGCAGACATCAAATATGGGCCGCAGGGGGCAGCCACAGCAACAGAAAACCCAGCAACAAGAGAAAAAGCAGAAGGAGACCACGCGGCCATCTTCCCTTATTTCGAGCTGGGCGAGAAGTGAGCCGACAAAAAAAGAAGCCCCAGCATCTCGAATACCCAAACAAATAGCAGAAGCGGAACCAAAAGTGACGAGGGAAGAGCAACGACGTTTTGGCGTGAAAAGAGAAGTCAAGGACGAAGACGCTCAAACACCTCTATCAAGCATACCTTTGATAAAGCACTCCGACGGAGACAACAGTCGACCAACTTCCTCTGCTATTGACAGAAA
Organism: Hawksworthiomyces lignivorus; assembly: GCA_002917075.1. Classification (NCBI taxonomy): domain Eukaryota; kingdom Fungi; phylum Ascomycota; class Sordariomycetes; order Ophiostomatales; family Ophiostomataceae; genus Hawksworthiomyces; species Hawksworthiomyces lignivorus. The sequence goes on along the minus strand of NTMA01000010.1, from coordinate 602,784 downwards.
ACCGCCACGGCCGTCGGCTTCTATAGCTCCCAGCTCTGAGATTTCCTGTCCCATATGCAGTTTTGCCAATGGCGGGCTAGCTATTACCTGTGCTATCTGCGGGCATGTCCTGCACGAAGACGCTGTGCCTGGTGCATGGCGTTGTCAGAGTGCCAAGTGCCGCGCAGGGAGTGGTAGCCAGTTTGTCAATGCAGGTGACTGCGGTGTCTGCGGTGTCTGCGGAGAGCGAAAGGGAACAAGCAGCTGAAGCAAAAGAGCCTAGTTTTACGGGTTTGAGGCTACAATTGTCACTCCTCTTCTATCACGCCTAATGATTCCATGATGAAAACCAGATATACATGTAATAAAAATGTCTCAAGTAGTCTGCACGATTGTAAGAATGCAATAAATTATGTCCCCGGGGTATCAATGTACTTTTTTTCTTTGTAAACCAGTCTCCAAGCAGAACAACAGCAGAACGCCTTTTTTCCTCTGATGAAAAATCCCAGACGGGCCACCTTCACAGGCCGTACCGCGTGATACACTCCTCGCGGTGCAGCGCCAGGCAGTCCAAGGCGCACACGGGGGTGCCGCACTTTGTGCACTTGACGCGGCCCCAGTAGCCGCAGATGTCGCAGAAGGCGCGGCCGGGGTAGCGCTTCTCGGGCGCGGCGGCGCCGGGCAGGCCGCTGAGGTCGGCTGGCCAGGTCGCCCGCGCCTCGAGGTACGTCAGGGGCGGCCCGGCCACGAGGGCGCGCAGCTCGTCGTCGGTGGGCAGCGGCGGCATGCGGCTGGCGAGCAGCGGGTCGCCGTCGAGGGGGTGGGCCGGCGGCCGCGGGCCCTCGTACGGGAGGAGGATGCTGGAGCGCGGCGGACCGGCCGGCACCGGCGTCGTTGCCTGCGCGCCGCTGTCGGCGGCGTCCTTGGCCTTGTCGCTCTGGTCGCCAGCAGCAGAAACAGGCGGCGCGTCCGGCATGGGCGTGTCACCGCCGCCGCTCGCTGCGGTCACCGCCGCCGCTGATATAGATCGCCTCGCAGCAGAGCCTGCCTTCTGCTTGGCATCCTTCTTAGTCGGCCGGCTCCTGCTGCCGCTGCTGCCGGCCCCCTTGCCCGACCCTGCCGCGGCGCTGCCCGCATGGCCGGCCGCCGCCGCTCCTCCTCCTCCTCCTGCTGCTGCGGCTGCCGAAGCTGCAGAGGTGCCGTCGTGTAGTGCGCTCAGCGCGTTGAAGTCGTCTAGGTGGTTGGCAAACGTCTTCTGGGAAGCTAGGATCTTGCGCACGTTGGGCGTGTATTTGTTTTGTGCTAAGGGAAAAAGAAGTCAGCACGAGCAGACGAAAACCTGCAAGCTCTATTTCGTTCCAGTCGTCCCCTTCTCTCGCCTGCTCTAGGCAGTGCACGCACCTTTGGTGGCTTTCGCCGGGATGGCGATGGCGGCGTCGCGCCCTCCCGCGCCGCCGACCGCTGCCCCGCTGTCGCGGTTGAGCAGCTCCAGCTCCTTGCGCAGCTTGGTCTCCTGGCGCGAGGAGAGATCCGACGCGAAGCTCGCGAGGCCCCCGGCGCCGCCCTGGCTGCGGGCGGCGCGCTTGCGGTTCTTGGTCGCCCCGCCAGCCGCCGTGGCCGCCATGGCTGCCGCGGCCGCCAGGCCGGCCGGCATGTCAGGCACATAAGCCCAGCCGGGTGCGACGGACCGGCGCTCGCTGGCAACTTCGATGACACCGAAATTGTTCATGGCTGTTGCCGGCCGAAGTAAAAATGGATGTTGGCAGGTCTCGTCTTGGTGGGAAGGGAAAGTGTAATGGGGAAAGTTTGAGTTCAGGCGGCTCGCAGTGTTGTGGGCGGTCGTTTATAGGCGGTAAATGACGGCATACCCGCAAAATTTTAGCGGCGCGACGCTACGCCACTGCACACAAGGTATCGTCGCAAGGTATCAAATGTAAACTCCTCTACTCTGCAACTAGCACTTCGCTCCTCTGCACTTTTAGAGCTTGTTTTAACGTTTTGATTTAAATGGCTTCTTACACCTCGACCAGTTCACTTTGCGAATCTCTCTGGTCGTATGCTGCATCGTTCTAATCGGTTGGTATGCGGAAGCACGTGCTTTTCGGCATGGCCATGAAAAAAATATCTATCGAAATCTCTCAAACTATAAAGCCCACGATTGTGAGCCTTTGCTCCATTTTTCTAGAAGACGGTGAAGTAGTAATAAAGTGCTTGAAATGCGAATAGTATTGTACAAAAATCTCCAATCATCCACTTGTCATCTCGTCTTTTCACTCGTCTTTCAAATTGCCGTCCCAAATTCCTCACATTTCCGACGTACCCGCCTATGCACCACATATTCCATACCCGTGCCATGTCCCTAGTTCTGTTCTTTCGTGTCCTCTCCGAATCTATTTCTTCTGGACCTTGTCCTCGAGCGTTGCTAGGTGGGTGCTAAGCTGCTGTGTAGCCCTTTGCAGAGTCTGGCAGAGAGAGGAAGAGGTCAGTATGAGATGAAACAGCACGGTGAAGCAGCACACGCGTAAGGCGAAGGAGGCGTGATGAGAGAAAGGAGAACGGTAGAATGAAGAGCAAGGAACATGTAGACATATAAGCAGAAGAGAAGAAGGAAAAAAAAGTAAAAGCCAAACCACTTGTTTTGAAAAAAGGGATCCTTCCGCTTGGGAGTCCGGTTTCGCAAGAAAGAGAGGCAGGAAGACGACGAAGAAATAGCAAGAAAGAAGTAATAAAAATAAAAAAAAAGAGAAAAATCCATAGGGAATGGGGTTATATGCAGTAACGCACATAAATGTCCTCGGTCAGCTGGTCGTTGGAGGCCTTGTATTCCTGGAGCACGTAGACGTAGATGCCGGCACCGGTCAGTGTCGAGCCGAAGAGGAAACCAAAGAGGCTACAAGGAGAATAACACGGGTTAGCTAGGAGAGTAGGGAAGAGACGACTGATGGCAGTACTGGGAGGCCGTGTCATGGCCAATTGAGATGGATGAGATGGACGAACCCTCCGCGGAAAGCTCCCACAGGCTTGCGCGCCGGCAGGGGAGCCGCCGCATCGGCCAGGCGGCGGGCAGAGGTCTGAAAGCTCCGCGCAGCTACCGAGGAAGACGGAGACGACACGGAGCGCGCGGCGGTGCGCAGGAGCATTGTTCTTAAAGCCATTTTCTGTGAAAGTTGTGAACGAGCTTGAGAGAATGGATTGATAGTCGGACACTCTCGAAGAGACGCGGAGAAAAGGGAGATGCGGAGAGATGGCGTTGAAGATCCCTTGGTGTCGCTTAGTCGGTTGGCGGTTGTTGTTGTGCTCTTTTTCCCTGCTACGGAGTACTTTGAAGACTCTCTTACGATCAGGAGCTTGTTCCGTAAATTTAGCGGACCAGCTACGTGTGGGCGGTGTAGCAGGGCAGAACCGTAGCGTGCAGCAATTAATAAAAGAAGTGCCACGACGCGGTTATAAGCATTTAATATAATAGGCTTACTTGGGCGAATTAATACGTGTGATTCTGCAGCAATGGACACATTTTGGTAGAGAGCAAGGCTACGAGAAGACATACACACATCTGGAAGACTACACAGCGGGTTGCGAGGACGAGAAAAAAAAATTGAATGCAGAACTAAAGAAAACCGCGTAGACATGAAGCTAGGTAAACGAGAATGAATTGCACCATAACAAAGCGTTCTGCCCTCCAACCTAAGTATACTAGAGACGTTCCAATCAAAGCCAAATTTTCATAATGAGAAACCAGGTGGACAGAGGAAAATCAAAATACACTCTAGTCTTCAGCCGGCGGAGCAGGCTATTTTGCGTCAAATAATACAGGAGGGACCGAGACGGCCAACATTACTGCTTTGTCCAACCTACAGCTCGTCGTGCTTGGACTCCTCCTCCTTGGCCTCCTCAGTTGCCGAGGCGGCGCCAGTGGCGCTGGCGGAGGCGTCCTCGACGTCCGCAGCCTCAATTGGCTCGGCCTTGTACTTGCCGTTCTCCTTGATGAACTTGATCAGGTCCTCAATGGTGCGGGAGCCGCTGTAGGTGATGGGCTCGCCCTTGGAGCCAGCCGGGAACAGCTTGATGGTGGGGAAGCCCTGGATCTCGTCCGGCACGTCGTTGTTGGTGGCATCCACCTTGGCAATGACTACCTTGTCCTTGAACTCGGACTTGGCGTACTGGGCAGCCAGGTCCTCGTACTTGGGAGCCAGAGCCTTGCAGTGGCCGCACCAGGGAGCGTAGAACTCCAGAAGCACGTCCTTGGTGTCGTCCAAGACGATGTCGTTGTAGTTCTTGGCGACGACCACGGTGACGGGGCCCTCCTGCTTCTCCGGGATGGGCTCAGACTTGATGCTGGGCTCGATCTTGCCGGCGGCGAACTCGTCGACGAAGGTCTCGATGTCTGCCTTGGTGATCTTCTTCTCGATGTCGAAGGGGAACTTCTGGTTCTTCACCGTCTCCTGGATGGCGAAGGACGGGAACTTGTCGGTGGGCAGGTTGAGGTTGGCAGCGTGCGCACCAAAGGCCTTGGCGTCGATGGTGGCGAAGTTGATGGTGCCGCGGTGCTTCTCGGCGACGGGCTTCAGCTCGTCAGCTAGCTCCTTGCGCTCCTCGGGGGTCTCGGCGAAGATGTACGCCAGCGGGATGCCGGCAGACATGTAGTCGGAGTAGGTCTCAGGGCCGACCTCGCCGATCAGAGGAGTTGCGGCCGCCTTGGCGAACTTCTCAATAGAAGCCTCGTCGAACTTCTCGGTGAAGACAGACTTGCCCTCGTCGAAGTCCTTGTACAGGACGATAGCGGGGGCAGTGACGCCCTCGGCCGAGGCAAGCTCTACGTCAGCGCTGGCACCGAAGGGGTAGTTGTCCCGCAGCTTCTCGGCGACCTTGGTGAAGGTCTCGTTGGAGGCCTTGTCGTCAGCCTTCAGGTAAGCAACAAGAACGACCTTGTCGGCCTTCTTGAATTCCTCGAGGTTGTCCTTGGTGACGTGTGACACAGCAGGGAGAGCCTGCTTGATCATGTAGGAAGTAATGCTAGCAGAAGAAAGAGAACGTATTAGTATGTTATTGTCTACTAGATTCAGAAGACCACATATCGAATATCGTGGCTAGACACTTACGCTCCAGCCTTGCGCTGGCCCTTGTAGGCGCTGACGTTGTCCAGACCGCGGAAGATCTTGAGAGTTGGGTAGCCCTCGACACCGTAGGTCTGGCAGAGGTCGGCCTCCTCTGTGCAGTCGATCTTGGCAAGCTTGATGTTCTTGTCCTTCAGGGTTGTTGCGGCCTCCTCATATTCGGGAGCCAGAGCCTTGCAGTGACCGCTGCGAGGGAGGGAAGAAGAGATGTTAGCAAGTCAGAAGCAAAAAGCCGCCCTCCGGCGCATCCTCGGCCAAGAAGCTGCGAGAGACTGCGAGGGAGAGACATTGCAGTATTGTACGGTTGCTTGCTTACCACCACGGGGCGAAGAATTCGGCCAGAACAATCTCGTTCGACTTGACGAATTCGTCAAAGGTAGACTGCTTCAGCTGTGTGACATCGGAGTCGGCCAACACGGCGGTGGCAGAGGCCAGCAGGCCGAGAGCCAGGTTCTTCCAGTTATGCATGGTGCCTGTGTGTGAGATTGGACAAGGTTAGCTATGGACGTAGAGCGTTGTCGTCTAGAGACTAGAGAGAAGAGAGGCTCAGGAAGCAGAGTTGAATAGAAGAGAAAGGAGACGAAAGGTGGAGGGGGGAAGAGGCAAGATCGCGAGACGATGCTTCGTTCACGATGCAACCCCGGCAGACCGCATTGAACATTTCAAATCAACTTACACTCTTTCTCGTCTCTTTCCTTTCTAGACTATGTCTTCTTTTCGTCGTATCAACAGATTGGATTAATACAAACAAAAAAGAAGTGAAAGGAAAAGAGTGGAAAAAAAAAATAAACAGAATGAAAAAAAAAAAGAAAGGATCCGAAGATATGAGGAGAGCAGAGAAAAGTAAAGCAAGATCGGGATTGGCAAGGTGTCCCTTCTTTTTTTGTTTAAGACAATTATTAAGAAAATAGCAGGGACAACCCAAAATTAAATTGAAAAAATAAAACTAACTAAACGCAGGCACCACACAAAGGACAGAACAACAGCTTTCTAGGGGGGAAGAAGGGGGGTGCAAGGTAACTCGTACACACCACTGAGGCCGAGTTATAGTGGTGAATTGAATGATTAGTATTGGTTTCCATGCACTAAGTAGCTCTGCCGCCTCCTTGCCTCCCAGCCTCGAATTTCTAAGCCTCCAAAACCTGTTGCTGTGTAGAGTTGGTAGGTTGCGCCTCCCTCTCTCCCTCTCCCCCGCAGGCGAGAAGACGACAGGTGTTCACTTGAGTGGAGAGCAACCCGCCACTGCCCATTTTGCCTTGCTCTCGGAAGGCTGATAAAGCGGGTAAGATAATCCAACGCTATATAGCGTCCGCTAACCTAATTGGGCAAAAGAGCAGGAACGATGGGCGCTTCGCTATTGCACTATTATATTATTGCGGTCTGGGCAGTGGGTCGGCCGTCAGGGACCAGGACACCCAGAGACGGTATGCTTTCTGCGTAATACTCGTACTCTCCCGCTCAATTTAGCAGCAAAGGTACCGCTGGGAGAGGCTCTTAAACATACATATGTAGGCTTATGCTTTGGGATGCTATGATGCTATGATGCTATCTCTATGAAGCACACCTGTGTCTAATTCGGGAAGAGCTGCGCTTCTCAGCTCCTTGGCAGTCCAATAATCTGCGCAACACTATTACTCTGGCATGTCCTGCCTCATGCAACCACTTTGAAGATTGTGAGCGGGCTCGTTGGGACGTCTGCTTGTTGTCGCATTTATATTGAGGCAGAGAACGGCGAGCACAAAAGACAGCTATCCTCTTCATCGGGAAGCAAGGAGAACAAATACATGTCTCTGACAGGTGTCTGCCTGAGCTGAAGCTGTGGATTGCTGGAAATCGTCTTGACAGATCCCTCATATCGGGTTACGTTTGTTTAGAGCGGGTGTCTTTGTCTTCCAGCATCTATGTCTTGCAGCACGAGCTATACGCAGTTAATGGTACGTTTGCAGAGCAAGCGGCAACGCGGAGCCGGCTAAGCCAAGACCAGCGCTGCGATTGCCCCTCTCGGTTTACGTTAACGAATGTTTATGCAGGTTTGTTGTGCAGTGCTTTGCTCTTTGTTAATAAAAAATATTTCAGTACACAGTATTCTCGTAGAAGCGCTCCTATACGCCAGAAACCCCTATCACAATGCACACAAATAAATGCTATACGTCTATGCAGCAAGAATAAGAGCCCGTCTGTCCAACGCGCATTGTCTTCCGCGCCGCTGTGAGCGGCCGACCCATGCCAAGACAGAATCAAGACGCTGCAGCTCATGAGCCCGAGACTCCGGTTCCCGCTCCCCGCAATTTGCGCCACCGCCTCCGCATATCTGCCAGGCGCCTCTTCTTCTAAAAGACGCCGCCGCCGATGATAAACAGCCGCTCCTCCTCCCGCTTCGCCCACTGGATGATGCGGTTGGCGTCCTGCGTCACGACCGCCCGCGAGGCGTTGGGCCCGGCCACGCAGTAGAACTCGAACACGGGCGTCACCCACGCCAGGCTGGTGGCGTCCTCGCCCACGCAGTGCAGGATCTTGAGGTGCGCGTGCCGCGCGTGCACCGCCGCGTGCAGCTGGTGGTACAGCGTCATGAGGCGGCGCCGCGCCTCGCGCTCGCGGCGCTCGTCTCCCGCGGCGGCGCTGCTGGTGCCGCCGATGCTGCCAATGCTGCCGCTGCGGCCGGGCCCGGGCACGGAAACGGCGGGCGCCAGCGCGGACATAGCGAACTGCACGTTCGCCCGCGACTTGTAGAGGAAGTGGCTGATCTGCACGGCGGTGCCCGGCCGGCGCACAATGTCGGCGATCTGGGGGCGGCCGGCGGCGACGGCGCTGCGGATGATGGCCAGGCTGCCGCTCTTGGCCAAGTTTTGGGCCACCTTCTCGCGCATCGCCTTGAGGTCGAAGAAGCTCTCCTTGTCGGGGCTGATGAGAATGACGGCGATGGCCTCGTCGCCGTCGACGGCGGGCGCGGCCGCGGACGGCGGAGGCTCGTCGTCCGGCTCGCGGCCCTGGCCATCGGCCTCAAAGAAGCTCACGTACATGTAGAGGTAGCCGCTGCTGTTGAAGGCGGGCAGGCACAGCGGGATCCAGCTCTCGCCGCCGCCGGCCTTGATGCCGCCGGACTCGAAGAGCATGTTGAAGATGAGCTGCAGGTCGCTGGGGTGCAGCGAGTGCTTGCGCGGGCGGATGACGCTGACGAGCTTGCCGCCGGCCACGATCAGGCCGTACAGCAGCTTGTCCGTCTTGTGCGCGAGAAAGGCGCGCGTGACGGCCTGGCGCTGCGACTTGCGCAGCCGCAGGCACTCGAGCGCGCCCAGCAGCGCCGACGGCGACCCCCGGGTGAAGCTGTCGGCCAGCGAGGCCAGCAGGCCCTCGGTGCCCTGCAGCGGCTTGCGCAGGTCCGTCGACGGCCGGTGGGCAAAGATGCCCGTCAGCGCCGGCAGCGTCAGCGTCGACAGGATCTGCATGTACAGCGCGCGCAGCTGCTCGCGCAGCTGCGCGTCGCTCTCGCCCAGCCGGCTGATGGCCACCAGGTACAGCGGGCCCTCCGTCGCGATGACGAACCGCGCCGTGCCCGCCGTGAAGCCCTGCAGCGGGCTGCCCGCGCCCTCGTAGAACGAGATGATCGTCTGCACCACCCCCATGTACGAGTTGATCAGGCTCAGGTCGCCGTGCCGGCTCCAGATCGGCTTGCCCGCCGACGACAGGATCATGTAGTGCTTCAGCTTGGCCTTCCACAGCGCCAGCCGCTGCTCGTCGCTCCCCATGTCCCCGCCGTCGTCCACCTCGTCAAACTCCTTGTCGAAGTCGTCCAGCGAGTACGGCACCCGCGCGATGCGCGTGCTCTCAAACGGCTGCACGCTGGCCGCCTGCGTCCGCAGCAGCGTCCACGCCCGGCTCTTGCGGTGGAAGTCGCCCGCCGCCAGGCTCACCAGGTCGCCCGGCGGCCGCATCGTCGGCGCCAGGCTCATCACGCTCATCGCGTCGGTCGGCACGTCGCTCCCTCCTAGACCACCAGGGCTGCCCGATCCGGGCCCGTAGGGCCCTGCCGCGGCGTATTCTGGCGTCGCATACCCGCTGCTGCTGCTCACCGCGCGCCGGTGCTTGGCGTACGCAGCGCGGTCTGGCGACGTCGATGTAGATCCGGCGTGGCCGCCAGGTGTCGAGAATGTACCCCGGGAGCCGTCGGGGAAGGAGAGCGTCTGGATGTCTATAGAAGAGATGGCGGTTGTCGGTTTGGATGGGAATTGGGCAGCGTCGAGGCGCCGAGGCGAGCCCTCGGGGGTCATCTCTCGGCGTGGCGGAAGCGGCGGCGTTCGTATTGATGGTTTTGCTGCCGGCCGTAGCGGCGCGGCAGCTTCAAGGCCCTTGCTGCTGTCATCGGGTCCACCGCTTTTGGCCACCTCAGACGGCTCTGCCGCATTGCCGTCTCGTGGGTCGCCCATCATAGATGGTCAAGCTCAGAATGTTGTACTGACGAATTAGCACTCGTGGATTAGCGCTTGTGGCCAAATGCCACAATGGGAATCCGCTCCAGCTGTGTCTATGGCCGAAGGTCCATCTTCTTCGTCTTCATTATACGAGGAAGCCAGTCGAGTTTGCGACCCTCCCCTGGACACAAGTTAGGACAGCCAGTGCTATGGTCGCGTGCAGATGGAGGAGTGTTGGCGGTGAGAAATTGGGAAGCTCTGTGATCATAGCTGCTTTGTGACGTTGCCGCTTAAATCCTTAATTAATTACAGTGCGATAAGATAAGGCACAGAGTAGAATGTGGGGAAGCGTCAACCTGGCTGAGAGTCCCGTCCAATGGTCCAAACTCTACAGAGCAGCTCTGTGACGTTTTAAGACGCCTAGGTTCAAGTTAGTTGAATTGACCCGTAGGGAAGACATTCTTTATGCGTAGAAAATCTCCCGGATACAGCAAGAATCTAACAGTTCTAATGCTGTGGTTCAATGCGCGTGGCACCTTTCCTTCTCACACATTTGTTCCCTGCCTGTATTCTGGTGCTGCCATTCCACATCCCTAACCCAGCTTTGAATTAGGCTACAGCTGTTGCAAACATGTATCACGGGCGGAATGTAGCGTATCAAGACTCTCGTGTTTTTATGAATCCTTGTTTCAAGGCGTAGTTATTAAAGATGACCAGAATAGAGGTTTCCTCTGTGCTGTTTCACAGTGCTAGGCAGCCGCTAAATTCCCGCCACCATAGGCCAAGTGTCGCCGTGTGCGGGCGCTATACGAAGGTCCGCTAGCAGGCCTATGTTACCACTTAATTACGTCTCCGCGAGGGAGGCACACACCGCCTTCGAGACACGCAAGGGGCAGCTCACGCCTCCCACTTACGTCGCACCCACCCACGCTACCAAAGGGAGCTTCCAACTGGAACCCACCAAAATTCTGCCAGTTGGCTTCAACGTCCCTCAGTCTGTGCTTTCTCTATTAATGGCTTGCTAGCTCGCCATGACAGCTTGTGGAGGTGGCATTCTTCCAGATCTCCTCGTATAAGCCAGAGATAGCAACTGTACCACTTCTTACCGACTTGTTGCAACGGGATTCTTCTCTCCATGGCCCTCGAGCTGCCGGCCGGACGCCGGTCCATGTCGCCGGAGAGCTCCGGACGGGACTCTCCAGTTCCTCGGCAGTGGAGGAACCAGCTGGGCGCCGGTAGGTTTCATTCCCTTTTTTTTCCTGCAAACATGAAAGGCCTAGTAAATAGTTCCTTGGCTCATGTTGTGTCACGCGTCTAGAACAGCCGCTGGTTAAGGATAAGGCATTCCGCAAGTACGCCTCTGGCGTCGACCGCGCCCTCTCTCTCTTCGAGACAGCACTTCAAGAGTGGGCCGATTACATATCGTTTCTGAACAGGCTGCTAAAGGTATGCTTGGACTTCTTTGGATCCGTCCTCTGGTGAACTGCTGCGTCCGCTCTCACTGCTCGAGACTGTTCTAACAGCTCTCTCAAGGCCCTGCAAGCTCGACCGTCTCAAATTACAACCATACCAGCAAAATCTGTTGTGGCAAAGCGCTTATCTCAGTGTCTGAACCCCTCGCTACCATCTGGCGTCCACCAAAAGGCCTTGGAGGTGTACAATGTTGTGTTTTCGATCATTGGCAAGGATGGCTTGTCGCGAGACTTGCCTCTGTACCTTCCCGGTCTTGCGCCGACGCTTTCATTTGCTTCCCTCTCCGCTCGCACGCATTTTTTTGATCTCCTCGAGCGGCATTTTCTTGACCTCGATCCTCGCTCGCTGCGTCCGGCTCTCAAATCGCTCATTCTAGCCCTGCTGCCCGGCTTGGAGGAGGAGACAGCAGAAGACTTTGACCGCACCTTGAAGCTCCTGAACCGCTTCAAGGTTTCCATACGCCCGGACAGCAGCGAGGAGCTCACGCCGGACCATGCCACCGGGGACGACTTCTTTTGGCAGTGCTTTTTCCTCGCTACAATAACCAGCCAGAGCCGCCGGCCAGGAGCTCTGGCGTACTTGTCTCGGTATCTACCCAAGCTCGGCCCGCCGTCCCCGGCTGCAAACGAAGCGCAATCGGCAGCCAAATCTGGCTCTTCAAAAGCCAAAGTGGAAGCGTCACAGTCGTCGCTGGCAGACGCACAGCTGCTTTCCAAGCTGTCAGAGCTCGTGGCTTCGCCAGAACCAGGCTTGCTGATCCGTTGCTTCACAGCTGGCCTGGCAGACGAGCAGCTTTTGATCCAGCGCGGCTTTCTAGATCTTCTAGTGGCCCATCTTCCTCTGCACTCTGCCGTGCTGCAAAAGCGCGTGAAGCAGACAGATCTAGAGCTCCTCATGCAGGCAGCTTGTGGAGTTGTGACGCGGCGTGAAATGAGCTTGAACAGGCGTCTGACTGCATGGCTTCTGGGGCCAACCCCGCCGGCTGGAGACGCGGAAACAGCGCTCGAATCTCCAACATCCGTTTCAAGCAAGCAGCACGGGATGCCTTCGTCTCATAAGACCACCTACTTCGAAGACTACGGCTTGCAGCCCTTGACGCGTGCCCTTCTCAGCATGGTCCAGCCCAATTCTGGCAGCACCCCGGCCGAGAAAGCACGGCCCTATCGGATATGCCTGTCTCTGATGGACCGCTGGGAAATCGGAGGACTCGTGGTGCCAGAGGTGTTTCTTCCTATTGTCGACAGTGTTCGCAAGTTCAAAGACGAGGCGCCAACAAAAGCAGATTTCAACGAAGTGCTTCGTAGTGCAAGTGTCTTCTTTGACGGCGTGGAGAGTGGCCTCATCTATGGCGAAATGCTCAGCCTTGTCGCCCAAGCTCTCGGGCCGGGTGGCCAGCTCTCGGCAGCTGAAAGGGCAGACAAGTTGGCTCTTGTGAAATTCATCTTGGCACATTTCAATGTGCGCGAGGAAGAAATGATAACCATCCATGCACCACTGTCCGCGCTGTCCATTCTCTGCATGCTGCAAGACACCAAAGCTCGGCCTGCTTCTCAGTCCCTCTCTTCTCCGAACGACACCGCCAATATTGCCACCCAGGCGCTGAGTATTGCAGCCGATCTGCTGGACATTGTACCAGATCGGGCCTTTCCTTCGACGGACCAGTCGTCAAGCAAAAGCAACGCCACCGCACCTACGCAGGAGCCGTCAATAAATGTGTCTAATGCTGAGATTCTGAAAAAGATTCATGATTTCTACGTCAATGAACAAGGAAATTTAGATACAGCAACACCCCCATATGGATCCTATGCGACAGCCGAGCTCCTGCTCCAGAAAGCTTCCAACATTGGCTGCCAAGCACTTCTTGACCAAGAGGCCGAGGGAGACCTACCGCTAAAGTGCCGAGTGCTTCTCCTTCTGCTTGATAAAATACCGCCTGAGATAGTCTTTGACGTATCTCAGCTTCTATCAGCTCTTCACAGCCGTCTCGACCCAGGCGACGACCCAGCAACTTTCACAGCATTTTCGTCTGTTCTCTCGCTCTCTATCCACTTGCACATAAGCGACCGAATTTCGACAAACGAACTCTCGGCAATTGTTCCTCCCCTTGTCAATCGCGCGTGGACGTTCCTTTCCGCTTCTGAGCCCAAGTATCATGTTGAGACCGTGCGCAATCTGTGGATGCTCCAAACTGCGCTCGGAACGATGAACAGAGACATCGAGGCGGCCATCGCCAAGCTCATGATTCAGAACGACGTGAGAGGCACATTTGCAGCGCGCAACGCCGACCCAGGCAGAAGTTTTGGCGTGCTATGGCTGCATACGCTGCAAGACAGCTCCAACGTAGCAGATCGAAGGACTCCAAAAACTCCAAAGACACCCAATGGGAACATGAAATCATTTCCTCGGCTCGCTGGCGTGGACCACTACGACGTGATGCTGACCCGTCCGGCTCTTCTGATGCTTGATGCTCTTCTCGATGAGAGAACGCAGCTCTTCATGACCGTCAAAGCCTGGCTAAACTCCCTAGTCGGCCTGGACCGTCTCTTCTTAATTCTAGTATCCAAGCTATCAGGCCTCACCTTCTTCCGCCATAGGGAAAATACAGCTAGTGGACAAGGCAGTAGTGCATCTACCGACCGCAATGATATCGATGAAGAAAGTGATGACATTGACACATGTCTATACTATCTTAGGACGCTCTCAAACATCTTTCGCTGGGCCCCAGACTCAATATGGCCCGTCCTCGCCAGGCGGACAGTACCAACCGATCTGTTAAACGATGTGGCCGCCGACTTAGGTAAGACCTATACAAACTGTGTAAACTGGCAGGGGAATTCAGCAAAGAACCAGCTAACCAGTTTACAGTAATATCAGAAGGCAACATGACCTACCAAGAATTTTTCACACTTGCCTGTATGAAATGCGTTATCCCGTCAGGAATATCCTCTAGCAACAGCATGACGGACCAGCGCATAACACAGCTGTGCCGGTATGCCCTCACTGTTCTTCACCAGATTCTGTTGAATTCTCACGCCGCTGCGCTCTCCAAATTTCACTTTGAGGACATACTCCTAGACCGTCTTTCAGAGTCCTTGGGCGGATGCGACCCATATATTCAGGTTCTTTTACTCGATGTTCTCTTCGACTCCCTCAAGCTTCGAGAAATGGTCCCCATTGAACAGCCTACGTCCCCGACAAACGAAAAGCGAACGTTCAGTACCGGCGACTTATCCAAGTTGGTTGTCGCTTCACCCACAGAAGAGGCTCCCCCTAGCATCATCTCACAGCCACCGCCAGCCTCTCTTCTAAAGTGCATTCAGGCGGGCCTCAGTGCCCCTAGCAGCCGTGCGGTTCTCGACAGCTGGGTTAGCTTCCTGACGGAATGTCTGCCCTTCTACTCAGACTCGATCTTCCAGGTTCTAATTCCGCTTGTTGAAACACTCTGCAACCAGATCAGCAGCACCTTTTCGGATCTCCAGGAAACTTTTCGAAGCACTAGACCTATAGTCCGACCGGACACGAATGCGCCAGAGACCACGCTTATTTCCCTGCTCAATGCCTTGGAGCAGCTTCTAGCAACGGGCCACCAGCATCTGCTAACGGAAGAGGCTAGGGTACAGGCCATCAAGAGCCCAGACCAACCCCAAGGCTTCTTTGGTAATATATTTGCTTCCGACGCACCGCAGACAAGAAGTGCCACGGCCAACGACCGCCTCACCGTGCTCCTTGCATTCCAGGACGCCGTGCGCATCTGCGTCAGAATCTGGTCGTGGGGGAAAAACGGCAGCGCGACAACGGCGCTGGATGCGACATCGGCTGCCTCCTTCAACTACACATCTCTGCGGATGCGCAACAGGGCGCGCCGGCTGCTTGAGCATCTCTTTGCTGCGGAGACACTCGAGTGCCTGGAGACTGTTGTGGACATCTGGCGCAGCGCGTTGATTGCTGGGGCTGCTGCAGGCACAGGGAGGAGTCTGGAGGACAGCGGTGGGCCAGGTCGTCAACAGTATAACCCGCGGCACGCTGATGTCTTTGACCTGCTGCTGACCTTGGACGCCTCGCGGCCTAAGCACACGATCCCGGCCATCTTTAATGCTATCTACAGCCGCACAAACCCGGCGGCCCTTGACCCAGCGAGGAAGTCGACACTGACTGTCTCTCTGCAAGACACAGATCTAGTCGTGTTTCTGGCCGACTATGCACGATCGCTCGAGGACGACGCCATGGACGAGATCTGGCAGGACTGCACGACATTCCTCCGAGATCTGCTGGGCAACCCCTTCCCGCACCGGCAGTCACTGCCCTCTCTCCTCGAATTTGCCGCAATCCTCGGCGAGAAAGTAGACAATACCAACTTTGGCGAGCAGCGAAAGATGCGGCGTGAGCTTGGAGTAAGTTTATATATCGATTCCTCTGCCTTCTAAACTATTCTATTTTACATTATCGTCTTAAAATTGGGCTAACACATAATCTCAGGATCTATTCCTGCGACTTCTAACGGCTCTCTTTACAACAAGGCCAATAACGTTCCCTGACGGCGCGGCCACGTTCAACGCACCGGTTGACAGAATAACAGCAACACTCGATGTCGCACGCAAAGGGTCTCTTGGACAGACACACTCCCCTACAGAAAATTACAGAAATCCTTCAGAGCGCGCCGAGGATGTTGTTGGCATCTTGTCATCGATTGTACCTGACCTTCCCAAGATTTTAACGGAGAACGACCGCGTGCAGTCAGCGGCAACAGCGATATCCACCAACGTGATTGGGCCGGCACTGCGCGCCAAGGCCTTCCCCGAGACGATCTCCAAAGGAACCCTTCTATTACTGCAAGAGCTCTCCCGGCTACCCAATAACCAGAAGGGCTGGAAAAAAGACGTCTCTGAGGCTTTTAACGATGCACGGTTCTTCGGCTCAAATCTCACCCTTGTGCGCAGCGACTGGATGGGTTTGCTGCGCCAGTGGTCCGTGAGCGACAAGGAACGGATGCCGGAGCTCCTCAGCAGGATCACGGCGCCCACTACAGCCGGAATCGTGTTTGGCGTAGGAGCCACTTCAGCACGGCTCGAGGCAGACCGCCGGACGCAACTCAACTTGCGCCGGATTGCGCTGCTGATCCTGGCGGCACAGCCAGATGCCTTCGTGTCGGATCTGCCTACGATCTCCGAGAAGCTGGTAGAACTGCTGAGCGCATCGTCCACGTCGTCGCCGTCGTCCACCACTCGTGCTGAGGTCTACATGGTCCTGCGGGCCCTCGTGTTGCAAACGGGCGCAGTGCACCTTGCAGGTCTGTGGCCCGTTATTGACTCTGAACTGCATACTGCGGTCGCATCCATCGTAGCACCAGACAGCAGCACGGCCGCCGATACTTACAACAACCCTTCCCTGCTCCAAGCATGCAAGCTGCTGGACTTGCTTGTATGCATTGCTCCCGATGATTTCCAACTGCGCGAGTGGCTATTTGTGACCGACACAATCGATGCCGTGTACCGCTCAGCAAACTACCAGTCGGTGGCACTCGCTGATGAGCTATCAGAGGAGCTTGGCTCAGTCATGCTCAGCACTCCCATCGGAGGTGCTGGCCACCCAGGAATTGAGTCTATCACAGCTTCGATGGCAAATAGCTCCAAGAAGCGACCGCTGCTCGGCACTGTCGGTGGGCTTAGTGATGATGTGAGCCTCGAGCGAAAAGATGAGCTGGTGTCGAAAGTCCTACGGCCTTTTTTCAGCCAGCTGAGCATCTCTGCTTTCGAGGCCACATATGCCATGGGCCAGGTGGATACCGAGGACTGTGTCCGGGGATTACTCAAGGATCTGTTTGACGAGCGTGCTATAGTCAAAGCGTTGTAAAATTAATATCGTGATAGTTAGAAGAACACATAGCAGACATCGGGTCTTCGCAGTCGAAAAGCTTTTTTTGGAAACGTAAATGCGGCATGAGAGCGATGCAAACGGACACGAGAGGCGTAAAATATGAGGCGAATAGTTTTTACCAACATTTAGTTCTCATGCATCTCTTGTGCTACACCGTTGTGAGATTCGTACACTGTGGAGGTCTCAGGGGCCGTGACGGCGGCGGGATAATAAGCGACAAGGGCCTTGCTCGCGCCCTTCATACAGTACTGTACCACTTCGATGTTATCTGCATCCGGCATTGCGTCGGCAATTTGCTGTAGGTCACTGGTACGCGGCAGGTACAGCGCGTGTGGCAGCGGATAGCATGCATCGTGCAGAGCCTGCAGGTTATAGGGTTCCATGGTAGAGAGATCAAAGATTGGCTGGTCACGGTAAGTGATGCCGCCCCAGGGCGGAGATGCAAAGAGAACCGTAGCAGCTGGGTCGATGCGCAGCGCTGTAAGCTCGTCTTCTCCTGTTTCTTGCGCTTCTTGCGCCTCCTGTGCCTCTTGCATTTCCGCGTCGGCCGGCGGCTGCTGCAAGAGCTCCTTGAGCACTTCAAAGCAGTCGCCAAGCACCCACGTGATGGCATCCTCGGGCACGCCGCTCATGGCGGCGTTGTGCTGAGCGCAGGCCAACGTGTCGGCATCCTTCTCGATGCCTACAACATGGGCCCAGCGGCCAGATAGTGCGAAGGCCACAGTGTTGCCGCCGGCGCCAGCAAACATATCTACGATCACCGCGTGCTCTGGGGGCACGCCGTCTGGAGGCTTCACATCTTCGGCAATCGTCCTAGATGCTAGTCAGTACGCTGTTAACCTCACCAAACTGGCAGTGAAAAAGGCTAGAAACATACGCGGCAACAGGCTGGGGAGTGACACCAAACCAGGCATCGTCAGTCAAGTAGATGTCGTCGTCATAGTTGGGAAAGATCTGGTAGCGCTGGTGCCAATATTTCTGGATATCCCAAGGCACATTTTTGAGTTTTGTATAGTGATGGCAATTATCCGTAAGGGGGAGAATAGGTGCAGGTTGTATCATCTTGCATTCATGGATACACGCCACAGCCTCAGCGTTGGTGTGAAAATTTGATGAAGATGGTAAAAAAGCAAGGTAAAATCTTAAGAAGAGGACTATTGCGGAGAGCTTGTCATTCAACTAGAAAGAAGAGCAGACAAATGTTATTGACACAGCGTATAAATAAAGTTGATCTGTGTGACTTGGCTAAGAACCTAGATGGATGCAATAAAACGACATATTCTGAGGAAGGGTTCAAGATGAAGGTGAAGCTTTTTTGAGAGAGCCTGAAGATAAAAATATCAACCAGAGAAGGCTAGCTAGAGAGGAACAGGCGGCCGTGGTGAAGATCCACATTTCTCCACATACAGCGGAAGTCAGAAGGCTGCCAGTGCAGCTTGAGCGACGGCGGCCGCTAATTCGTCCAAAAAGCAGCAAGCTGTATTTAGCTAAATGCAAGAGTCGTCACTTCTGCGACACCTGAAAGACAAAACAAGACAACAGCTGGCAACAAACAATCTTTCGTCTTTGTTCCACCGCCAGCAATTCAGCGCCCACGGTTCTGCCGCATTGCATCATTCATACCCCTTCTCAAAAACGACCCAAACGCGAATTCGCCTCCCAGTCGTCTGTCTCTCTATACCACTGCAAAAGGACAATGTTCAACGCCCTCAACCGGTTCATCTCCCGTCTCGACGGCGAGGGTCCGGCGGCTGCCAGAGAGGCCAGCCATGGCACATTTGGCTTCCAGGTGTTGCGCAATACGAACCTAGAGCTGAATATCGAGCCGTGGTTTGATTTCATTGTTGGAATCAACGGGCGCATCATTGTAAGACGAGATCCCTTTCTTTCATCAAGCGAGACGAGAGAGACAAATACGTCACTTCAAACCATGGTACTAACGAAAACGCCGCGGAAACCAGGACGACTCTGATCCTCTTCTGTTTGCGCAAGAAGTGCGAAACTGCGCTGGCAGTACTGTCACTCTGGGTCTCTGGAGCGCAAAGGTGAGTGTCTGTTTTATTTTATTTTATTTTATTTTTTCTTCTCTACGTCAGACGACTTTCTGGCTGTTTCAGCCACCTCGTCTCTTTCACGTGCTTGACTAACCGCCTCGCTTCACCCACGCCTAGGGACAACGAACACGCACCATGCACATCCCCGTCCCCTACGACACGGCCTCGCTGGGCCTCTCGCTGCAGTGGACGCCGCTGTCGGTCGTGTCCAATATCTGGCACGTGCTAGACGTGCCGGCGCGGTCGCCGGCCGAGGCGGCTGGCCTGCTGCCCTACAGCGACTACATCCTGGGCACGCCCGAGGGCGTGCTGCACGGCGAGAGCGGCCTGGGCGAGCTGGTCGAGGACCACATCGGGCGGCCGCTGCGGCTGTGGGTGTACAACAACGAGTACGACGTGACGCGCGAGGTGACCATCCAGCCCAGCCGCGACTGGGGCGGCGAGGGCGCCCTCGGCTGCGTGCTCGGCTACGGCGCCCTGCACCGCCTGCCCGCCCCGCTCAGCGAGCCCGTCTCGGGCCCCGGCGAGACCATGTTCGACGGCGACAGCGAGAAGCACCACCTGCACGCCGCCCACACGGCGCATGCGGCGGCCGGCGACCTCTTTGAGCAGGCTGCCACCACGCCCACGGCCGCTACCTTTGCGGGCGGCGCAGCCGGCGACGACGGCGCGCCGCTGCCGTCTTCGTCTGATCCCGCGGCGGGCAACTTCCTCGTGCCGGCGCAGCTCGTCTCCCCACCACCGCCGGCGAGCGGCGGCGCAGGCGGTGGCCCGCCGCCACGTACCAAGAAAAAGGAGCGGCACCACGCCAACGCGGCGGGCCTCTCGATGGACGATTACTTCAAGGAGGAGGAAGAGAAGAGCCAGCAGCTCGACAACGCGCCGAGCCGGAAAGCCACGCCCATCGCGCCACCGCCAAAGGGCCCGCCACGAGCAGTAACGCCAAAAGACGGGGGGGGAGGGGGCGCCGAGAAGGCCAAGGAGGACGAGTAGAGCCCGGGGGAGCGGGAGGGGGGATGAAAAATGACATGCAAAGACAGTGAGAGCTCAAATGAATATGGCAGCTTGGAACCTGGCGTTTATGTATATGCGTTTTTGATAGATCTATATATGATAAAAAAGAGTTCATAAAACGACAAGCATTTTTTTGCACAAAGATGACAGAAAATAAAACCATAGTGATCCCCAAAGTTTTTCGGTTTCGCCTTATTTTTTTTTTTATTGTTTGTAACGGCCTATCCATTCGGTGGCTTCCATTTCTTGATCCTTGCTCCATTGGATGTGAGAGCCTACCAGCAGCTATCCTCGGCTGCTCTACCAGGATTTAGATGTTATACAACAGCATACTTTTTTGCCACGTCACGCTCCGAGGCCGGAGACATTCGTCCCGCTTGCTCCTTGGTTGATGCTTTTAGTTGATGAAGTTGATGCAGAAGAAGTGCAGTATCAGGCTGCAGACGACATAGTCGGCAAAAGCTCTGTCCAGAAGGAAGGAAACTGTTAGCACGCCATCACAACGAGAGAGACAAAGATGGAGGAAAACCCGCATACCTCTCCGGAGAGACGGAAGGAAAGTCAGACTTGTTTGCTTCGGTGGTCTGAATGCGGAGGGATGCTGTAGGTCAGAGCAGTCAGCAAGAGCGTATTTGCAGAGCATTTTAGGAACGACGGGGCCTGATGAGGGAGGTGTGCTTACCGGTCAGAACGAACTGGCCCACGGTTGACGAGAAGCCTGACAGGAAAGCGTTGAAGGGCTGTAGTAAAAGAATTAGCAATTCGTCTCTCCGCGCGCACTTAATCTCTCGCTCGCGATCTCTCTTACGTAGTTGCCTGCCAGCACGCAGTACACAAACTGCAGCACGCCCACGGCCACGAGGAACGCCATGAAGGCGTCCAGCAGCTTTGTCCGCTGCGGCGTCGTCTTCTCGTAGTGCTGCACGATGTTGTTCACCACGGTCTGCAGCGAGTTGGCCGAGGACGAAGAGAGGGAGGCCTTCGAGTGGGAGGCGACAGATGACGCAGCCTGGGCGGAGGCCGGGATGGTTGTGGTCGCCGTGGACGCCGCCGAGCCGGTGGCTGCTGTTGCGCTGCGTTTCGCCATGGTGAATGAGATTCTCCTTATCGGTTTTTTTTTCCCTAGCCTTTTCAAAGAAACTTCAATTGTATAAAGAAGAAGGAACCATGAATTCACCAATGGTTCACGCGACTCCTCGTTGGCTGCTAGATTCGCTTGCTGGGCTAGGTAAATGTCTTGGATGTTGCGAGTACTGCTCTGGTTGAGAAGCCAAGGCCACGAAGCTGTAAGAAGCTCTCTCGTCTCCCCCTTTCGGCGTTAGTGCTAGAGCGTTCCTGGCTGACAAGGACACGCAGCCTTCTTCTCTGAAGCAGCTCGCTCTACCGCACCAGACACGTGCATTTATGGGTCTCACATTTGGGTTATGTAATGGCGCAGCCAACTCGGGAGAAGTAATTCCAATATACCACGCATTGCCCAATTAGGCAGTAATTAATGCATCAAGGAAGACCCGACTTGGTCACCACTGGTTTGCTACGACAGAGGCGGACGAAAGTACCCTTATTTGTGGATATGCATGTTCATTAGTAGCCGTGCCCAATATAACAGCTATCAACAGCTATCTCAACTCAAATCGAGTTCTTCATGTTTTCGCATCTTGCTTTCTTCAGATGCTACCCACGTCTTCCATGGGCCATGCAAATCACAGGCTGCAGAGCCTTTGGCCACCATCTTTAACATCTCATCTTTCGTTTTCCGATTTGGCAGCCCAATTTCCGCTGTATTAGCGTGTCTAGATGTGAAAAGAAACGAAAATAAAAGGTAAAACAAGGGCTTCAGCAAGCAAGGCTTCGTGCCAAGGACTAACGTAGCAACCCACACATTTCCAAAACCACCAGATCAGAGCCTTCTTCGGAATTGATATCCCCTACATATCCTAGTCTTCCTTGGCCAACCTTTCCAAACGCTACCGCCGTATTACGCTGAGATGGCGAATGTTTATAGGGAGCGTGAGTGTACCAGGCACTCGCATCATCGACATTCCCGAGAAAGACGGCTTTCTGGCTGTACTTGGCTGGCAGGCGCTCTGCAGTTGCCTTGGATACTACGTCCCGGTTCAAGATGACCTCCTTTCGCTCGTACTGCACCTTGTCCCAGGCCAAACCGGCTCTCGCGAAGAAAGGCTTGATATGATCCGGCAGCGCAAAGGTGCTGAAATCGGCCATTAAGATAGCTGTGCCCCCTTCGCGGACATAACGGAGCACCGCATCCCACACGTGGCTGTTCCGGTGCCAAGTCAGCGCTTCATCGGTGACGAGGATGACCGATGGCTGCGTTTCCGAGAGTCTGGAAACAGCAGTTCCTGCTTTTTGGATAATCTCCAACTTGGCTTTGGCACGAATTTTCGCGAAAAGACTTCCATGAAGCTCATCGAACCAAGTTGTGCGATTCAGAGAAACGGCAAAAATCCAAGGTGGGCTATGCCTTCGCGGATTCTGATTTGGGCCTGCTACTGGTTGGACGGCGGCATGCAGAGCCTCATGCGCCAGCCCGTCGGCTGGGGCATTGAATTTGCGCGGTATATGATACCAGGCCACCTGGACGCCGACCTCGGACAGAAGATTGACTTCTTCCACTATTTCGCGAAATTTGTCGCTGTTCTTCATCTGTTGGCCCCGCTGGTTGACATAACACCCAGTCTGCTCGGAGAGCCTCCATTTTGTCATGTGCAGGCACATAGATTCGACCAAGTAGCTGGAATCTGTAGCCACGACCAGCCGAAAGCAGGCAGCAGTCGGCAGCGCTTCTCGGCTACTTCTCGTTGCCTTCTCCAGAAGTGCGCTGCGGCGGTCGGGGACGACCACCGTCCGAACGCGACGAAGGGCTGCCACAGCAGCAGACAGTTCGGCTAGCTGGTTGGTCGGTTGGCTGGCATCCAGTAGCATAGAGATGTTATAAGGCGAATGCGGGCCAAAATGGACCCCAATCGACGCACGAGAAGCGGATGGGCCGTTAGAGGGACAGGCACCATCGACCAAGACAAGCAGCAAGGAAGAAGGGTGCAGGCCGTTGGAATGCGGCGTGGGGTGTTGAGGGTGTTCAGAGGCTTTCGAATCGTCGAGGTCATCGCACCATGACAGGCCGCAGTCTTCGCAGTATCTCAGATACAATAGCTGTGGAGTATCTGGTGTGGGGGGCTGGCTGTAATCTCTGGGCTGGCAGGCTAGGTCCTCTGCGCTCACGACCAGCTCATCCCATTGAGGGATGAAGCGCGCAGCCGCGCCGCGCAGAATATCCACGCTCTGATTCCACTCAATGTCGCTCTTGTTGTCGTCCTCTTCATCGTCGTCCTCTTGCGGGTAAGAGCTTCTCTCACCGTCGCTCTCATCGTATGTGAAGTCGACACAACAGACACCACAGATTCTTAGTTGATGCAGGGAGCAGACTGCCCGCTCGTCAGAATCATAATCAACATCTGGATATTGAAACATAGTTCTTACGCCGCTGCGAAACCCGTCAAGAAGTAGAGAATATGATGCTCTCTACGTGTAATAGCCTTTCTGTGGAGACTGCTTACAAGCTTAGGTGCACGCAAGAAGAAATCCCCCACAAGAACGTATGTATGTAAGAGTGCATAGGGCAGATAAGCACTATTCCTAATATGACGCCACTGGAGCTACGATCTGAGATAGCTCCATGCACTGGCACCCCGCTATTAAATCTGACCTCGACTCAAATTTCAAGATCTACTTCTAGTGTCCATGTCATGAAGCTCAGTCTCCAAATCATCTATACCGAGCTGATGAACATAGCACGTCGAGTTCCTAGGTACATGATATAATTATTGGTTTTCTACTGCGGGAGGGGACCAGCAGACTGAAATTCAAACCTAGAGAAAAAAGAAATATTTCACTGGAGCACAAACTATTAGGTTCTGACTTTTTCGTCCAACAAAATGTGCTTTTTTCCAGTCTGTTCGATTAGAACAGGCGTGCGCTTCTTTATTCAGGTTAACAAAGATACAAAGAAGAAAAACTCACAACATAATTTTCTGTTTCAGAAATACATCAACCATATGATTTTGCTTTTTGGTCCTCTCTCGCTCTGCCTCTGCGTTCTTACTAGACAAGATGGCCAGAGAATCAAAACATGGAGGTGCAAAACAAGAGCTTTGCAGGACATATCTGGCGAAATTTTAGCCACACATAATCTAGAACTTCTACACTTGTAACCCGAATTGCTCTTCTTTCTTCATAGTTTTTAGCCGACAAATTGTGCCAAGAGGATGAATCTACGGCTCGGCCGCGCACAGAAGGCCCAAGCTACATCTTCTCTTTTCTTCTTCTTTATATTGTAAAGTGATTGTACATTTCTCTTTATTCATAGCTTAATGACTTAGTCGGTTCAATGGGGTCCAGATAATATAAGTATGAAATTTACATCATAGTCTAGCTCTGGTATGAGAGTAGAGGCCAAAAGATGTTACCCGGCGATGCTAGTAGCTTGTACAAAGCAGCTCTCAAAAACTTGCTTGTTTCTTTGAAAGAAACTAGTATGCTTTTCTAGCAGATCCATGGTCACTTTATCGATACTCATCAGATTTCGATAATCAATTCTCGATGTCATAGCCCGTACGTGGCTCTCAGACCTTATGCTCTAAAGGACTGTTCTACGAGTATAAAAGGCTGTGTTAAGAGAACCCAGACGAGGGTCTCAGTAAACTCAATCTAATTGTTAACTTGAAAAGGCAATCTCGGGGCAAAATAATGTAAATAGACTAGAGAAAATTAGCCGTCTCCCTCCGCACTTTCCAATAACTTTCCTCCCTTGCGCTTTTCCTTAGCTATGGGATTTAATCAGGCTTTGGATGTGCATTGATCGACAAAGGCATGTCTAGAATCAAAATATGGGATTTTTCTTCTTCTCTGCTTAAATGGAATAGCCATTGGCCCAGCCGCTCCTGAGCATTACCAAGACAGAGAAACAGTAATATCGACAAAACCTGCACGGCATATGCACAAGCCACAGGCGGAGAAGGATTCAGCAGACTAAGATGCAACTGATCGCTCGGACCCCCTTTTGAGAAAACGTGGCGAGAGAAACAAAAAGCGAAGTTCTGTTTAAGAGTTTGCCAAAGAGAGAATAGTTGCCGCGGTGAATGCCAGAGATGCACAAACAAATCTCTGAACTTTTCAGTCCAGGACGTGAAAACAACATGACAAGGCTCTGAAAAATGCTGAGCTGAAGATGCGTGACCAAAAACCGAACTTTAATTCATACTTTTCACTAGCCAAAGAATGAGGCTGCTGGGCAAGTTTATGCTATGGACGGCAATCTCGGCATGAGGTGCGAGGTGTACAACATTCAAACGAAGCAAAGAAGTAGCAAAATCATCTTCACAGAGAATAATCTCCTCGAATTTGCCTTTTGGCAATGACGCAAATAAAACAAGTAATATTGAAAAGAGGCAAAATCTAGATGCTGTTTCGCAGCTTTCGCCCCTTTTGATTTGTGTCAACCTTTAATTCACCGTGTTAAATACTGCAAGTATGTATCTTCCATCCATATTTACTTTGTCTCCTTTCCCTACCGCTAGATCCCTATTTATTTGTCTTATTAATTATTTTCGGCAAACTTCTATTCTCGAGTAGATACAGCAGAGCTTGCAGGCTACAATGATGCAAGGAACAAAGTCAGATCCAATATACAAAGGCGGCTGGCCATTAACATCCCCAGTCTTAAGAATTCGGCTAGCTTTTTCAGCTTCTTCTTTCCGCCTCCACATCGTCAAGGGATATAGCAGCGTAATCTTATTTCTTTGTTCAGGCGGCATATTTTGGCCTACATTTTCGACCGAAATGGTAGAAAGAGAGGGAGGCAGGCCAATTTCTGCTTCTTGGGATGAAGGAAGGCAACGCTACAGGGCTCTCTTGGTAGAACAAACGGACGGAAAAGGACATGAAAGAAGCCGTGTAACAATGTATTCAGATTCGTGTAATGTCCTCCCTTTCAAAGGTTGCTTGTACCCGCCCTTCATCTCCGTGAATTATGAGAAATCTATATTCGTTTGTTCTTTCTCCCCGCACTCTCTTCTTCCTTTCCATTTCCGCTTTCGCTTCCCTATGATGGATGGCTGTTTATCTTCAGTTTATTATAAGATCTAAAGCTCCCATCTCCTGCTTCTTGTCCTTCCTAGCTCCCTTTTGTTTTATTTCCAGCTCGCTAACTTAGACTTTAATCAGCCACACCTGTTCACATCCCTAATTTGTATACAATTTCAAGATCTACTAAGTTCAACAGCATCTGTCTACAGCGAACATGCGTGCCTCAACTTTGCTCTCTACAGTTGCTGCTGTTGGTGTTACAGCTCAGGATGTCATCTCTGCTGGTGGGCCTCTGACTGGCGTATGTGTTTCTCCTAATATAAGCAACTCAGGCGTCTAGAATTTACTTTGCCGTGCATGAAATTTCCTTGCCATTGCTAACTAATACCTAGTCTCTCGGTAACGCCACTGTGGTTGTCGACAACCCGCCTGGAGAGGCGTACGTGGCTGCTCTTCCCAGTGCAGCATTCGATGCTGCGGCTTTCCCAGAGGGCGGAAATGTCAAGGGCCAGATTTGGGCTGAGGCCCGGCCAGATGGCATTGGCGTTGTCTTCAAGGTCAATTTCTCGAACCTGCCCAAGACAGGCGGCCCCTTCAGTATGTCCAATTCACCTCCTTGAGCTATAATTACTCTACGCAATCTGACTAGGAATCACCGTAGCCTACCACATCCACAACACGCCGGTTCCTGCCAATGGCAACTGCACGGCAGCTGGTGGTCACCTTGACCCCTTCAAGCGCAACGACGATCCGGCGTGCGACAACAAGCTCAAGCAGACCTGCCAAGTTGGCGACTTGGCCGGCAAGCATGGAAAGGTCACCTCAGATCCCTTCAACGCGACCTATCTCGACCTCTTTGCCTCAACCAACCCTAGCAGCTCTGCCTTCTTTGGCAACCTCAGCTTTGTGCTGCACTACCCTAACAAGACCCGCATTACCTGCGCCAACTTTGAGCTGCAGAAGTCAGCCGACTTGCCCAGCTCAACCACCGGCGGCAACAGCTCTGCGGCGCACCCGACTGGCAGCGCCGTGCCCTCCAAGACGCCTCAGTCATACGTGACCGTCTCTGCCGCCGCCGGCGCCGCTAACACTATGGCCTCTCGTGCCGCTGTTGTTGGTGCCGGTGCAGCTGGCCTCTTTGCCGCTGCTTTCGCAGTGCTGCTGTAGATAATTTTTTTCTTTAGCAAAAAGAAAGATGGAAGGGACGTCAGGCTGCCAGGACTAGTTTCCACATTGGCTTGTTTCACTCTTTTTTTATGCAGCGATACATTATCACCTCTGCTTAATTCAAGGATATAATCAATAATCAAACTACGGAATGGGCCTCCGGGTATGTGTATATAGATACTTATAACTATTCTCTTGTGCCCTTATTCTCGTAAAGGTCTCCTTTAGTCTCAGAGCACCATTCGAAAGCTGACCTCGAAGAGTAGAAGAGCACACCCACATATAAATGCTCTTGAGATTAGTGCTTTGTTCTCTATCTTGTCCCGAGACCTGGCTCTCAAGGAATTAAAGTAAGAAAATATCAAGACAGCTAAGATGATATAAGTAGCTACTACTCTTAAGAACAAGAAGTCTCCTGGCGTAGTTGTGAATAAAATAAATATAAAGCGTTTCAGCTTCTTGATACAGAATTGATTCGTTCTTGGAACACAGAGTTGTGAACAGGTGAAGATAACGAACAACGCCGCCCCATTCAACTTGCGTAAAGCTATAAGAGAATTCGTACAAAATTGCCTTTCACTTCTGAGCATCTCTGAGATATTTAATATGTGTCTTCACCTCGATCGCTGTCAGTCGTAGAATAGTCAACATTTACCTTTTTTGTCTCAAGAGTTACACTGACTTGTGCCGGTTGATATTGGACAGCTCTTCATTGAGGTTGACCCTCAACAGACCGAGATAGAAACCTCTAGTAAACCTTCTCATCTTTCGGGTACTATGAATATAGAAGCCTGCATTTTCAGCCCTTCTTTAACAATCACACCGCCTAGTATCTTCTAAGATATCGAGACATTTCACAGGATACACATAACAATATCTCAGCGGCACTTATAAGGCACTTCCCATTCGCAGAAACAAGAGAAGAGAGAAATAAACACCGAAAGCTACAATAGCCTCCTTCCTTTTTAGAGACTTTGAGGGCATTACTGCGTTACGTACTCTCACATACATGGACACGACCTGCATGTGCGTCATTTTATTATTGCCACACCTCCTCCACATCGCGCAAGTTGTGCTGTACACTGTGCTGCATACCTATTTCTATTTGTGCAACTTATTTTTGCTAATGCAAGTCTTCTGTGGTCGTGTGTGCCTAACTGTTCCTCTATCAGGAGATGAGATGATGGACAGTTTGTCAAGCCATTTTACTCGCAGCCTCATACCCTTGACCTCAGCTTATTTTGGCTTCAGCTGAACTACTTCCAAGTCCGAAAACGCCAATGGACATTCTGTCCATGGACGTCCATGAAATTTCCCTTTCCGAGCAGAGCTACCCTCACCTGTTTCAGTAAATCTTTCAAAGAGCTATTTTATCTCGTATAGAGCCTAGGCCCTGGATGCCTCTCTTCAAGCGAGGCTGCTACGTAACATTAGCATGGCTGATGCCCAATATGCGCGTCGGTTATTGCTTGAAGGCTTAATTTCGTAAAAAGAAGGTAAAGCTGGATTTGGAAATACGTATAGCCCTTGTCTAGATCTAGCCTGCTTGTAGGTTGGCGTTGTGCTTTTTCGTGGGGGGTTTCTGGCTCCGGAGCTTGCATTGCTAAGTAGAATAATAAGAGAGCAGAGGCTTCCTTGCGAGAAAGTCGAGATGTCTTGTTGGCTTGGTCTTCCAAGCAAGCCTTTTTTTGACCATATCCAACACTTGCGTCAAATTAAGCTGAGAGGCCGACAAGGCGCCGCGTCGCGTTTCACCTTCGCTTTCAGATTGGCCTGCTCGCCGGACTGGACGCTTTCGAATTTGAGCTAGGCCTTGCTCTGGAGGACGCCCTCATCTCTCTGATCGCGCCGTCATCGCAGGCGTGTGCGACTGGAGACAGCAAAGTGGACAGACACACACTTGCGCTGTTGGCGTGGGCTTTTGGCGGCGCGTCTGCGGATGCGACAATCGCCCGCGCTATGCGCAACAAAAGCAGAAACCAACACAAGCTGGAAGTTCACTGGAAGTTTTTTTGATTTGGGTGGTCGCAACTTTTGTGGAGAAGAGCTGGCTTGAAAAGTGACAGCCAATCCCTCATCAGCCCAAGAAAATTGCAAGGGCGATGTTCATTTCTTCCATGCTCGTAATACTTCATCCGTGCAAGTCTCACAAACTAGCGTGGGCTCCTGATGCATCCCCTGCGCTCTGACGTGTCAGCAAGTAAGAACAAAGACAGAAAAAAGAGACACAAAGTATTTCGAATTGGTTAGTTTCAGGAGATTGTAGCGGCTCCTTGTTCTTGTTCTAGCATCTATTCCTTCTCCTCCTGTACACCACAAATTGTGCATGATCCGAAAGGAGCTTCCAGGGAACGCGACAAGGGACTCCTGGCCTTCTTGTGGATTTCTTCTAGAAGCCAACACATGGATCGTTCCGCCTATCGGGCTACAAACCGAAAGGGAGCGATTCGAGAGTAGCCACGGTTTAGCTGGGGAAGGATCACGAGTGGGAATACAGGAGTCTCTAACAGGAAAGAGATCTTTAAGCGACGTTTGTTCTACTTGCATGAAAAGAAAAAACTTTTTTTTCTATTTTGTCGTTCTTGAAGATTTTCTAGAGATGTGCTCGCTGGCTTGTAAGAGACAGAAGATAGACAGCTCTGGGTCTCGTAAGATGTACACGGAGAGCCGAAGCCGAACCCGTGAAGTGGAGAGATCCAACGCAGACCGACCGAGCCTACAAGCCCACTTTCTAGAACACTCGCGGAACATAGACTTGAAATGAACGATGCGACTCATACGGAGGTGCTTTGGGAGAAGTCACATTGTCCAAATCTGGACCAAATCTGGAAGTCCAGGCTTGCCTAGCTGCATGATGCGACACTCGTTATGTGTTTAGCTGAGCACAGTTTGGTATATAGATAGCAATGGGGGAACCGCGGTATAGATTTGGTACGGGGAAAACCACTCCCTGAAGATGACCGTTAAGAGTGTTCATACTATCTATGTGTGCGTGTATGTACATATGTACTGGAGATACTGGAGTGCCGAGGTCACGAAAGAATCAACAAAGTAGAACAGATTCACGCTCCCTCCCGGCCACCCATTTTTTTTTTTTTTATTATTATTTTTTTTTTATACTTTTTTGCCGAGTACGATTCTTCCGACATGCCGAGAAGCAGGACAATTCATCCAGGATAGTCACAGGTATTGAAGATGAGATGAAGAAGGGACGTGCATGCAATGCGAAATATGTCATACAGTGGTGATCAAAAAGATGGAAAGATGTGCCAAAGAAATTTACGTTCAGACGAAAAGGGTTCAGGTTCAGGACAAGATATGAATACCGTCTTCTTTCAGACCCAGAAGCGCGTCAATGGCTGGCTGGGCTAGCCGTCTGAGCCTCAACGCGGGTTCGTCTGCCGTTGCGGGAGTGGGCAAACTGCATCCCGCGTTGTTCTCTTCGTTCTTTGGTATGCTTTGCTCACACAACTTTTGCGTGGGCAAGATAGCGAGAAGGCACGAGATAGCGGTCGATGAACCCTAGGCCCTCAGTGAAGGCCTGTCTGCTGAGGCAGTTGAGTTAGATAAGTAGGGCTGATAATGAACCGTGTTTGTTCTCTCCGCGCCGACCTCATCTGCCGCGTTGGCGAATAGAAATACGAGACAGCACATTATGGGGTGCTCAACAACCCATTATCGCCATAGCGTAATCAGCTAAATTGTACCAAACTCTGTAGCCTGTTCCAGACGTAAATGATCTGGGGCATTAGCTCTACACTTCTCCGTACAGCCTGCTAGAATGTACATAGCTTCTGGTGCAGGAAAGGAGGGAGGGGACCTGGTGTGGACTCGAGCTGGCGAGGTGATGCTGAGCTGATCCGCAAACGCTTGGTGCTCTTTCATGCAAGAAATTTACGAATCATGGGATGCACACCTCCATACGTATCTCGTATGTACATATATGCTGGGGACGAAGTAACGCTGGTCACATTGGAAGAGATCCTGGTGTGACGCTCTAGAGCGGATGATATGCAACCGATGCTCACCGGTATGGACACCTAGAATTACTCGAATGGAGCAACAAAATTTGGAAATACCCTTCTAAGCTGTGAACCAGCCATGGCCAACAGCCGGTCCCCTGTTATAGTGAACCTGTAGATAGCAATGCACTACTTCGTAAGGAGAACACGTTACGTTCCCCCCATGGGCACTGTCGCACAGACGTCAGTGCGGATAAAACAAAAATGACAGGTCGTGTTCGCTGCATTCAGTTAGCATTGGCGGTTATTACATAGTGACAGAGACAGGGAAGCTGGCGTGGGTACTCGGTACGGAATACGGGTATCTCGACATGCTTGAAGTCTGCCTTGAGCAAGCAGTCCAAACCTGCCGACTCGTAAAATTCGACAAAGAACCACTCTGGCTACCGAAAACAACGGGAAAAGGATCAAGAAGTAAATGGCAGTTTTATTTTCGGCCTACATCAATTTGCTCGTCGTATCTTGGCATTTCTTCTGGCTACTCCCTCTCCCCTGTTTCGTCCTTCGTTCCTCCATGTCTAAAAAAGCACACGTGCGTGTATATTGCATTTGTTTCAACCAAGCCCGGGAGCGGGCTGTCTTTCGGTGCTTCTCTCAATCTGCCTGAACCAGAGGATCAAGAGTTTGGCCGAGAGAATCTGCAATAATAACCTTTATCTATTACAGTGTTGGCTGCTCAGTACACACTTGCTGCTTAGCGTGTGAACGAGTATTGCGTTATCCCTTGGAACACTTCGCATACTTTTTAAGTTACATGGATATTAACGAACCACCAGACTCTAATTGTTCGCGCATTGTTTGAAGAAAGTAGGCTCAACTTATTCTCATGCATGGTTCCTTGCTTTTGTCTGTCCGTGTATATGTCTCGTAGCACAATCTATTCAACACCGTCTGTGAGCCATCACACGCACACGCACACACGCACATACACTACACGTGGAAGGCACGCATTGAAGATGCGCCGAGGCTGGATGGAACCGGAACAAACAGGACTACATACACATGGACGAGCCACGCTCTTTTCTGTGTGAATACTTGTAGGCGTAGGAGACGTTGCATTGTCATCGCTAAAATACGGAGGAGCGAAGCAAAACCCTCCAAATTTCGTTTTGTTTGGTCGTTGTGGCAAGAGTGCCGGAGAGTGCCTCTATCCGGTCCGCCAACGAAAATGCGCAGAGGGCATTCTGTCTTGGCTTGGCTGGACCTCATACATCGTATATTTCAATAACAATATATGGTCAGATATTTTTTCCTAATGGCCTCTTCGAAATGGTCGAGCCTCACATTTCCAAGACAGACGCTTTGTCTCCCCCAAGGACTCGACTACCACGGTGGCGACCTAGGAGCGCAAGGCGAGGCGAAACAAATTAAGTGGTCGTAGCAGTCAATTCTCTGGCAAGTAGCTTTTGATCTCTAGATTTTCTCTTCATGATCAACCCATTTTGGCTGATTTGGAGAGGAAAATAATGGACTATTAATTTTCTTTTTTGGCTACTTTCGTAATGATACACAACGAGACAATCAAACAGCCGATGTATGAACCACAAACAGAAAGAAATACAATAAATAAAAACCAAATATGACAAGCAGCAACCCCTGCAACAATGCTTGTACTCGCGTGTGAGTGGTGTGGATCAAAAAAGATGTGCTTCTCTGAGGCTTCTTCTCCTTCTCTTCTCCGCAGTCTCGTCTTTTGCCTGTTCCATCCATTTGAAACTGCATGGACAAACTTGCTTCGTGGTTCATCTCAACTTTTTTTTTTGGTCCCCTCTTGTTTTCATGTTCTAATCATCGGCGTCTTTTTTACCTGTTTAATCTTGAACCTCGTTGAACATCGCATCGAATCAACTCCCTTTACTGTATCTTGCTGCCCCTTCGATTTGTTTTTGCACTTGGCTTCTTTCCTAGACATAACTAACCTCTCGCCACTGTAATCCCTTTTCTAACACAAGCTTGAAATTAACCGTGATATTCAGCAATACATATTAGCAATCTTCGGATTTTGTTTCTCCAAATTCTCTGGGGTAGTGAGGGACGGGAAGTTTGGGGTGGACCAACCCGACATACAAACACTGTACACAACGGTTCTTCCACGTGTATTGTGTGTGGGAAAACACGAACCATTACTCCAAACACGGAACAAGTACAGAAGACACGGCAAAGCGAAGACACATACGATGAACTATTTTGAATCCTGGTCAGTCTATTTCCCTTTTGCGATCTCCCCTGGCACTGCCCGCCCGCCGTCCGCTCCCCCCGTCTTACCCCATTACTACCTAACCCGCAGTGGAATAGAACTACGATCGCCCAAGCAAATTTCCATTTTGTCTTTTTTAACGGGTCTTGACTTTCTAACTAGCCTTCTATTACGTATTTAACTGGAGAAAAGAAGGGGTGCAACGAGCTCTTCGACGTTCATCCCAAGTTTCAAAAAGGAATTTTAAGACTAGAAGAAAAAGAATCTACAAAAAAACCTACATAGGCAACCCTGCCCCCAGAAGTCGACATGTTCACTTCATTGCTGTTATATGCGTGCGGAGCAATTACTTCCTTTACGTCTTTCCGGTGTTTGCAGATGCCGGGGCGTCGGAGTTATTATTCCGCTACACAGCTAAAGAGGCTGTGAATGTAATATATTCTTGACTTCCAAAGAGTAGGTATGTCATTTTCCAGGCAGTCTCTGCTCGGAAGCGATGTCGGCTGCTAGGCGCAAAAGACATCTTTGACACAGCTGCATTTTGCAGTTGCTTTCGTACTCACTTGTTTTAGCAATGTGCATCACAATAGCGAGTCTCCGCATATGTGGTGCCATCCATTTTACCAATGCGTTGGAACTGAGAACATCAAGATCCTGTGGCGTATTCTCCTTAAGGCATTGCCTTAAGGCTTGTATGCACCTACTGTAGATATTGGTGTTTACGCCATTACATATTGGAGAACACACTGCCTGAGAGTCCGGTGCGAGCGACAGAAACGTTCACCTTTCTCGATTATCAGTTGCTCCGGAAGCTCTCATTTCTTCCATTTATTACTAGGAATAGTTATGAGCAGCCTCAAAACTTTTTGTGTCTGAGGGACGAAGCCTTCTAATTTGTAAACAACGTCAAGAATAGCATTTTATTCCCTCTTCTCATTTCTCTCCTTTACCCAAATAGAGGTCGCGGACGAGTCATATTATCCATGAATTGATGTAGCTTCTGGGCATCTATTCTTAATCGTAAAGAGTAAGGAGGCATTACTTTTTCGGACAATATTGAAGTAGACAAAACATATTCAAAAATAAAGAGCACGTCGGTGGGGTCGCTAGTAACCTATAAGTTGTATGGCTACACTGGGTACTTCCAATCATCGCAAGATATACGAGATACAAAATACGTTTTATCGAGGTAGAATATTGATAAGTCCAGCTGTGTTACTCTTGAATGGATTTGGAGGGATTCGATATTTGGAATTAAAGAATGCAAACAGCAAGCATTACCAACGTGTGTCTGTTGTCTGC
The DNA here is from genome assembly GCA_002917075.1 of Hawksworthiomyces lignivorus. Classification (NCBI taxonomy): domain Eukaryota; kingdom Fungi; phylum Ascomycota; class Sordariomycetes; order Ophiostomatales; family Ophiostomataceae; genus Hawksworthiomyces; species Hawksworthiomyces lignivorus. The sequence continues at coordinate 568,074 of NTMA01000010.1, read as the reverse complement.
AGCAACCGAATATTTGACTTCCATGCTCGCTTTCCGGTATTACATCCTCTCTTTCTTGCTTCTAATCTAAGACTGAGTACTTCAAATTTAAAAGATTTAATAATCCGTACTTCGTCTATGCTTCAACTATACTTATCTCCCATAAAATTTACAAATTTTGACGGAGTACGATAGTATATTTTCATGGCTAACTGTCTTGTCCAAATCTACAAAGCAGGAAATGGGGAATTACAACAGAGGCAATAAAATGATAAGACTATTGGGCACATTATTTGGCGAATAGTTTCACGGCCGCGTGGCTCTTCAGCAGGTCGTGCGAGCCGTGCTCTTTTTTTATTAATTTTTTAGCGACCATGTTCTGAAGCTCCAATGCTCTCTATGACCTTCACACGAACACAGAGCTGCACTCACTCAAATAGGAATGTTTTTTTAACAGTAACTGAGGCCAAAACAAAGGTGGTACTATAATTAACCTATCAATCACCGGAGAAAACCCGACGTTCTTCCCATAGCCATTATCGAATATATTAAGAATGAAAAGGCGAGGGAAATCAGAAGAGAAGATTCTAATTGGTGGTATAATAGAGACCAATTCGGACTCATAGAAAGATTTTAGAAGCCTCTAATATCTCGTTCTGATTTATTTTTGTTCTCTTGTTGTTGATAGCAATTAGTATTATGATCGAGAAGCAAGTTCTGTTTTCTCTTAACTTCACTCGAACCATTTTGTAGCCATAAGGCGTTAAGACGACTGTAATTTCACATGTATAGCTAGCCCCCCTGCACAAACAGGACAGTGGACAGTTTACAGTGATATCCCCACGCGAACAGACCTGACTTTCTTGTCCGACAAAGCGTGTAAACTACTCAATTGCTCTTTTCTTGGTTCGTATTCTCCGACTCCTGCTTCAGAGTTTCGAGCTCGCTTTAAAACTCTGCACCCCTGGACCTACAAAAAAAAAAAAAAAGCAGCCACGGAAAGTCTTCTAGAAGGTTACTGAGATTGGAAGAAACCAACAACAGATTGCAAAGCCGAGTTCTATTGCCGTTTTTAATGTAAGTACACATGGCATATATTGTATACACGCAAACAAACATAGCTTTGTCTCGCTATATATTGGTGTTGTTTTGAGCTGCTAAAAGGAGAAATGGCAAATGTTAAATTCAGCCACTCTATCCGGAAAGAATCTGATTTCTGGATTTCTATTGCTTTAGAGAACAGAACTCAAGCCTACAGTTTAACATACGACACCCACAGCGCTATATCCAATGCCTTGGCCGTTCTACTACACTACGTATGTCCAAATCATGCTGGGTGTGTGCTAGTGAAATAATTGACGGCGTAGAAGCCCGGAATCCCGAGCAGTACTTAGATTGCAATACCAAGGTACACACCCCACACCGATGATAAATTTACATTGCAGATTTTGCTTTGGTATTGTAGATTTGTTGTGCAGAGTGGCCCGGAGAATTTTCAGCCAAGATTTATCCAGAACAACAGCGACTTGGCAATGAGTACGCCATGGTCTAGAGTACCTGTGTCTCATAGAATACGCCATGTTATCTGTAAGATGCATGGCCAAGAAAATCAACACGATTCAGATTCTGAGACGAGGCGCTCTTACAAAGGCGAAGTGTACTGCAGCACAATATTGTGATCAAGCCTAGCAAAAGTCTGACAATGAGCTAATCTCGTATCAGACACCCCTAACATGGGGTTTACCCTTTTCTCGCCAGTAGGCTATTTCGTTTAGGAAAATGGGGTTTCAATGAATACAAAGGCCTTTAGAAAGGGAATAGCGAAGAGAAAATATTCTCTTCGGGCTAATTCGATTTACAGGGGTAATAGTGAATCAGTGCTCGCATGTGCTGGGTTTTGCGCTCAGGAAAATGTTCTGAGCTATTTTGGCTGCAGACGTAGTCTCTTGCGGCTTCTGCTAGCAAAAAGATAGACTTTATTACACGTACATCAAATCGGCTATTTTTCTATGCAATACACACTAGAACACTTCCACAGAGTGCCGTTTTCAGTAAAGCCCCCTTCTATTTGACTTCTTTTCATTCCTTCAGCCCCTAGCTTGACCTCCACGCACCTGCATGTGGCCTTTTAACCCCATGGCCGGAATCTCCGAGGGTGACAAGGTCCCTTGCAGAGTAGAAACACGTATCTGTGTACAGATGTATGTACCTCGTACGAAATACGAAGTATGAAAACGTCGGAAGATGCCTGTGAGCTCAATACCACAAGGCCTTTTTTATTTCTTTCTTGTACAGACTCACAGACTGCATATATGGAGCACATAGCCAGAGAACAGGACGTAGGGATAAGAGGTAAAAGCAGCCCACGAACTAAAACCCCACAGGAAAATGCGACATGCAGCACGAGCGACGGCGTTTCAGCCCTCCTCATTATCACATGTGTAAGTTAAAAGTGCATTATCCAACAATGAGAAAAAAAAGGGGGTCAGACTTATTCTTTTCCTTCCCTCCAAAGTAGTAGACAACAATGCATCTAGTCATCTTAAACATGGAAATAATTCTGCAAATTCAATCTAGTGCACGTTTCTAACCAGTATCAAGGCTTGTTGACAAATAGACATGCAGATATACGATGTTGGAGAAAAGCGGGAGAATCAAGGTTACAAAGACATCAAACATCCAGATACGTATACCGATCTGATGTAGCATCTCTCCGTAACTGACCTTCAGCCTGCCTTGAGACTCTGCAAATGGTTGTCTACCCTGTCGCTTAGGCTTTTCCTCTTCCGTTCTCTTTGTTTGTGTCTGTTTCCGTCCTGGTTTCTCGGGTCGTTCCCTTTTTTGGTCGTGCGTGCGATTCCCGTACCTTGTATCCGAGCTGTAGCTGCAAACTAATGCTATGTCTTTTCCTACGTTGCTTTTCTTTATTTCCTCTCTTTACTTGATCAATTACCCTCGGAGTGGTAATACATCTGAAAGGATCTATGCCTCCATTTTTCAGGGGCAATTTAGATGCGCAGATACAAGAGATGCCCACGAAGGGACAGTAACACCGATGTCCGTAGTGCACAGTTGACATCTTCCTTGCAACTTCATCTTACACCCACCCCCTTCACGTCACTAGGATTTCCTTCCTTCAAACATGCTTACCAGGGACCACATCCCACTTTGATTTCACCTTCCCAACGGCTTGCTGCTGTGTTCATTTCTTTGGTTCAACTCTTACGACCAACAACTATCCAGCTTCTATAGGCCCGTGCCTAATACCACTACGACAAAGAGAAGGGTAGCAGAAGGTAAAAAGAAGCTCTCTTTCTGCCTTTCAGCACCATTTTCAAGGTACACCAAACTATTTTCAATTCCTTGTCCTAACTGCAACGGTGAAAATCTCGAAAAAAGCTGTCGTAGGAGCCACAAATTCACAAATACTGGGAACAAATCATGGACTTCACACATATTAAGTCTTTCCTTGTCGAACCCCCATCACATCATCAACCAAACACCCCTCCCCTTTTTTTTTCTTTTCCTCTCTTTGACACCTCCCACACCTAGTTTTCTACCTACACGCCCTACCCCTTCCTCAAATCATCCGCTTGTCGGGACTTGCTCCGAATCAAAGAAGTGCGTTCCAGAGTGCGGAAAAAAGAGGGCTGAGGAGCTATGTGCCTGAATGAGAGAGCAACCCTTGAATGACTTTGGTGCTGGGGTTATTTTATTCTTATTTTTACTTCTATTTCTCTCGACCTTTTTTGGTTGCCATGAAAGAAAGGAAGTAGGGTCATCCTTGCAGTAGCTACCCCAAATCTTATGCTCTAGGTTTTATGTCCTTCTCTCACTCCTCCACATAACCGCTTCTCCGTCATCAACCTTCTTTGCAACAGGTTATTCTCCACTTGTTCGATGCCTCTTCCATGAACCCTCTCTCCTTCTTATCCTGACTTCTTCCGTTTCTCCTTATTTTCTCGATTCATAACTTGCGTACCTCGTTTTGGATTTCCATATGCTTGCGGCTTGTATCTCTCTTTTCCTTCACTTCTATTCCACTTGTATATCCACTCACTATACTCTCACCCTTGAAGATAAAAAAAAAACTTCCGTTTTATTTAGTATATCCACAATAACCTCGGTTTTTTTTGTCTCGTGAATTTCGTCACTCGACTGGCGAACCTACCCCTATGTCCGGTCGTCCACATTTCTTGCCTCTTCAGACCCTTAATGCTCACTGGATCGGCCATCTTCCGGCTTCTTTTCAATGTTTCTAGTCCTGTAAGATTGTCTTGCTTACAGTCAATCTACACCAGCTCTAGTACTTCTTCGTGCGTAGTTATTTTTCTCCATGTGTCTATTCTACTGTCAGACCGCGGTGTCAGACGCCAATTTCTCAAGATAACAAATTTTTTTAGGTGTGCAATTGCACGCGCCTACTACCCTTCCGATATCTTTGTCCTCCACGCATACGGTGGGCTAACCCCGTGTTAAAAAAAGAAAACCACAGAAGGCGATAGCACAGGAGACATAGAAGAATGGTGAAGCAGCTTCTCGTCCTTCAACTTTTAACATACACAGTCTGCAGTCGCGTAGTGATTGGTGTGGTGTTGATGCGGCCTGACCACTGCTGGGAAACTCTTAAAAATACGTAAAGCATTGGACAGAGCGGCAGCAGCTTCAATTGAATCCATCATCTTTTTTCCCTTTTGCCCTCTACGTCGTCGTAGAGCGTTGTCATCTGGTCTTCAATTATTATTCCTCCTGATTTTCTGATCAACATATTCACACTCCCCATGCGAACCTCTCAGCCTTCTTCCGCCAAAACAGAAAAGCCGCCCAGCCGCCCCGTCTTTCCGTGGAACAAGGTGATCTACCTCCCAAATTCTTTCTACCTCAAAGTGTTTTTGAGTGGCTCTCTGAATCGACTTTTGCTTTCTTCAACGAGCTTATAAGCCGGACTTCTATTCACGCAGCCAGACAACACACACCCCCTTCCTCTAGAACACTCCCTTTCCTTGCAAACAACCATCTGCCGTCGCCAGGTTGAACCAAAACCGGCAGTACTTCAAACTACTGCCAGTCATATTTGCCTGGTACCCGCTACACTTTTCCCACCCCCAGTACCGCTGGCTGGACATCTCTGTTCTGCGACTCTCTTTATTTCTCATCTTTTCGTTCGTCAGCATCGTACCAAGCATCGCGCGTTCTTGCTTTGTGGTTTCCATCTCTGATTCTGTTCCCATTTTTCTTGTCATTGGCCGGCCCGTTTTCTCCTCGCCTCTTTTGTCTTCACCCTGTCCTCTTTACCCCAATATCACAACTCTTATTGCTCTCTTCAATTACCTTTTATTGATTCTATTATCGTTTTGTCTCTCTTCTCTTCTTTGCGTGTTTATTATTTTGCTATTATCGTTCTTCATTTTCCTCCACCCGACCACTCTTATTTTTCTTCGTCCGGGAAAGCTCCACGTCTGCTGTTGATTTTCTTTTTTTGGACCCTTCTTTCCTTTCATTTTAAAACGCTCTATAGTGCTGTTTACTTGGCCTCCTTGCTTGATTCTTGCTTCTTTTCTCCGGCGGTTTCGTTGTTTGATATCAGGCGATATCCAGAGTCATCCGAGCAAAAGGAGGGCTTGCTGTCGCGTCTGGAACCAAGGCAAGCAATGCTATAAGCCATTTTGTTACAGCATTTCATCAGCATAAAGCCCTGCACTCTTATTGATGGAATAGCTGGTTGACTATAATACCAGAAACAATAATATCCTCATAAAGTCCCTCCATCCATCCATCTTTTTCCTTTCTTTTTTTTTTCTTTTCTTTTTTCTTCTTCTTCTCTTTCCATTCATCTTTGTTATATGAACCTATCGTCTTCTTCGAGTTCTCGATATAATCATTCGTCATCTACTCCTCTCTTCTTTACTTTTCTTTTTAGCTTCTCTCTCTCGCCTCCTCTTCACACTATTTTCCTCGTTCTCTCTCATATCGCCCTGATATCACATCACCCCTCATCCACTGTAAGTTGTCAACAAGAGTTGCATTCTGTTCATGGCCGTCGTCGCCCCTCCACCTCTCCAATCAAAACTGGACTATTGGGGATCCGGCACAACCGTTGCGCCTGTGGCATCATCAGGACAGATGACCGACATAATGTCATACCAATACCCCCCGCCGCCACCAAACGGCGCCGACATAGCCCTTCCTCCACCTGGATACATGCCAGCAGATTACTCTAGCATTCCCCATTCCTCCGGGCTCGGCCAAGATCCGCACATGTCACCCAAAGAACGCCGCGATTCCATGTCCAAGAGTTTGAATATGAAGCTGAAGCGATCGTTGTCCACACCAGTCGTTAGACCTCAACAGGCGAATATGCAACCACAGGTTGTGCCCCAGCCAGACCACGCTCTCGGTCTCGCCGCAGAGAAGAGAAGAAACAAGCTTGGCTACCATCGAACCTCTGTTGCTTGCGGTAAGTCTTTTTTTTCTTCTTTCTTTTCTATTGAGGCAAGAATGATTTCTGGTTTTCTTGTTGCTTGGGCACCAATCAGCCTCAAATGCGCAGGTTTGGAGAGTTGTGCGTAAATTGATCACATAAATCAAAAAGTCTAACATGTGATCTTTCTTTGCTTTCCTAAAAGGTCACTGCCGCCGACGCAAGATTCGGTGCATTCCTTCACCAGCCGATGTTCAAGGACGATGCGTTAACTGCATCCGTCTTAAAAAAGAATGCAGCTTCTACCCGGTGGATCAACAACCGCCGCCAGACACCAGGAAGAACTCTGTATCTCGATCTTCGGTAGGCCTACCACAAGCATCATCTCTGCCGCCACCTAATATGGCACCCCCTATCAGGAGCCGCCTTGATAGCCTCCCTGTTCCCGATGTTCGCGGCCGACCGGAGCAAGAATCCCAGCAGCTGACCATGCCTTCGATCCAGACTATGGCGCCTCCTTCTATGAAGCCGTCCGGTACGGAGCCGTTCTCCCCAGATCCGAAGAGTGAGTTGTTATTTTCCGACTAAGTGAGTTCGGATGAAAGAAATGGAGTTGCTTAACCGTTGTGCCATAGTTTCATCTGGCGCCTCTGGTGGACGTTCCTTTGAATATGGTCATAGCAACATGACAAACTGGATGTCTGCCGACGCCAGCCCAAGCTCATCGAAGCCGGGCGATCTGAATGCCACCTGGAGGTCGTATCCCCAGGAGTCGCCCATCACCCCAGCCTTTTCGCCATACACGCCTCACGCCCCGCCGCCATCAGCAACGTGGACACCTCAGTCCGAATCTGCTTCACGTGAGGACATGGGCTGGTCGTATCCGCCACCGCCGCGATCTCTTTCTTTCGGCTCTGACACCATGAGCAACCATCACGCTCAGTACCCGTCTATTTCTCAGATGACAAGCGGCCACTCTAGCCGCCCATTTGATCGCAAGTCAGGGTCGATGCCTGATATGTACCAGTCTCCCATTACGACGACCATTCCGGGCGTTGACAGCATTCCGGGAACGACACTTGATCATCATGTGTCGTTGTCTGCTGGAGCCGCAGGACCGCCAGCTTATGCCAGTTGGCAGCAACCCTACTCCTACAGCAAACCGAATGATGCAGCGGACGCTTACGTCGGATGGACGAACGAGCACTCTGCAACCCCATCCAGCGAGAGCCATGCTGCGTCCAGCATGTATTATACTGGGCGATAGGTGAAACGTTGTGAATGCATTTGTCGTCAGCATTTGTCGGGCCGCCAGCAATTATCTTCATTACCACCTCCTCTATATCCTTCTTTCTTTTATCAGGCACTCTCGTTTCTTGCGTTTTAATCTTACGTCCTTTGGGAGTCTTGCCTTTTCCACAGTAACAAATCTCGTATCTGCACATAATCAACTCAGCAGTCAGAAACTCTATAAGCCTTATCAACAGAGAGAGAAAAGGAATCCATGGCAAACTTATGCAAACAATCGATTGGTTCTATCAAGCCAAATAACGAACGGTCCAAATAGCGGAGCATTTATTAAAAAGAGCAAAGAAGTTCAAAACCACATAGGGATCAACAGAGAATTCGACCGCGAATTGTCTGCGAAAAGGAAACAACAATAAAGGGAAAATTATATTGGGGAAAGGGTGGTTTAATTCGACTGATCCACCTGTTTTAATAATTTTCCTAGATTGCAAAACCACTCTGGGCTGTCATCTCTCTGTTATCTACCACATCCCGTCGTCACGAAATACCGAGCCGATTGCGCGGAATAGACGGGAACGGCAACCCGTGCATTTCCCGTCTTTGGCGAAGTTCTTCCTCGAAGCTGAGGCCTGCGCCCCTCAATTAAGAGCACCCCCCTTTTGCTTTGGGAAGATACTCCAAAATACAGGGATCGCGCTCTCAAACAAGGAATACGACTTTAAAAGACACGGTAGATATGACGCCTATTATTGAAATCAAGAAAAACGAAGTGACCGGGAAAGATGAGCAACAGATTCAAGCAGGACACGGCAATTTAGCGACAAGCAAAAGGAAGCGATCAATCATCGTTCATCGGCTGAAAATAGACAAGTAGGGGAAGAAAATCCTTCTAGGGAACAGTATCTCATACGAGAACCGGAGAGCAAAAGAAATTGCGAAAGACTGAACATTGGTGTATGCATGAGCTGGTTTTATTCTACTTATTTTTGGACTACAAAAGGGACATGGAGAAAAAGTCTGGGATCGGAACTACCATCACATACCAGCCACGTCGAGCTTTAATCAAAAGATAGCTCTGGCAGCAAGGCAGGACGGCGGGAACGGCAAGAAACTAAAAACGACATTGATGGTGAAACACTTCGCACTTGGAGACTGTGACTTCAAATCTACTTTACAAAAAACTGTTCGGCAAATACCGCTCGAGAAGGACAGGAAATTATCACAGAGAACCCGGAATTCGAACGAGAAACGACAGAGCATACCGTACAGCATTCTAAAGGAAACGGGAATATGGCCGAGACGCCAAAGACGCAAACTGGATGCTCAGGTCACGATACCAAAAATGGTATCGAAGTTATGTGGCCGGTGAGCTCTTAGAGGCTGGTTCTATTTCCTTTTTTCTTCTTCTTTCTTTTTGTAATGGCTTTCTTGTTTGTTGAATTTTTGCATTGATCTTTTTGCATTGATTTTATTCCTGTCGCCTTCTCAGTCTATTATCTGTATTTCGTGTTCATGTGTCTATATTCTGTTTTTTAAGCCCCAATTCTCGTTTTGTTACTATTTGTTTTATATATGGCGATGAGGATAGAATCTAAAAGGGACGGAAGGAAAAGAAAATTTGGCAGCAGAGTTCAAAATGATAGGATTCATTTTGAAGGTCGGGACAAAGCATTTGCATTTCTTGCTTTCTATTTCTATGTTTTAATCTTAGTTATTATTTTTATCTTCAGAGAACTTGCATCTACTACACTATTTTACATGAGTTGTGTGATGTGAAAGATAACCAAACGAAAACAAAGAAGCAATTTCTGGAGCCCCTTCTAGTCTTCTATTAGGCACGCATTGATGAGCATACCATCGAAGGTCTCGATAATACGAAGGAGTCAACCAGAAACTTGAAAATTGTTATGCTCGTTCATAGCTGCTTCAGAACAGGTGGCAGTACGCACTTTTCGTATATGCAATCTCAATATTCACGGATCTTTTTGCTCGTAAAGCCAAGCATGACCCATACAATGCATGTCGTATAGCTGGAAGGCGACTAACGAAGGGCTCATTTCACCAGCAGCCGTCGATAAGCCTTGGTAGGCCAAAGCCTAAAGCAGAGGATCTACTTTTGAAGGAGCCGGCATTTCCTACTCCATCTTCATCCCTTTTCAGTCTAGGGATACCTGAACCCTCCACGCTTTCCCGCACCCCCCACTCCGCCTTTTACCCCAGGCCACAGGGAGCAGGTGCATCGTATTTTATGCACATGCAGTGTGCCGCTGTAGTTCGCTTTCTCCAAAATAAATCCTACCCACCCATGCCGCCAGTTCTAGCGATGAAAACCTGGGGAAGATAGAGCACACCTTCTCGGCATGCTTTGCTCCCATTGTCTTCATGTCTGTATGCGGGGTTATTATAATGGCATTGATTATTGCGATAACCATAGCCGTGGCAATGGTGATTGTGGCGGGGCTTCTTGTCTCGGCATTTCCTTCTGTGGACGCCGCGTTGAGCGCACACGCAAGAAATGGCTTCTGATGAAAATTTTCCGAAGCCTTCGTGCTAATACAACAAGGGCTACTCTCGCTGAAAAAGCCCTTTGTAACGAAGCGGAGTCCTTCCATTTCATTTGGTCGTCATTCATGGCAACCGCCAGACTAACACAATTAGCACAATGTAAGCCGAAATACTCAGCAGGCTCAACATAGCCACGCTGTTGCCAGATGTACGAAACTTTTTCTTGACGACCATGCGCGTATACGCGCTGTGGTGGCCAAGATGGTCATGATGGTGAGCGTCTTCGTTTTCGCCATCGAGATGGTCGGATTCTTTGGCTTCTTCTTCAGTGCTAAAGAATTGCCGATTGCCCTCATATCGCCTGTAGATGGCGACTAGCATGACTGCCGCGCCGTAAACAGCAAACAGCGCTCCGATGGCGTAGAACTCGGATGTGAAGATCTTGAGTACCACTAACGCGAAGGAAAACTGCGACAGCGCTGTCCGCATATAGGCTCCCTCAAAAGTGCGTTGAGCTGCACGGATTTCAACAAGCCTTTCCGGCTCAGTTAGCTATATCAGGAAACAATAGCTTAAGGAATAAGAGAGTGCATAAAGCGGGGGTCTTTGTGTGGACGACTGAGCGAGTGTGTGTGTGAGCGCGTGGGAGCTTTGCCTGCGTCTATTCGCGTTCACGGGAGAATGAACCGAAGAATATCAGGTGCTAAGAATGGCAATTGGGATTGCATGAACGCAGTTATGTGCAGTTAAAGGATCTCACTTGGCTATCGTCAAACGGTATAACCACAGAGCTGAGAAATTTTTGCGTTCCCTCACTATCGCTTTCGAGCAGGCAGACAACAAAGTGAACGGAAGAACAACAAAGAGTTACAGGAAATTGCAAGAAGAAGGAGAAGGTCATAATTCTGAAAGCTCACTCTTCTGGTGTCAAGATAACGGACCGGGCGCGGTGCAGACGCAGCTGCAGCCGGTCTTCAGGATATGGGTAGAGTGCCTGTGAAGTTGGTTAGAGTCGGTTCACAAACTTTAACTTTGCGAACATGATCTTCTCTCTCCTCTTCCCCGAGTCAATCATCTAGTCTCTAGAACGACCATGCCCATACATCCAAATGAGAAACATGAGACACGAACCTCGAACATTTTGCCCACTGTTCCGGGCGAAGAATACACTAGATAACAACGTCGTGAAAGAAGAGGCCAGAATTAGAGGAGCAAGAAAATGAAGTAATAGACAAAAGGGTAAAGGGCCCCGCAAAAACATGGCGTCTCAGACAGAATACGCGATTATCCGGGACAATTGCGACGAGAATTAGCCAGGACGCCTTAGCTCTTGATTTGTAAATATGGCACAACGTAATTCCTGCTCTAGATGCCTTATTGTCAACGTAGCCTTTAGGTTGGTGGCTTTTGCGTGCAGCCCAAAAAGAGCATTAGTATTGATTGAGAACATAAGACGCTACGTGAAGTGACAATAAAATGCAGTCGACTCTACATGGGCTCTTCTAGTAGCTAAGCTTCCTTCTACTCCTGTTTCTTAGGATTTAGTCCGAGTCACATGATTGACGTTTACTAAGAAAACACGTGTGCTTCAATTTTTGCGGTAGTTTGACGCGGCATTTTCGTGCCTGACAATCCAGGCCCCAATAAGTCTGCAGATGCCTAGCGGCAGCCTTATCATTGTCCAGCTCCAGCAAGCGCCTTTTCCCCCTTGCTGTTGCTCACCCAGTGCTACGAGAACGATTAGTAGCGCATTAATCGCCGTGCCCTGCCGGACTAGAATTCGGAAGTACTGCCCTCATGCAACGTCGACGTTTGACACCTCAAAACAGCGCACCTCTCTTCACGTCCCCCAACGGCCAATTCGACAATCCCAATCAATCCCGCCACAGGAGCAGCACCGGCAACGGCACCGGTAACAGCAGAGTCGGACACGCCTCGTTGTGGATGAACAACGGCATCGAGCTTCGCGACCGATCCTCTCAAGCCACCAGCAGCAGCATCAGCCGGCCTACATTCTACCGGTCCTCCGCCGCAGACAGCAGTGGCAACGCATACCAGGCTCCTTCCTACACATACTCGGCTACCGACACCATCTTCATCATGAAGCCGCTCGTGAGCGCGATGCAGGCGTGGTCCTGGTGAGTTCGCCGACCGAAAGGACGATGAAAGCAATAGAGGAAAGATGGCAGAGAAGCAGGAGAGGAGGCTAAAGCTAACAAAACAGCGTGGTCATTTCCATCTTCGCTATTGTCATCTTGTCAGTACTCGGTCTTCTGTTCCGGAGCAACCACCATGAGATGGTTGGGGGCATTGAGGATCCGGCCAATGGCCCAGAAGTTGCCGGAACGGTCTTCATTGCTGTGCTGGTCTACGCTGTACGTGATGCCTTCTTATTTTACTGCTTCGAAAAGCAATGCTAATGATCTTCCTCTTTGTTCGATAGGGCTTCCTTGTCTTCTGCGGTCTCCAGGGATTGCTACACTTGCGCGAGAATCGGAGAGGAGCGATTGCGCTGTAATCGTGCAGCTGATAGACATGCACACCAAAGAAAGACGTTGAAACGGGTAGGATGGAAGATGACTTCTGGATAGCTAGGTGTCCTACATTTGGGTCCCTATGCCTTGTAATCTATGTCGGCCTGCTTTAATCTTTGGAGTTTTTATTGTCCATACTGCTGATTACGGTTCGGACGTTTGTTTTGGTCTTTCCATGCATGGCTTTTATATATCGACAGCTTCCGCGCTGCTCGGATATCTGATAGAATGTATTTCAGGTTTACAACGAGAAGATACTGAACTTTACTTGTGTGTGCGTAAGAGAGCCTTCAATTTGATTGCCTCTGATATGACCAGCAGATGTATTTCTCTATAGATGGTATTTCTTCCCACCGTACGTAGAGATAAGCTTGCCTGTATGTATATGGCGCACGGGAATTAAAAGGCCATCGCGCTCCGTCTTGGCCATGCTCATTATCGCGCAAGGCACTCCCGGCCTGCCTCTTGTGTCCGAGTCGAGTGGCTTGCAATTCAAACGCACCTTGATGCCTACCTCAAATGTGCACTTGCAATCCCAAATCACGTTTGTTAGGAGCCACCCACAAGCTTCCCAAACTATGGCGGCAAGCATACTGAAGGCATTGACCCAAGGATCGAAATGCCGCTCTTGCGTTCGCAGACGACAAAAAGGTCATGAGTCAACGTGCATGTGATGCTCCACGATGCTAAATAATATCCAGCTTCTTAGAAGAAGGCAGCAGCCTCGTATTCACATCTCAGCCAGCAGAATATGAAATGAAACAAACTGTCGATTTCGAGAGCTGCTGGTCCCTTTTTTTTTTGTTTCCTTCACCGTATACGGAAGTTGCATCTTATGGACTCTCCAAGCCATTGGTTTTTGGTGGGGTCTTCTGCCTAATGGCGCAGGAATAACAAATAAAGAAAACTAAGCTTAGCTCTGATCCTTTAGCCCCCTGATTTAGCTTCATTTTCGCTTCTGGCTTTCCGATCTCTTTTTCTCACATCTAGCCTAGATTTGTAGCAGGCTACAACGCTATATGTTCAATGAGAACGGCATCTGTTGCTTGTCATTGGGACTATTTATTTACCTTCATTGCTTCTCAACTCCTTCGGCAGATTGTCTTGTGGATCAAGCAGCTTTTACTTCTGTGTCCGGATTAAAGAAAAAAAATAATAAGAGCAAGACCTCGCACTCAACTTGAACTTTCCAGCTGCTTCAATATCTGATCTTCAAAACTTTCCTATCTCCTACAGTTATATATCTCTTTTCTTGAATTGCTGTCTTTAAAGAGACCTATTTGAGCTACGTGCCTTCTTTCTACTCTTCTGTTCTTGGAGTTAAACGAAAACATATCAAAGAAAAAAAAACTCTTATTATTTGAACGTCCAAGTCCTTGCTTTTCTATAAGCCAGCTATTTTTGCATTCCATTTTGCTCATATCTTCAAACAACAATCACAGTTCTCCTTCTTAAATAGCTCGACCTTTGCGTTATTCAACACTATGCCATTCCTTCAGCTTCCTCCCATCCCAGCTCCTCATGTGGAGCTCCCTGCATATCTCGCAGAGCGCCATGAAAAGCCCATGGTTGAGCTCTTTGAGCCGTACCGCAAGTATGAAGCCAGAGTGCGTGAACTTTATGCCCAGGAGCCGGGACATCCTTCTCTGAAAGACCCATACATCAATGTGCTGCCAGTCTTTACCAAAGACACATCTAAGCTCTTGATCCGGGCCCGTGATCTCAAAGCAGAGTCTGAGACAGAGAAATCCAAATACATCATGCCTCTTCCGGATGAAAATCGCCGACCAAATGGTGCTGCCGCAACAGTCGCATCAATAAAAGACTTTCAAAGCAATTTTTCGGTCTTTTCGGAGTCGTCTCTTGGTGACCTCAACTGGGACAACGTTGTGGCGGCCGGCTCTTCGGTCGTCAATTGCTTATTGCCTGTACCTGATGAGTATAGCAAGTCAAGGCGGTCATTGCGCGAGTACTATCATGAAAAATTTTGTCCGGCATCTGACGTGGACCTCTTCCTGTACGGTCTTACGGAGGAACAAGCCATTGAAAAAATCAAACAGATTGAAGCAAGCATTCGGGATTCCATTCTTGCTGAGACCACTACGGTCAGGACAAAGCATGCTATCACAATCTGTGAGCTCTATGGATCTTTATCTATTTGCAGAATCATGCTAATCCACTCTCGTAGGCAGCGAATATCCGACTCGACATGTGCAGGTGAGATCGTTTGTTTGAATCATCTCGTTTGTGGTGGCATAATTGGTATTGGTTGCTTACCAAACTTTAGATTGTTCTCCGTATCTATAAATCTGTTTCGGAGATTCTCGCTGGCTTTGACATTGACTGTTCCTGTGCAGCATACGATGGGAAGCAGGTTTACTGCACCCCACGTGCTTTGCAATCGTATATGACACAAGTGAATCACATCGACTTGTCTCGTCGCAGTCCATCTTATGAAAATCGACTATCCAAGTATAGTCACCGGAACTTTGAAATCTACTGGGCAGAGCTGGACCGATCTCGTATCGATCCCACAATCTTTGACCGAAGTTTTCAACGCACACTTGGTCTCTCTCGACTTCTTGTGCTTGAGCGCCTTCCAACAGCTGATTCGAGGCAGTCTTATGCAGCCAAGCGCCGTCAGGAGCGTGGGAGACCGCCACTGAACAATTTATACAACAGACCAAACGGTTTGCGTGGAAACATCAAAGACGCCTTTGAAGACGAAGTGGCAGAATGGGTCAATCAGGAAGATGTTAGCAACTACGACACATTTGTTCTCCCATACGGACGCAAATATCACGCAAAGAAAATCGAAAAGTTGTGTTATACCCGGGACCTATGTGAGCTGCTCATCACCTTCACTTTTTATTGCCTCGCCGTTCTTGTTGTATTTTCAACAAACCTTGCTAAACGTCTGTCTCTGCTCTATAGTGCTGAACGCCGAGTGGAATCAGAAGAAAAAGGAACGTGAAGTCTATCTGCACCGACATCCAGCATTTGTAAGTTAAATTAACCATGGTAGAATCTCTGCGTTTAAAATACGGCGAGCTAACCCACGGTTAGTTTGGCCGGGTTGAGGATGTTGTCAATGATTGTTGTGGCTTTTGCCCTGTCCCCAAGACCGAACAAGAGAAAGAGACCGCCGAAGAAGACTCAAAAGTTTTCATCTCTGGAAACATCACTTTTTTGACTGATGATCCTGGCCGTCAGGTAGGACCAAACTCCCTTTAGTTATACAGCTCTTTCTTCTTTCTGTTTGTCTTTTGGGAAACTAACTTTTAACCCTTCGAAGCAAATCGGTTCATTCAACCCTATAACTGACAATGACTGGACTGAAATGGCCTACGTCGGTAATACTGCTCGCCTTTGTCAAGCGATTGTTGATGGTGATCTGGAACATGTGGAAGACTGGCTAGACCAGGAAGAAGCGGATCCTAACAGACGCGACCACACCGGTCGTACTCCTCTTCACCTAGCTGTCATTAGTTCTACACCGGAGATTGTCTCCTGCCTAGTGAATAGAGGCGCACGTCTTATTGCTCGCGTAGCAGATGGCAGGACCGCACTTCATTTAGCTGCCCAACGCGGCGATGTTGAGATCGTCAAAATTCTGATGGACAAAAGTGCAGCTAATGAGGCGGTCGAAGTTGAAAAGGAAGAAAAGCGCCGACAATCAAAGCTTCAAGCTGGAAAGAGTGAAGACGACGCAGGTG
This sequence comes from Hawksworthiomyces lignivorus, assembly GCA_002917075.1. Lineage (NCBI taxonomy): Eukaryota > Fungi > Ascomycota > Sordariomycetes > Ophiostomatales > Ophiostomataceae > Hawksworthiomyces > Hawksworthiomyces lignivorus. The sequence continues at coordinate 551,671 of NTMA01000010.1, read as the reverse complement.
AAACTGACAGCGACGATGAAAGCTACGATGAAGGCGATGGTGAAAGCGATGATGATGATGCCGAGTTGGTTGACGAAGGAGATTCAGATGATGGCGTCCACTCCACAACAACGGCTTCATTTATCAAAGTTAAGAGCAAGAAGGACAAAGCGAACGATGAGGTAGATGCTGCTCTGAACGAAAATGAAGACGAGCCGGACTTCTACGATGTCAACGTCATCGCGTGGGATCGCCCGTGTTCCGCACTTCATTTTGCTATCATGGAAGGGCACGATGAGGTTGTGAAGCTACTCTGTCAGGTAAAATATGCTTTCACTATAACTTCGCGAAAAATCTTTTAGCTGGTAAAATATTCAACTGACTTCTTGGATTAGGAATACGGCGCAGATGTTCTTTTGCCAGTCAAGTTTCTAAATTACAACCATCAACCAAGCGCGGCACTGTTGACACTTGCACTGGCTCTGGCTCTTCCAGTGCAGAAAGCCAAAAAGATGGCTGCTACTCTTCTTAGCCTTGGTGCATCCTCTTCTCAAGCAGATTTGAAGGGAATCACTGCATTTCACAGATATGTTGAGAGCAGAGAAGTTGAGCTTGTCGATCTACTTTTGGAATTAGACAGGCTGGGCTCGTCCAACGCGCTGAAGCATATATCATTCCCAACATCGTATTACACAACAAGCCCACTGTTGGCTGCTGTTGGTGCAGGGGACGTCAAGATGGCTTTGAAGCTTCTCGATGCTGGCATTCCCCCGCAGATTGACTTTGATATCTGGCTCAAGTCAGCCAAGACAGTGGCTACCATTCATCTTACCACGTTGGAACAGAACCTCAATCTTTTCAATTCTCAGATAAAGCAGCCTCTCATAGCAGCCCTGGAAAGCCCAAACCCGGAGATTGCTCTCGAACTATTAGAGAGGGGGGCAAATCCAGAGACAAAAACCCAGCAAGGCTACAGCAATCGAATGTTTTGGGGCATGAACAATATACCGACATGTGCTCTCGACGTGGTTCGAAGCAATCTTGCGACCCTTCGAAAGTATAATGGCGAGGATCGGACAGTCGAGAAGCCTTTCAAGAGAGCCGAAAATGCAGAGGTATTCATGAAGACTCTTTCAGAGGGAACCTGGATGCATCTAGCAGCTTCGCAACATCTCAAGGATCTCAATGACGCTTATACTGCCAGCGAGAGAGCGTACGAAACTCAAATGGAAATTTTGCGAACGTCAGGGGGACTTGAAGCGAAGAAAAAGGCGATTGCGGCCATGATTCATGTGCTTGAAAGGATTGAGGCCAAGATTTTGGAAAAGACTGGACCTGCAGCCGAGAGCGTGCAGCAAAAAGTGGTGAAATATGAGCAGTTTACCACTGATTACGAGTTCATCCCCCAGTTTTCTGGAGACCCGGGCATCACTGAAAGTCGCCGGAGCGGCTACATTGAACTGTGAGTTTTTGTGGATATTGCTTCCCTCTCATTTCGATTTACTTTCTAACTCGATGGAAGATTCGAAGCTGCCTGGCGAGGAGATCTTGACACAGTTAAGAAGCTTACACTGGCCGCTTGGGGTGAACTCAAAGACCAACCTCCTCTAAAAATTGCGGTCAGTGATAAAGAGGGCAATAATCCATTTTCTCTAGCATTCCTCTGTGGTCATTACAACGTGGCAGCCGCTATTCTTGAAATCGCCCAAGCGCAGTTTGCCCCAGAAGATAGTCATAATGGTCACTATGAAATGAGAGACGAAGACTCCGACATGGAAGAGGACGACTCAGAAGATGAGGACGAACATGGCATGTACCAAATGATTGTCGACAATGATGAATTCACAATTGAAAACGTTGGGGAAGTGAACATGCAAGTTAAAGGAACAGTGGTAAGTAGTCGCCTTTCCCCTTGTCTTTGTTTTGTCCTATTCGTGTTTAGTTGGGAGTTTTACAACAATTGCTGACCGAACAGAAACCACTTCAATTGCTTGGTTTACCTTGCTCAAACTTTGTGCTATCTAACGGCAGGGCCGTTGATTACCAGGCTGCCTGGGAGTCGCTTTTTCAATTTGTTTTCAAACGGAACGACCATGATGGTCTCAAGTTCTTGTTGGACAACGCTTCCCACTTCGCCAAATTGAAGTTGGATGATAAAGATGAGTCTGGAAGTCAATTCTATACTTTGCCAGATGCCGATTTTAGATACGCTGTTAAAGAGGGGCATCCAGAGATGCTAGCAGAAGTCATTAAACGCACTGGGGCCGGTTTGCCTCTGGAGGAGATGGTTAAAGACACAGGTGTTGAGTTGCAGGTCAAACCTCAATATTACCAGGGTTTGACCGTCTATGGCAAGAAGAGGTGTGTTTTCCACATACTATAACTATACAACCTTCAATTCACGTGCACTAACTTGTCACAGGAGCGACTGGGCTGAGGCAGGCCGCCAGACAGCGATACGGCCGACTGGAATGGGGATTTCGCCATTGCTATATGCTGCGTCGGTAGGCAGTTTGGAGTCCGTAGAATGGTTCTTGAGTGACGCTCCTTTGCGCTGCTATCTTGAGTTTACCAGGTTGAAGGCAACACGCGATGATGCTCGCTTAAACCATCTCAGCCAAGCCCCTGGCGGTTTCGAGGGGGCCATCTCTCGCTGGCTCAACAAAGATCGTGAGTTTTATTTCAAAGTATTTCATTCTATGATTCCCGGCTGCAAACACGCTTACACAGATTTAGATGATCTTTTACTTCTTGCTGCTGTATCCAATGGGGACTATGACAAGGTGCTGCCGTTGGTTGAATACCTCATCAAAGTCGCGCCGAATTCGATTTCGGCTAAGAATACCACCGGCTACACGCCTTTGTTCGTTGCAACCTTGATGGGACGCGTGGATATTGTCCGTTTGCTCATTGACAATGGTGCTGATCAGTCGAGCCGCCGGGAAGGCACTTTCGAAAACCTATTGCATGCAGCACTTGAATACAACCCACAAGCTTCCCAACTACGCCCGATGTTGGACATTTTAAATCCCGAGGCACGCAGGCGCATGTTCTGTGAACGCAGCCACCATTCGGCAATGAGCGAGGGCCGCACGCCTCTACATCAATGGCTGGAAAACTGCATTTCGATTGTTAACGACGGAAAGTATGGCCGCGGAATGGCATATAAAAGCTTGGATGAGGTGCTTGACGTGTTGCGCCTTCTCTTAGAGTACTCGAGCGGCAGTGAGCTTAACTGCGTAAACAGCGCAGGCGATACAATCCTTCATATGCTCGTGTCTAAAGGGGCCAGCTTGCGCATTTTCCGCACGCTGCTGGACGACAACGCGAATCAGGAGCATAGTCAGTTGCAGAATGACATCTTGCTCCGCAGGGAGAATGCTGTAGGCATGACGCCCGTGGAAGTTGCCCGGGAAAAGTTCTTAGCGGCTTTTGTCACGGAGCCATACGATCGTTCGTTGCTGCCCGGCGCGGAGCCGGTTACCAGATGGCTACAGATTCAGCCAAGAGACTTTGTTGCGTCCGAAGAAGAGCCTGAGCCAATCCCAGTCAGAGTATTCGGGGGCAAGACGAAGGCTGTTCGCCAAGCGGAGGAGACGCTACATCTGCTCTACGAGTACCTTGATCGGCACCCGGGAAAGCGGCGACTCGTCAGCCTCAACGAGGCCAATAACGTGGCCAAGCGGATTGGCGACGGGTACCAAAAGCAACGATATGCCGCTATGGTCAACAAGCCTAAGGAGATGATAGACAACACTGGGGAGGAAAGCTCACGTGCGAAACAGTCATTTTTGGCGTTCTTGCCGAACGATATCATATACACATCTTGGAATAGGAAGAATAAAGAGGAGGAATTTCACGTGGCCAATAGACCGGGTTTTGGCTTTCAACGGAGATCTTTGTTTCAATAGTCTTTCTATATGCTCAATCTTTCTGGTCTTCTGCTTTCTCCAAAACCGAGCGCTACAAGGCTAGCTTTACTTGAGTCACATTAAGGATGCGCGTTGAAATACAAAATAAATTCATTAAATGCATTCTCTAAGCTGTTCAAGATCAGTCTGTTCTTGGATACCGAAAGCAACAGCAGGAAGTATCCCGCCGACGAGAACCTAAGAAGTATGTACCAAGGAAATAAAGTAGGTCTCTAAGCAGCATGCCAAAAGTGAATGGAAAGTGTGCTAACGCCAAAATTGTATGCCAAAAGAGGGGGTATAAAAAGTGAAGACGGCGAGAGAGAACGAGGCAGATTCGTCTCCCGCTGAAGTTGAGAAAAAGTAAACTTTTGAATGGCGGCTCCCTCTCAATAGCCCACTAAGAGAGTGAGGCAGGCCGATGAGAGGGAAACGAAAAAGGTGTAGAAGATAGAAAGAGAAGCAGACCGGGAGAATAGAAGAATATAAAAAAAAGAAATAAAGTCATGTCTCAGTCAAACTCGGCCGTGATCTCTTCCCGCACTTTGCGGCTCCATGTAAAAATAGCATCCTCAAAGGCCGGCCACACATCTGGCCGGCTGTTGCACACAACGCCCAGCGCATCGATCTTGAGCAAGACCTCCCACCTCAGCTCCGCGGCTTTCACCCAGTACCGGAGGTTGTCGGCAGCCCGGTACGGCTTCTGCGTGTCGGCGTGGAAGGTGGGTATGGCACCGAACCGCCGCCGCGATTTGCGCACGCAGCAGTTGTGCAGCTGGACGAGGTGCACGCCGTTCTGCATGTGCTGCAGGAAAGGCGTCGGCGGGATCGGCGCGGCAGGAGACGAGCTGCTGCTGCTCGCCTCCCCTGCCGCGGGCGGCGGGTGCTCGGAAGCGATGTTGCTGCGGTCCATGGGCGTCCACGGCGGCAGGACGGTGTCGGCCTTGTCGTCTGGGACGGAGCCGCTCGTCAGCATGGACTGCAAAAAGGCATGCTCTCGCGCATAGGCGCGGGCGAGGTCTGCGGCCGGATCTGCCGGCCAGTCTGCGTCGCGCAGCCACGTCCAGCCGGACCGCTCAGCGCGCTCGGTCGCGACGATGGCTTCCTCGGCGCTCAGCATGGCGTACAGGCTGGCGATCCAGGCATCCATGGCGCGGATCTCCTCGGTGCGGACGCCTCCGGTAAAGCTGCGCGTCGCCATCCGCTTGAGGACGTCCATGACGCCCAGCAGCTCCGAGCGAACTTCCCGCTCCGGCTTGATGGCGTCGAGCCGGTCTGGGTGCTCGTGGCTCGTGTAGTAGACCTTTGCCGCGCGGATTGCCAGGGTCATGACGTCGAGGATGTGCATGCCCTGGATCTCGTACCAGGTGGCCGTGGCCGCCTTGCTGCCGGGCGAGTCTGACTTGCGCTGCTTTTCTGGCGACGAGGGCGCGGACGACGAGGGCGTCTTGGGCGCCTCCGGGTTGGTCTTTGCTTGCCGCGCCTCGGCGAGCGCCTCGGCAGCGCTGTCGAGCGAGTTCTTCAGATCGGCCTTGAGCTCCGCGAGAGACGGCGGCTTCGGCAGCGGCTTCTCGCGGTACATGTAGGTGCTGACGGTGGGCGGCAGCATGGCGGCCGGGTCTGTGTCGTCCAGGTCGTCGGCATACCAGTCGTCGTCGGGGTGCTCGTCCTGGATGGGCGACTCGACGAGCACGTCGCCCGGGCCGGCGTGGGCAGCCAGGACGGGGCTGCTGCCCAAGGAGGCGTAGGACGAGTCGATGTCGGACGGCACGATGAGGCTGCCCTTGGCGCTCGCAGCCGCCCCGACGTCCGTGGCGGGGTGTAGCAGCATGGACTGGGCGCGGGGGGCCAGGTAGGCCGTGGTCCCCTCCAGCTGCGAGAGGTCGAGGGTGCGGGCCTTTTCTCGGCGCTTCCGCTCCAGCTGGCCCTTGATGTCCAGCAGGCCGGTGCGGGCAAAGTAGTGCTGCAGGTGGGCGATGCTGCCGAGGCTGAGGACGCTCTCCCGCGAGCGGGCGCTGGCGGCAAAGTCGGTGCCCTGCGGACGCATGTAGCCGCGGCGCTTGGAGCGCTGGTCCGCCGGGGTGTTTATGGTGATGGTGCTGGCCATGGAGAGGCGCGAGGTCGGAGACGACGCAGTCGAGAGGGACGATACTGCCGAATAGCTGCCGGACGACTGCCGGCTGAAGGCCGAGGAGGACATGTCGCTGCCGAGCGAGTCGCGGGAGTCACGGGAGTCCCGGCCGGTAAACCCCAGAGACAAGGAGGACGAGGCTTCGGTTGTGGCCGATCCGTGAGAGAGCGACGAAGCTGTGGACAGGCGAGACAGCCCGCGGCTGCCGGTGCTTGCGTCTCCCCCATCTGCGGCTAGTGCTGCTGGCAAGCTGTCGGAAGGTGGGGAAGATGGCTGGCAGATGGTGGGTGGTGCTGGTTGCCGGGGTGTTGTGTCCGGAATGGAGGCCATGATGGGCAAAGAAATGAGCGTCGTTGGGAATGCACGTGTGTGTGTATTCCGCGGTATGAAAGATCGTGGAACGTGAAAGTGGTTTTTGTCGATTGTCGGGATGCACGCACGAGTAGCGATTCAGACCAGCGATTTAGTGATTTCTAGCACGGGAGACGGCCGACACAGGCGACGAACGCGAACATGCGTCTGTGCTACTGCCGTAGGCGAAACTAAGAAAAGGGGAGAAAGCTTCCGAATGCAACGGTGGCGAGGGGCAGTTCACTCGTAGAAAGCTGTGTTTAATTAAAGGCGGCCACTGTCTCTGTTTTCTTTCCTTGGGTCATCTGTTTTGTTCTTCTTCTTCTTCTGATGCTTCTGATGCTTCTTTCTCTGCTTGGTGTTGTTTGTGAGGCCCAATGTCGGCACTGTCCGTTTTGTAGAATTTGGGATTGCTTTGACTCTGGCTTTGTTATTGTTTCAGGTGATCTCTTTATTGTTTTGGTTCGATGAGACGGTTGCCAGACACAGGAAAAGACGAGCAACAGCCGCACAGCAGCTTAATTACAGTAACAGCCAAAATAGATCCTTGTAGTTATAGACAGATGCATTTTTCTCTTCGGAGAGGAGACTGGTGCAGCAGCAAATCGAAGCAAAATGCGAGTCAGCTCAGATGATAGGAGCAACAGGCAAGAAAGAAGACATTTTGTGGGGAGAAAGTGGAGGAGAGAGGAAGAAGAAGAGCAAACTACAGCGTCCAAAATACGCATGAATCGAGCGAAGAATAAAACACTCGCTATTTGCGACACAGTGTGCTCGTACGGGGGCAATAGGGAGGAAAATGAGCGAATTGTGGTGGTGATACGTGCTATCATGGAGGAGTGGTGTCCTTTCACCCCTGATCATTTCAGGGCTTGTGTTTGGTACGTTTTTGGTCTGTTTGGAGAGCTGTTTGGGTCATCGGGTCGTCAGGTGGACAGCCGTTGCATGTGTGGATTAATTACAGATTAACTACAGCATATTAACAAGCACGCTGCGTAGGAAATCTGCTTGTCTGTAAGCATACGTTAATACGGAGCTCGGAGCATAGGCGAATAAACTGCTGGGAGAAACGAGACTGCTTAGGAGAGCTAAGAAAACGGTCCTTTGTTGCTTAGTGGCTTGCCGGCACAGGGCGCGGAGGGCCGCGGCGCAGCAGGTGGGTCATGCTAAGCTGGATGAGGAGACAAAGTATATTAAGGTAATGAACTAAACACATGCATTGTGCGTACGAGCCTGAGTAGAGAAGCGTATGTGACGGAGTAATGCCAGAAGGAGCATACAAATAGGAGTGCATTTACGATTCTAGATCATAGAATTGTTAGGGGGTTATTCAAAATGGTGTGGCATAAACATGGCCGCAGAGTAATGTATGTAGTAGTACGTTGAGAGAGAGAGGCCGGTAGAGTCATGTAGAGGACTGAAGGTGCGAGATTCTTTAATGGTGGCATGGAGAGCCATTGGTGGCAGACGATAGACCTGAAACCTCTGACGCTCCATACGAAGAGAAGATATGAAGAATGGACTATGGGTGAGTGATGAGGACACAACGGCATTCTAGATACGACGTATAAAACTTATGCATGTGCACTGTGAATAGCTAAAAGTTATGAACCTATGTACGGAGTACAAGTCGCACTAGGAACGCGTACCTGGAAAATTAGCCGGCCGACGGGAGCTAAGGCGAACTTCGTACTGTGTGGAAGAACAAAGAGAATCAAGAAAGGATATCCGAATGAAGGATTGCCATAGGAGAAAACTCGCCTCCTGCGGTGGGAGTCGATATGTCAAGGGGACTAAGTATGTGCAGAGAGCATACGTACGGGGCCACTTGTATAAGACCTATTATTGGGTCTTTCAGAGCAAAGCTGAAAGCAGCCTCGCTGAGAGCAGCCTCGCAAGGTTTCTTCGTCCTGCTCACCTATTGCAGTTCCCAAACGAAAGGAACACCACAGTGCATGCAGACAGGGAAGCAAGGAGCACAGCTGCTGCAGACGGCACACTACCATTCGCCACCGCTACCACCATAAAAGAGCCTGCCTGCATGTGCCAAATTTTGTTCCTGCATCCGCAGAGAGCATACCTAATATAATATGCTTGAGTGATTGATTGCGTACATGCACCCCCGTGCGGAATATGCAGAAGGCTCCTGCAGAACGGGTAGAATCGTACCGTCGGCTGCCAGGAGAAACGTGCTTGTTTCGATTTTGTGTGAGGCTGGCTGGTCATGATTATGCGACCTCCAACGCGGGAGCAGCCTGCCGCAAGTTGTCTGAGCGATAAGATGAGATGTTCCAGAAACGAGAGAAGCCCAAAAAGGAGTGGAAACAAGACGAAAATGGAGGACGACAGAGCAAGAGGTGTACGCCATCATTCTGTCATCTCATCTTTTTCGTACTCGTACGGCGTTGGCTGGAGGCACACTTCGTATTTCTGTTGGCCTAGTACCGAAATCGCAGAACGTTGCTCATAGAGGGAGGTCCTTGATGGCGACTTGCTTGCACAGTGGACCCGAACGCACAGGGCCTCTCAAATTAAAAATGGTGGCAATCCTTGCTCCCTGTAAGTAACGGGATCGGCACGGACAACACTGCTAGAGGTCGCCAACTATGTCCTCTCTGCCTCTCCATGGAGTATGCGTCCAGAGTGGTAATCTTTACAGCGCAATTTACGAGTCTCGCCTATCCAGCGATGTGGTTGCAGTGGCACTAGTTGGTACGTAAGTTCATACCGTTTGTGGGTTTATCCTGCGTCCAGGAGCAGCAGAGCAGCATCCTGGCTTACAATAGAAGCTTGGGCTGGGCTTTTCGCTGTCTGCACGCTCATCACGTCGTATTTCTAAGGAAATTGCAGGCGCCGTCAGTTAACTTCGGTCCCAGAGTTTGGCTGGCCGGACTGTCCCAAACGAAGGTCCCAAGAGACGAGAGCAGTGGGTCCCGTTGCAGTGCCGAAAAGACTGTCTGTTCGCAAAGTGGGAAGCAAATTAGTCCCAGTGCGCTCCGTACACACATATGTGACCTTGTGCAAGCAAGGCATACATGGTATGTGCATGTGGGAGCTGGGCAGAAAAGAGACAAAAGAGAAAATGGAAGCTACATGTACAAGATGGCAGGGATGAGGAAGCAATAAGACACCCCAGGAAATGAATGCAGAGAGCCGCTATCTCTTTTCTCTCTTTTGCTCTGGCTTCCATCGTCATGTCAACCGTCCCTCTCAGAAAGAAGCAGGTGCACATACCTTCGTACTCGTACATAGCAGTATTCGCCTGCCATGAGCATGAGCACGCTCAGCCAGCGAAACAGCCCTCATATCTGTCCCAAGCTCTGCTGGCCCAAGACCAGCACTAATAAACGACCGGACGCCGCTCGGCATTGCGACGCGGTTCTAGCGGCCATTCGCGTCCGCCCCTTTTCTGAACCTCCCTCTAGCGGCGACGTTTTTGTCCACCTAGAATGCCGTAATAGCGCCTTGCTAGTGTAGAGCAGCGAGTGGCTGACAATGGTTGACAACGGTCATCAGCCGTTTGATTTCTGCTGCTTGGTTGTTTGGCTGCTGAAGAATGCCCCCTTTTCATTGTGATGAAGATCGTTCCCTTGTGCGAACCAATAAGACGAACAACACTTGGTTTGGCCTCCCACGCTACTCCGTACTCCTGTATCTTTCGATGTGTACGATATGTCGCCTTTACAACGCGAATAACTCCGCAGCCAAGGCCAGGCAAGGATTGCACACATACCTAGTAGTTGTACGTTTATGATGCAAATACACATAACAGCTACGCCGTTCTGCGTAAGAGCTGTGGAGCTGTTCTATCACGATTCCCCGCAGAAAGGCGTTCGTTGTGAGAAGCACTGTTCACCCAATGTCACGAGGAAAGAGCGAAAGAGAGGAAAGCCGACAGGGTACACCCTTAGCCCTCCTTCCATCTTCCTTTTCGTCCTTTGCTCCGTTTGCTCTTTCCTGTGCTGTCATTTGCTCTTTCTACGCCCCATAGCAATCAGCCTCTTTCGCCGTTCCTTCGTAGTGTAATTTTTTTCGTTCTTTCTTGGGTAATGTTGGCTTGCTGGCTGCTTCTTTTCGTGGTTCCACCAAGTTCTCGGGATTCCTGGGATGCTCTTTCCCACAGCGCCCTTCTCTGCACTTTCTTTTTTCTGCTTCTGCACTTTCCGTTTCTGCCATTCACTTTGCTTTTTCTTCACTCTGTTCTTTCCCCGTAACTTTAATTTAATTTAATCTGCTCGAGAGCGATATTATTATTATTTTGTTTCCTATTGTGTCCTTTTCTCAGATTCGATTTTCTTCCAAACCTTTTCATCATCTTCTTCAGTGTCCCCCTTTTAACCTTTCCACGTTTCGACTTCTGCCCACGCCCGCGCGCACGCCCACTCGCCCACACCACCGCTCTTTTCTTTCCATTCTCGCTGTCCCCTGCTTTCTCCATTTTCTTGCGTCTTGCGACCCTGCTACTGCATGCGCTTTTTCTCTTCACCGTCTCACCGCCCCAATTAATCAGTCTTTGTTCGCAGCAGACCAGTCTCAATATATACTGAACTGGACAACGCACAACCCTGCGACTAGCCTGTCGATTCCACTAGACGTCCTGCAACCCACTGCATTGCGCTGCATCAGGCAACAGCTGCTGGAGGAAAGGCCAGGCCATCAGCGAGCCCCCCAGGACCAGACCGGGCACAGACTGCGCAGCCTAACCACAGCGTCTATCCAGGCGATTCGCGACAGCCACCTCTCACCACCTCTCACCACACGCTGTGCTCTGGGATACAGCCAAATATTGCAGATTGGCAGACGGAGAAAATTTCGCTGGAGAGAATACGACAAAGAGGTGGTTCCGCTGCTGAGACGGGTGGCCGCTGGGGAAAATAGGAGAACGAGACACGCGAACGCGCGAGGGCGGATCAATACCCTCTCGAGTTGGTTCGGCTCGTTTGGGTTAAATGACCACTACCCTTCTAACGCCCTCTGGAGTTGCAGGTGTTGCTGCACCTGATAATTCCTTTCCGTCTGCTGCAACAACATCGGCAGACGCGTATAGTGCCAGCAGCGTCCCGCTTCCGCCGTCTGCTTCCTTTCTTGCTGCTGCAGCTGCTTCGGTTGGTGGAGGCGGTCTCCTCCACCAGCAGACCGACAACGTCAACCAATCCGAGCAACCTGATCATCTTCCGGTCTCCTCTTCCTCCTCCTTAGTCTTCACATCCGACGCACTTTCCTCATCTTTTGACCACCAACAACCTAGCGACCGCGATGGCGAGCCGCCTTCCGCTGTCTTAGCTTTTGCCGAAATCCCCAGCGATCTCGCTCGCCTGAATTTCAATCATCAACAACCTCCCGACTCTGGCTCTGGCGTCAACGCCATTCAGCTGGCCGCGAATCCTTCCTCACCAGATACACAGCTGCTGACTGCGAAATCGCAACCCAGCTCTCAGTCGCAACCTCAATCCAAACAAGCATTGCTAACGCCTTCACCCTCGCCATCACGCTCTTCCCGCCACGTCGGCTTTGTAACTCTGCCAGGCAGTGCCTCGCCGACCAACAAAAATCGCAACAGCCACACCGAATCTGCTGATCAGCGACTCTCCTCATCTGCCTCCTCTTCGACTACGACTACACCTGTTCACCACCCCCAACCTCGGAAACCGTCTCCCGGACTTGCAGCTCGATTGAAAGCTCTTGGGTTTGGTCCTGCAGCTCGAAAAGATTCTCCTGCCGTTCCATCCTCTGCACATCCCGACCGTGTGGGACGCCTCCCTGAGGACCAGCTCCGGCAGATTGACCAGAATCACCAGGCGGGCTCTTCCGTACTTGTTATCGAACGGCGTGGCCGTCCCTGGAAGGGCGCCGGTGCCGTTGTTGCCCGTCTGCCATCTGTTGCGGGTCTAGCTGCTGGCCGTTCGAGGCAAGACGCAGACGCAGGAGTAGACGCCGACAGAGACGCTGACGCCGCTTCGAGTGCTGCCGGTACTGCGCAGCCGGATCAAGATTTCGATCCGCCTGCTGTCTCTGTGTCCCCTTCATTTCTCCCTGAAATTGAACCCTCATTGCCTCTGGAGATGGACACAAATAAGTACCGCTTGCCCGACCATACAAACGGAAACGGCACAAAAGTTCAGCTAAACACCCGACAACAACATCTCGAGAGAGACTACAACACAAACTACTCCTCTTCTTCGTCCGTCCGAATTTCCACCCCAGATCTTCCGCCGCCACCTCTCCCCAAGGATACGCCACCTCCGCCATCGTCTGCTCAGCAGACCAGCTCGGCTCCTGCAACCCCTTCGCAAACTGACTTTAACCCCGATGCCGTCTACTTCAACCCGCTCGGCCTGCAGCGGCCTGGCTCAATTTACACGTTATCACGTGTCTCCTTCGCGAATCAGCTCGCCCAGCTGACCTCAATACAGCTACCTGATGCTGAATCCCTCTCAAGCAAGGTCTCTGCGATTCCCACTGCGCAGGCTGCGTCGCGCGCTCTCATCGGCGCTGCCGAGCAGATTCGCAACTGGATTTCCAAGGCCTCTGAGGTAATAGACGGCCTTGATAGCGATGATGATGTGGAGTGGGCTGCCGCTGGCGGCCGCGAGGGTTTGGAGGAAGTTGAGAACGCCATCTTCCGTTTTGAGGAACTGATCAATGTCTACGTCAGCGCTATAGAAGAGCTGCAGGGACGCCCCGATATTGCTGCTGTCACCCCAGAGGAGCTGCAGCGTGCCGTTGTTCAGATGGAGTCTATCATGAAAGAGTGGCGCAAGATGCGTGACACTCTCCAGAGTGTCAAGGCACAGGTGGAGATAGCTATGGAGTGGGAGGAGCTCTGGGGCATGGTGCTCGGCGACATCCAAAATGAGATGGATGACTTGAGTCGGTTGGTATTTGAGATGGAAGAGCGGCGCCATCGGTCTATCGCCGGGGGCACCGGCGGCGATGGTGCCGCTGGGGTAGATATCGGCGATCTGGAGACGATTGTGGAGGAGACGCAACAGCAGCAACAGAACCCGCCGAACAGCGCAGCACCGACACGAGCCACCTCGGGCAATAACCGTTATAGTGTTCCAATATTCCCTGCCAGCCCCCTGTCTCCCGAAGCGAGGAGTACGACACCTACAATTTCTCTGGATGACTCTAGCCTTCTGGCGCTCTTTGCTCGTATGCAGCCACTACGTGCATCGCTAGACTTTTTACCGATGCGCCTGTCCGTGTTCGAAACAAGAGCTTCTTCGTGCTTCCCTACCGCATGCGAAGAGCTCGAGATGCGTCGTGCAGGTCTTGATGCTACGTACAAGAAGCTAGAACAAGATGCAGAGTCATTGCGGAAAGAACTTGGCGAAGACCGTTGGGTAACTGTTTTCCGTGGCGCCGCCCGCCAGGCACAAAAGATGTACGAGTCTGTCGAGCGCAGCGTGGCCAAGTTGAAGGAAGGCATCGATTCCGGCATGCACTTGACCAACCAACCTCAAATAGCTAAGAAGATTGAGAGCTACGAGACGAAGAAGACGCACTACGGCCCTGCGGTTGAGCGTGTGTTGGCAATCATTGACAAGGGTGTCAAAGACCGCCTCACGCTTAATGGCGAGATTTTGCGTCTGCACGCCGAACTACAGACACAGTGGGACGAGCTCAGAGACCGCATGCGTGACTTGGACTTGGCGCTCGAGGAACTGCATGCTGACGACCGGCAAAATCAGCAGCTTCGTGATTCCATTTCTAGCATGCTGTCCAATGACCGCTCCACTGTCGGCAGCGCTCACGACACGCCACAGAGCTCGCCCCCATCATCCGTCATTATGTCAACTCTGGGTCTAGACAACAGCAGCAGCAAGAGGAATGCCGCCGCCAACGCGAGCAACAAGAGCACGCCCACGAATAACAGACGCCGGTCTTATTTGGGGAGTCATCTGCCCCAACCCGCTGCTCGACGCTCATTCTCCTCTTCATCTGCTGGATTGGCACCTCATGTGCGAAAGCCTATATCACGGTTATCCAGCTCCATTGGCGCCAGATCTTCCGTTAGCAGCGCAGTGTCTTCGCCGAGCCGCGAGGGTTCAGTGACGCCTGTCGGCAAGAAGGCATCGGCCATTCCTCAACGGCCAATATCTACTCTAGATCCCCGACCACGATGGAACAGCTCTACTACAGGAGTTGATACCGGCCACAACTTTAAGCCACTCAGCTTGACGACGCCTAGCCCGTACGCGAAAACGCCACCCGGCATATATCGGTCAGTCTCTTCAACGGTGAACACGCCCGGATCTGCCTCAAGCACGACCACAAAGCTCCCTATTCGGAGTCCTCTTGCGAGGGCCACGTCCTCTTCGCCAGTTCCCGAAGGTACTCCGACACGTGGACCCCCTGGCTTTCGCGATGCGCCACCGTATCGTCCTCCTCGTCTCAACGCGCAAACTTCAACACCCTTGGGTAACCGCCGCGCTTCTCTTCAGCCTCCTCAACTGAACGAGACCGCAGCCAATATTACGCCGCGGCCAGCCAGCTCTCTTGCCACCTCTCGAAGATCAAGCTTGCTTCCAGCACCACGAGCAAAGAGGGAGGGCAGTGTATCTGGCCGAGAGTCCCCACAGGCCATTGCCGGTGCCCGATTTGCTATGCGCAAAAAGGCTGCCGAGCAACCCCAAAGTGACAAACCAAGATGGAGGATGTAAAAACGCCTTCTGCATCTACACGGCCTTTTCCTAGTGTGTCAACAAGTCCTCCAATTCTAATCTACGAGAGTATAATGAGGTCGCTCAGCGTTTGCTTCATTGCTGGCTTATTTCATATTTCGCTCAATGCCTTGGATGGGGCAGACGTGCAGCCTTTTGTTTTTGTTCTTTTCTTCCTTTCGCTATTTCTCTACTGCACTTCGATTATTGAGAAGTCAAAGTTTTTTAAATACCCCCCGAAAATAGGATGGGATGGGATCTGTCTTCATTTTCGCGCCAGTTACAGATTTTTGAATCTGCACACCCTGGCGGTTGGCGTTTTTCTTTTGTCTGCTCTGCTTTTTATTTCTGATGAAGATGTATCCAAGGGGAGCAGGATGGCATGTAGCGAGCTGCTTAGCGTGGGCCTTTTCCCCTTCTTTTCCGTCTCAGTCTTGTGATTTTATTCAATCTCTCTTCAATACCTTTTTTGTCTGATCATTTTTCCATGAGACCTTCGTTCCAAATCTTTGTAAAAATATATGTGAAAGGGAGAAGAAGGCTTTTTTGCTAGGGACCTAGAAGTACGAGAGCCTTGGTAGTTAAACAAGTAAAAATTTATGTACTAAGTCTTAATTGTTTTCCTCACTGCTTGTTCTACTTCTCACAAAGCCATTTGCTATCATAGATGACCTGCTCATCGTAGATTTTTCATATTCTCGCTTCCAACAGGAAAGCTACGAACAGGTGCATTAGATTGACAATGTAGCAGAGCTCATTTCTATTGATCATGTATTCTCCTTCCATGCTAATTGGTTTTCTTCGTCCATATATACTCCATATAAACGCCGAATAAAAGATAATTTAGAAGTACACTCAAATGAAGATTAGTACCAACTCCACGATGAGCGCTCATAAAGGCATCATTCCTATTCCACTAGTTCCTCCGCCTCCGCCTCCTCCTACGCGAGTGCCAGCGCCAGATCGACTTGCCGATGCTGTAGAAGATGAACCTCCAGCTTTGCGTTTTGCCACACCACCGCCGCTAGCAGCCCTGCTACGGTAGCCCCCTCCGCTGGCACTCCGGCCACCAGCGCTGCCGCCACGACGGAAGAATGCCCGGCGACCTCCTCCTCCAGCACCCCAGCTCTTTCGTGCGCCTCCACCGCCGCTGGAGCGCCCTTTACCTGCCGACTTTGTTGTCTGACTCTGAAGCGTCTCCAGCTGAGCGCGCCACTGCTCTGCTTCATGGTCTTCAGCAATTGAGGCGCGGGAGGCTAGAGCTCTGCTAGACGAATCTGCTGCCTCATCGCTCTCGTAGTCGTCGCTTTCGTGGCCATCATCATCATCGTCAGAGCTGATCAAATCAACAACTACATCAGACCCGGACCCGGAACCAGAAGCGCCAGGGCGACTGTCACCACCACGAGGCATCGACACAGGTCCTGGGAGCGGGCCCTCGTCGTCGACATCCCCATCGCCCATCATCTCCTGGTACATGGAGAGATAACGCTTGACTAGCGGGATGAACTTGGCGCCGAACCGCTGCACATGGTCTGCGTCAATGGTCCGGATTCTCCGCATCTTCTCTAGGCTGTCGGTCCAGCCAATTGCCATCTCGCGCAGGTGGCTTTCGGTGAATATAATGCGTAAGCCCTTCTCGTTGCGGATCTTCTCCTCTAGACGACGCGCCTCGTCGACAAATGCATAAATGATGTCAGCATGGATTGGGTCGATGTTGGCCTCTGTAAACCGCGAATCTTGCGCAATGGGCCCACTCAGTTCATCAAGTTTCCGCTGCCGCTGTGATTGCTGACTTTTCTTCCTAGAGGGGGTTTGGTCTTCAAATGCGTAATGCTGGATCTGTGCTTGCCGGGTTCTTGATGGTCGGCGTGTCGAAGGCGCGGGCACCGATTCAAATTCATCATCGTCGTCATTGTCAGAGACAACGAAGTTGTCTTTTGCATAACCGTTCCCATGCAAGGGACCGTTGTACTGCTCAGCCTCGCTAGCACTGTCTTCTCCGTTTTCGCTGCTAACTTCAGCCAGATCGAGTACAGGGGCCACGGCTTTGCGCTTTTTCCTGCTTGATGTATCCGTAGATGGCCCAGCTGCAGCAGACTCTACAGCCTTTCCTTTTGAACTAGCCTTGCCCTTTTTGGCTGGCTTGTCTGCTTTGTCTCCCGACTTGGTCGAGGCTTTTGCGTTCTTTGCTGGCTTCCCTGTCATAGCAGATGTTATATCGCCGCCAACCTTAATGACGACGTGAAGCTGTTTCTTGCCGGAAAAGAAGTCTTTGGCACAATGGCCGAGCTGTATAAAGAGTTAGCCATCATTGAATAGTAAATTTTGTGCCGTTGGAGAAGCAAGACGGCGAGATACTCACGCTGAAATACTGGATTGCAATATCCATTTTGTTCACTTTGTTCTCTTCTTTCAGGGCGTATTCGCCCAAAAGTCGATAGATCATCATATGTATCTCGTGTTTCTTGAGCTTCTTTGCAATACCATATATCTCCTGTAGCGATTCGTGCTCTGGTCGCTTTTTTCCTTGCAGAATATCTGCACACTGCACCATTGTGATGAGCTTGTACTGTTGCACCACTCGGAGAGCTGCCACAGCATATTCGGTAAAGTCTGTCAGGTCGAACTTGCCGCCGCTCTTGCAGTTATCACACGTATTTTCGCAGCCAGATTTGTCGAAGTCCTCTCCGAAGTACCGCAATATTTCAGATCGCCGGCAGTCCCGTTTGTTCTCGCAAAAATCAATCATGCGGTTCAGCATCTCCCGCTGGCGCTGTTTTTGTTCTTCGCTTGCATCCGAGTCAGAAATAAACTTGCGCAGGTTTTTGATGTCGCCGTAACTAAAGTAGAGGTAACAGTCGGAGTGCTCTCCATCTCGCCCCGCTCGGCCTGTCTCTTGGTAGTACCCTTCGAGACTCTTCGGCAGATAGTGGTGGATAACGAAGCGCACATCCGGTTTGTCAATGCCCATGCCAAATGCAATCGTAGCTACAACGACCTTGATGCGCCCCCGCTGCCAGTCGCGCTGAATCTGTGCTTTCTCATCGGCGCCAATTGCTGCGTGGTAATGATGTGCTGAAATACCAAATTTATCTCGAAGCTTCTCAGCGATGCTGACAGTCGACTTTTGGGAGAGCGTGTACACAATGCCGGTTTGGCCATTGTACTGGGAATTGATAAGCTCAGCAATACTTTCAACGCATCCGCGACCCTTCTCGCGGATCTCGTAATATAGATTAGGGCGGTTGAAGCTTTGGGAGAACACCCTGCAGCCATCGATGCTCAGATTGTGCTTGATATCAACGATGACGTTTGGCGTTGCGGTGGCAGTTAATGCCATAACAGGTACGCTTGGGAATTGCCGGCGTACCGAGCCAAGAGCTTTGTAGTCTGGGCGGAAATCATGACCCCATTGACTGACACAATGAGCTTCGTCGATGACAATTCGTGCCAGTTTCTTATTGCGATAGAGTGCCGCCAAGCCTTGGCAGAATTGGGCGCTTTTGCTCACCATCTCAGGCGTGACATACAGGAGCTGAAGAAAATGCTCCGGCGCAGGCTTTGTGAACAAAGCTAGGACGTGTTTGCGGGCAGCTGCTGGCGTGCTACTATTGAAAGAACTGGCTGCAATATTTAGGGCTTTCAGATGGTCCACCTGGTCCTGCATCAAGCTGAGCAGCGGACTGATGACAATGGTGACGCCGCGCGTCTTGCCACTGCTGATGACGGCTGGCAGCTGGTAGCATAGTGACTTTCCGCCTCCAGTTGGCATGAGGACAAATGCATCTTTGCCAGACAGAGTTGCATTGATGGCTTCGAGCTGATTATGCCGAAAGCCTGACATGCGAAATCGATCCTTCAAAGCTCGCCGCACATCTTGAGACCATTCAAAGCGCATCAATTCCGGTGGAATTGAGGCTTTTTGACTGGAACTCGCAAACTTCTTCGATGTACTCGCAGGCGTTACTTTCGGAGGTGCAGATGGGTTTCCAGAGGTGGGAACAAGAGCCGACCGGGACGCTCCCAGCCTCGAGGCCGTCTCGCCGGAAGAATGCTGCAACTCAAAGTCTTCAGCGACTTGTAACATCTCCATATCGTCACTAAAGTCGCTCAAGGCATCTTGACCCTTTGGAGGGGGCAAAACCCCAGTTGAATTCTTTGGATAGACGTGGTTGTTCGACCTTGCCGACCCTGGGCCACCTCCCATGCCGTAAGCTGGACCCGGACTTGCATCAGACATAGGCGGCAAATTGTCTAACTCTTCAAATATATCATCGTAATCGAAAGGGTCAAAATGGGGCTTCGACTTGGCAATCTTTGGGCTTGGGGCCGCCAGATGAGGCAAAGGTGGCTGTCCTCTTGAAGACTCCCCATTTAAAGAGCCAATACTATACGAAGGTGGGTTGGGCTGCCGCGAAGGCGGCATTTGTGTTTGAAGGACGATTTGAGAAGAGCCATCAGGAACGACAGCGCCGTTCCGGGAGAGCATTGAAGGCACATAACCTTCGGGATGCTGGGTTGCGGGGACCACAACGTTGTGTGGGCTGCCAGCTTCAAAGTCGGAAGGGCAGCTCTCAGGGTCGATTTCTGCTTTACTTAAGTGCGTGCGGAGCACGTCTTCGAGACCCTGAAGCTCCGCTCCAATCTCGTCTAGACGCAGCTCCTCGGCATCGGTATCTTGGTGATTTTGGTAGGCTTCTGTTATGGCATGCAGCAACAATTCTTGGTCGTTGTACAGCCGAGCATACGACTTGAATTCTTCGACGAGGCTGTCCAACTCTTGCTTTTCCTTCAAAAGAGGTTCCTTCTCTCCTTTGACCTGGAGGCGGCGTGATGGCGTCCATTTCTCTCGAAGAGCTTTCATATACTCCGCTGTGTTTTTCCGTATCTTTTCGTCCAAGCAGTGCTGTCTCCATCTCACTGCCGGCCAATATGTCAGAATACTTGGGCTTTCTGCAGCTTCTGTATCGTCGCTATTTTTCTCTGCCGAAGCTAGCTCTAATTCCGTTGCTACGTTGGTTTGTGCAGTGTTGGCTGCTTCGGTATCGGCGGCTTCGTCATTATTGGCCGTGGTGGGCTCGCCGTCGGTATTTCGCTCATCTTGGTCAGCAGCCTCCATTACGATATCGTCAATGTCATCTGGCGCCGCATTATTCGAAACTGGTGATTGCTTCGATTCATGGGCCTCTGGGAAGGCTGGGTGAGGAACATCTGACGCATCCGACGCAGCACGAAATGCTGCCGGATTTTGAGGAGGCGAAGCGTCACGATCGATAGTAGAGTCGTTCGGGCGGGCAATGAAAGACGAGTTGTTGTGCGTCGGCGGAGTGGCAAATTCATCGTCGGAGTCCATGACAATATCACTGCGTTCAGGACATCGCTTTTGCTTCTTCTCGGGTGTCGTTGTCTTTGATGATGCTGCTTGCAACGCAGGAAGCTTCAGAGGTGACTTCCTGGGAGTTGCGGCTGGTTTTCGACGGCGCGTAATGGGAGAAGATAGGTCAAATCCCAAGAGTTCATTGACATCTGGGAACTTGCTCCCGCTGTCGTCATCCTGGTCATCGTCTGGTTTGACTTGCTCGAACGTGTCTACCGCGTCACTTCGCTTCCTTCTCATAGGCTTTGCAGGAGAACTAGTAATCTCGCTACTCTTCCTCTTTTTTGTGCGTTTTACTGAGGTGCCAGACTGCGGCGCTTGATCTTCTCGCCAAAGCTGCACAGCCTCGCGGGGTGTGCCATTAATGGAAGATGAGGTTATCGTCCGGTCGTCTGCGGTCAAGTCGACAACGGAATCAAAGTCGTTGAGGTCAATGTCTGGGCCAAAATCAGCATTGTACGGGGACGAAACCACCGGTTCTCGAGTTCTCTTTTTGTGGGACGACTGTATTGCCGGTGTCCTGTTTGGTGTCTTGGATGATGCTGCAAGGGACCCAGGTTTACCGCGGGCTGGCGTAGCGAAGCCTCTCTCCGCCGAAAATTCGAGCCGAGGCTGCTGTGGTAGCTGATTGTGCTGCTGCTGCTGCTGCTGGTGCCATTGATTAGGAACGGCAGGCGGCATCGAAGGAGCAGTGCCGGGCATCAAGGAGGGGCGTGGTGGTGGCGGAATCCTGGCTGCCGCAGGTCCTTGTTTCCCAGCTGCCTGTGGTGACTTTGGAGCTCTCGCATTAGAATTTGAAGCAGGTGTGGGTTTCAAAGATGACACAAGAGTGGTGGCCGTTGATGACGGGGTCGGCAGCACGGCATCCGCTGTGCGTGGTGTCGGCGTTGCCACCGCGGTTGAGGTGCTGGTGAGCGTGTCTTTTCGAAGTGCAGAAGCCGCAGGGGTGGCAACGCCGCGAGGAATAGCTGCTGAAGCAAGCGACGAGGAGGATGAAGAAGGCTGTGGGCTGGTGACAGGGTGCGTGACTTGAGGATTTCGCAAGAGCCAAGGCAGCTGTTCGGCGAGGTTGTTAAGCGTCATGAAGACTGGAGCAAGGAACAGCTTCCCAATGCCTGTTGATAGACATAAGGGAACCCGTTCCGCGTGCAGCTGCAGCTGAATGTGGTTTTGAATCTTGGCTTCTAAACCTGAGTCAAGCTTCTAGATTTGCATGAAGCTTTGTGTATATACCGGGTGCGGTGTGGTTGCCCGCGTTTGGGTGGCCGATTGGGACGGAGAAAGTCATGGCTAGGGCGAGGCGCGGTTGCGTGTTTCTCCGACCTGGCAGAGCGCGTCAGACCGGGGCTTGTCGCGTAATCAGGTGCACTGGGTCTTTTCTACGGCGCGTGCCTTCCAGAGTCTCTCCCCCACCTTGCTATAGCGGCTATTAACTACATCTTTACATAACTTTTAGTGCAATGTCGCTCACTATGCTACTCCCCCATCCACTTTTATTCAAAATCCGCTCTTTTGCGGAGTAATAATAAGCATAGTTAAAATACAGAAACTACCTGTAACCGCGAGAGTGGTAAACTCAAAAATGGCATTAATAGGGTATACTTCATCCGAGACATTCGATGTGCATACTATCAGATCCCGCGTGTTCGTTATGAGATCATTGAAAATTAAGATCAGTCTATCAATTAATTGCATTTAAACTTTTCTATGACCACATCTATACCCCAATATTATTATCTGCGCGCTGAAATGCGCTGCTAAAATAAGAACCTGTCGAAAATGCTCAGAAGTCGCTAGAAAAATTAAGGGAAAACGTAATACCAAAATGCCAGCTATGATCGTCATGAAACCTTCGTCGACACCAGTGCGAGTCCGCCTTTAGACTTTGCTAGTGTTCACCTTGGGCTTTTCGGCCTCGTTGAATAGGTATAGGAAAGCAACGAGAAGTTTGCCGCCCGCTGAAAGGAAAACAGCCACATCGGAGCCAACGGTCCTGTAAATGGCCGCTCCAAGAACAGCACCTGTTATAAGTGAAGTGAGAAAAACAGCACGACGCGTCCGCGGCCGGTTGCGAAGGGCGAAGAGCTTCGGGTCGATCAGGAGGTCCACCCATGCAGCTGTCGCCATGGCGGTACTAATTTCGGTCATAGAGAACGCCCGTGACTGCACAACTTGGCTGCCCGCAGCAAAGGCAAGAAGACCGATAACAACCAATGCCCGTGTTCCCTCGAGTGTGATACCGTGCACATATTGGATGGCTGCAGCCGCGAACACCAAGCACGCCTGGATGAAGTTGCAGGCGAACAAATACAGCCGGCGTCGGGGACCCACGATATGGCCCAACTGGCCGGTTAGCCAGCCGGCAGCAAGAAAAAAGCCGAGAGCAACGCCAATGTTTGCAGTGAAGAACATAGTGCCGTTCAGTTCTGGAAGCAGAAGAGCAAGGATGAGGAAAATGGTGTTGCCAGTTTGATTTGAGGCAAAGCAGTGGTAATCGGGGAACGTTACGGCATCTAAAAAATCACATGGTGTGAAATCAGTCAGTCTCTGCCACAGAGATCGGGTCCCTGTGTATGAACCAAAGGAAAAGAAAAATGAATAAACTGACCTTGCATTCCGGTAAAGATAGTCAACAGTATCAATTCGGTTTCAGTGAGCAGGCCTGGCTTGACTGTTTCTGTCATATGGCTCCAGACACGGCTGCTGAATGTTTGTTTGCCAGGCATGGCTAGTGATATGATATCTCTGTTCTCAATGTCGGTCTCTGTCGTCTTATTTTCGTCTGACGCGGGCTCTTCTAATGTGGTTTGTGAAATGGAGATGCGTGGGTCGGAAGCCTGGGAGGAGACCAGCTGCTCCGGCTTTTGGTGTGAGTGTGCCATGGCTTATCCGATGTCCAGGAACAAAAGGAGAAGAGCAGACAGCGCTTGAAATAAGTTTGGTTGATGTGGCAAAGATGTTGTCGAAGGTGCCGAAGGAAGTCAAAGAGAATATAATCTTTTGCTCGTTTGGAAGCGATCTGCTGACTGTTTCTGGTGTTGGTTGTTTCGGGTATGGGGGCTTGCAAGAGGAAACAGAAAAGGGGGGATCGTGAAATAGATAAGTAGTCCCAGATGTCGGGAAGAGGGGACCAGGGGCCAGAAAGAAGATACAGCGACTGCAGTCTTCAAATCGCCGACGGGGGGCGCCATTTCGGCACTGCCTTCCCAATGTTCCTTCTCCCTTGGCGACAACGCTGTTTTCGTGCGAGTACGGGGAAGTCGAGACGCAGGACGGTGTTAGGTCCAATGGGCTCCACTTGGCCACCTGCCGGTGCTTAGACTTACAACGGGAGCGTCCGGCTCTCGGTCAACTACGATACGAGTCATGCTTTTCAATTCCAACTAGCAGCGTAACATAACCCGAGGACAACCAAACCACGAACACACACATTGGCGCCGTCTTGGCAGATTGGCAGAAAAGAAATTTTGTTATCTAGGCATGGCTGTGTGGCCTATGGCAGCCAGCATTTAAGATCGGAGGCTCGTGGAAGATACCAGCGGTCCATTGGCCCCAGAAAAACAAGAGTCGGTGTGGTACCGCTGGCTTGTCAAGCTCCTCTACCTGGTACAGTCTTGCAGATTAAAGTGGAAGGGATGTTCAACACGGAAAGAGAGGTGCATTGTATTTATTATTCTGCGGTCAGCACATCACTTCGGACGCAACTTAGAAAATTGATTGGTAGGTATTCTGTCCGTTCAGGCTCCGAAGAACCCACAGCAGTGGCATTGGAACCCAAGCAAAATACACAGAACCCGGTAAATGGGGGAAAAAAAGGAGGTGTGAAATTTTCTGTGCTGTGCCGCGAGGAACGGAACAGGTCGGCCGGAACGGTTGCCGTTGCATACCGCCGCTTGGTGCCGTTCAGAGGGGCGTTAAAGCCGCCTGGTTCGCCGGTGTGGGTCTAAGTGCAGAGATTCAATTGGCCCAACAGACTATACCGACAGCCGCAGGCCCCGATACCCGATTACTCACGTGAGTACTAACACGACGTCGAGGACAAAAAGACGCTGGGAGGCCGTCAAGATCGACGAGAACCGAGAGAAAAAGAGGAGGGCGAACATGGTACCAAAACCGAATATGGGATTAGAAGGAAATTTGATGCAGCAAACCCAATGTCAAAAGTGCCGGCAGATGATTGTCATATAATCAACCTTCATATATAACCGTGCAGCCTTGTGTATATTGCGCACCCAGAGCACTGGAACATAGTCAAAATGATCGGCAAACATTTAACGTTGAATTAATCGCATAAGTTCATATATAGAAGCATTGTATACTTGAAGACGAAGCAAATAAAGCCTTCTGAGTCCTGATGAAGATATAGGAGTGAATTATTAGTTATAGGTACAACAAAGTATCAAAGCCACAAAATGTACTCGCGTTAATTTCATATTTCCTCTGCCTTCTTTTTTTTCTTTTCTTTTTTGGTTCTATCCGCCATCCATCAGGACGGTGAGGCCAATCTATAATAATCGCTAAGAGCGGCAGATGGTTTTTGAAATGACTATAAAAGCAAGGAAACGAGAAAATGTGACCGGGTTGGACGACATGCACCGGCCTTATCCGAGGTACCGCATAACCGCCGAGTGTCTGTGCCGTGTCTCCAATGCCGGTATAGGAGGATAATCCACGCATTGCGTGCTCGCTGAAATTTCCGGGAAGCCGCCTCTATATGACCTCAGCCCGGTAGAGGAAACAGACATTTGGTTCGTTTACTAACGAAACCACGCCACACTTAGTGATGTCTTGATACAAGAATGAAATTTCGGCACAACAGGCAGTGATATTTGGTGTGGCAGTGTAGCAATATAGATTACCTAGTTGCGATAGTCTTTGACCCAGAACACACCTCCTATAGTGCGAAGTTAGCATTCACTATAAACCTTACATAGAACCAGAAGCAATGTACATTTAGCGAACCCGAATTAGCTACCTTAATGATAAAGATAATTTTATTACCTTGATAACTTTATTGTCCTCGTCTAAAATTACTCTATCTACTAGAGAAACCACCGCTTCACGCCCTAATGCAGACCTTGAGTTTAAATATGACTCTATGTACAGGAAGGAAAATTATCGTTGAGGAGTTGCTACACCTTGGTAATTTGAGCGCATTTCAGCTTGTCGATCAATGACACAATATGCAAAGTGGTTACATTTGGAAAGATGTGATAGTGAACAAGTTCAAGATTTTTGTTACATAGAAACATATCTGACTCTTACACCTCGAAGTTCGTTCTTGTTGACGTTTCCCGATAACCGTGAAGGATGGACCAATTTGAACGAATCCTTGACAATGAGAAACAAATAATACTAGGTACACCGGCTCTAGATTAGGCCTTCGGGTGATGCTCTTTTCTTACTACTTTAGTCATGTGAAACTCGGTTTTCTTTAGTTTCTAGAGCTCTTATTACTAAACGTACCTCAACTGCCGAATTTGAGCCTAAGCGATCAGAGGACCTAATCTCTACACATTTTCAATCTTTCTATCGTTATGAGATGACTCTATTTTCTTTACTGGTCTGCGCTTGGCGTGAGATGTTTGTCATCAGAAGGCAAACTCCTTTCTAATTCTTTCGGAGACCAGAGGGCTAGCATAGGAGGGGAAAGAAGGAGGATAGTTATTCTTCCAAACATTGTGTGGTCAACTGACCGTGTCCACCAGAGCGGATTTGAACGATCATGTCAATCTGGCAGGTCAAATCCAAAACCAAGTTCCATTGTGCCAACACACTTTTTTCATGTATATGAAATGTGATAAGATCAGACACCATGCCTTCTTATATCGGCAGCTCGTATTAATTCTATATATCTCTTTCTTGATATCAAAGCCGTTCTCTGACATCCATCTTGGCTGACATTTCTTGGAAGTTTTGGGAAAGCCGCTGATGGCCTTGCCGACCATAGCCGGCTACCCCGTAGGCCGCCTTGGTATCAAGACGTCATCTCGTATCGTACATTTCCTGTAAATAATACGGATCGGGACTATGCATGGCCACTGTGTTAAAAGGATCAATGTACTGATTGCAAGTTGGGTTTTGCCTAACTGCTTCATATGTACACAATGATAATTCGGATCTAATATTATACTTTTCTGATTCAGTTAGAACTATGATGTGTTCCCATAAAATTATAGGCATGGGTAGAAGTATAGGATAAACAAGTATTTTATTTCTCTAGGCATATGTAATAAACCTCATATGCTCTGAGGATATGTTTGTTCGTAATATCGTGATGTGCATGATGTGTACCCAAATGCGGCGTGCCATCATCCTATTCGTCCTTTGTCTCGAGAATTTGCAACTGTCCATAAACATCGTAACCCACTCGCCCGTCGTTCACAGCTCGGCGAAATTCCTCCTGGAGTACCGTGCGGTCACCTGTCAAGGGATCCCAGTCCCAGCCTTCCTGCATCCACATCCAGCGTAGGCACGCTCGCAACTCCTTGTCACGCGGCAGGACACGCATCCATTCCGGCTGAAAAGCGCTGTCGAGGGGGCAGCTTTTGTTACAGTGCTTTTCACACTCATTACTAGCTTTTCCGCTAAGGCCCTTCCAATCCCCGGATCGCCCCAGAAACACGTCGCGGCAAAAAATCCGCCACGAGTCGATGGCGTAAGCGCCTTGTGTCAAGTGGCCAATTTCCCAGTCAGAATCAGAGAGGCGAACGGCTCGGTGGCTTCTGGCGGCATCATTTCCTTCCGCTTCCGGAAGAAGAGGGTACCCCTTGACTGCCGTGCAGAGGTCTGGTCGTGGAGGCCGATCCAGCCACCGTCGAGCATACCGTTGGATGGCGGCGCAGCGTACAGAGGCCATGCCCAGGTGAAGCATGCGCGCCACGAGGTCCATTGGGTCGGCGTCTGCCAGGGCTTTTGGTGTCGGATAACAAGCTTTTATCTGCCAAAAGACAGGTAGGGAGACGCGCCCAGACACCCGGATGAGAAAGACAAGGGCAACTAGCAGCCAGAAGGGATCGTGGGCCAGCTCTTCTTGGACGAGGCCGAAGCGCGTAGCTGTCAGGGGGGGGAATGGCAAGCTAGACACGGTACCTCGCTTGCGTTTGGGAGTAGAAGAAGCAGACGACTTCTTTTTGGAGTTGATCTTTGACGGTGTTACAGGGTTCTCAACTTCAGCCCCACAGCTGTTGTCATTGATGGCTGCACCATCGCCGTGAACGCTGTCGCTTCTGTTTTCGTCAGCAGGGGGGGAAGGCGCAAAGAAATGCGACGTCGTGGCTCTTTTACTAGTGGATTGTGCTGCTCTTTTAGATGGTGACGATGGTGAGGCAGTTACTTGCGGCAATGTAGGTAGTGGTGATCCTGAGACTGCACTCACACAACTTGCAGGTTCGTCAGTTGCTAATGCACTCCCTTCCCGATGGATTAAAAGGTCTTGTTCAGCATTCAAGATGGTTCGCCTTGTGATCATTGTCACTGTCTTTGTGAATATCGGAGGATGTAGGTTTGTTGGCGGGTTGGAGTGGCCACTGGTCTCTCTGCCCTCTCCAGTGTTATCGTTAGAAGCTTCAGCGCCTCCAAAGAAGGGGGAAAGTTCCCCATCCAAACAAGCCGTTTCACGCTTCACCTTATCTCCATTTCCATAACCGCTTTCTTTTGTATGTCCTTTCTTTCGCTTTTTTTTCTGCCCGTTTTCGTTTTGCCTAGCTGGAGAGAAGGCATTCTGTATTCCGTTTGACACGCTCTCTCCAGAGGAGTCGTTGCTCAAAGAGAATAGTGCATCGACCTCATCTTGCGGTACGGCTCCGGAAGCAAGTAGGCTGATGAGA
Source organism: Hawksworthiomyces lignivorus (assembly GCA_002917075.1). Lineage (NCBI taxonomy): Eukaryota > Fungi > Ascomycota > Sordariomycetes > Ophiostomatales > Ophiostomataceae > Hawksworthiomyces > Hawksworthiomyces lignivorus. The sequence continues at coordinate 523,424 of NTMA01000010.1, read as the reverse complement.
AAATCTCGAGAGTCTGGATCGTCTGCGACATCAAAGGCAGCAAGAAGATTCTGAGCTTTGTCGCAGGTGAGTGAGGGGCAAGGAGACGGCGATAATGAGACTTCAAGGCTGCCATCATCTACTCTCTCCATCTCTCTAAATACCCGTTAGACTACTTAATGTCACCATAGGCCGAGTGTGCGATAGCGTGATACATGAAAGACTTTGGTGTTGAACTAGACGAGTTGGAGTGGTAGAGGACTTTCTAGTCAATCTATTGGACACTGTGTTGTAGATTTGACGGGGCGAAGAGACCAAAATATTTGGAGTGCAGATTGTGACGCCTATAGTCGAAGCTTTGGACAAAAAAAAATTAGCATATGCTTTATTCAGTTTCCCTCAAAATGATAGAGCAATTTAGAAATCAATGGTGAGTCAAGTCGCGGAACAGAGGGTCGTTGCTTTGGATATGGCCACCTGCAAATGTCATCAGCCTCCTCTCGGCTTATGTCATGTCAAGGAACATGCACAAAAGAAATCTAGATAGACTTTATTGATAAAAGAAAATAAGGAAAAACAGTAAGGCCAAAAAGTGACAAATCTTTGATTTACATTGGAGCCTACACCAACTCCTCTTCTCTACTGCCTTCCACCTTGAGATATCGGCTCTCGCAGCCTTGGCTGCCAACAGCCCGCTACCTCATGAAACGAACAAGAGGGGTGTGTTTGTTCCTGTTTTCCTTTTTCCTAGCGATTTCCCTGGTCTTCTCCCCTTCCTCTTTTATGTAATGTCGTTTCTTCTTCTCTTGATTAAAGATACATAGCGAAGACAACCAAGAACAGGAGAGGTCTCAGGTTTCTTCTCCAACACCCCTTACCCGCCAAGATCCAACCAATCACCAAAACATGCTCTCTATTCGCTCCTTGTCATATGTATATTGCTGTTTGTACTGTTTTTTTTTTTTTGAACGGAAAAGGAAATGAGACAAGAGGGTAGTCCGGATGAGCTCTGTTTAGTGGTGACCGCCCGACGCCTTGGGAGGGTCGTAGACGATCTTTCTCGACTTCAGCCAGGCCCACTTGTATCGCTTGACCCAGACGCTGAGGGCGAACAGGACCGACGTGACGACGAGAACCTTCATGCCCATCTTTTTCCGGTCGTCCATCTCGGGCTCGGCGGCCCAGTTGAGGAACTCCACGACGTCCTTGGCCATCTGAGAGGTGGAGGCAGGGGTACCGTCCTCGTACTCGACGAGGCCGTCAAACAGAACACGGGCCATGGCAATGCCGGTACCGGGGAAGTAGGGGTTGAAGTTCAGGCCGGACTGGACCTGGGCACCTGCGGGAGGCTCATCCGGGTAGCCGGTCAGCAGCGAGAAGACGTAGTCGCAGCCGCCGTGGCGGGCCTTGATAATCAGGCTCAAGTCAGGGGGGAGGGCACCAGCGTTGGCGAAGCGGGCAGCCTCCTCGTTCGGGTAAGGGTCCGGCAGGTAGTCGGACAGCTTGCCGGGACGCTTCTCGATAAGGCCCTGCTCGTTCGGCTCGTTGTCGTACTCGTTCTCCTCGGCCATGGCCTTAGCCTCGTCGACAGTCAAGACGGCGCCGACCAGGCTGCGGTACGGCACGCGGCTAAGAGAGTGGCAGGCTGCGCAGACCTCGCGGTAGACCTGGAAACCACGGCGAAGACTATTCACGTGAAATGTTAGTCTGTATCTGCTTTCCGTGGGTATGGAAAAAGAAAATCGCGGGTTTGAGCTTACGCCTGGTGGTCAAAAGTCTTGAAGAACTGTTGGTGGACCCAGGGATACTGGGTAGCGTGCAGACTGCAGTGAAGCTTTGGTTAGCTGGATCTCTCAATGTCGACATCAACAACGCCCACGCATTACGAAATTCCATCAAGATGCAGAGACTAATGCGGTAGGCGCCCAATTGCGTGTTTCTGGTTGGAAGGTTCCCCCGTTCCGCATTGGTCTCCAAAATCCCTCGGTAAGACGACTGCCGCTGTTCCGGAGAGTTCGACTTACCCTTCCTCTGCGGGCGTCATGGCCTGTGCCGTAGGGCCATAGAGATGGTAGTACCAAGCAATCGAGCCGGCGGCAACGGCAGTGGAAGCGGCGGCGGCGATGTTCATGCGCAGCGGGGAGGCCTCGGCAGTAGCCTTGGAGCTCGTAGAGGCGGCGCGCTAGAAGGGAGAGGGTCAATTGACAGTTCTTCACTTGGATACGGGAAGCATCGGAAACGAAGGGGAACGGATTGGGCCAATTTGTGACATCAATCGCCATGTGTCGCGTCCGCGCAACATGTGGCCACTGGTATCCTCGGTGAAGCAAGGCGGAGAGGAGAGGTAGACAAAGAAAACAAAGACGAGAAATCTAACCTTGGCGACATTGATCCCAGCGAACGGCCGCGACGACCGCAGGCAGGATCTTGCGAACATGTCGGGCGAGCTTCTCGTCGACGTCAAGAGCGTATCGCGAGCGAATTGGGAAGGCAATCGAGTGCCAATGTCGAGGGGAGACGATGGGGGGTGGGATTGAGTAGAAGGATGGACAAGGGAAATGTGCCTCAGACCATTTGAAGCCAAAGCAGAGGAATTTTTGAAAATTGCTTGGGCAGGACGGAATGGCGAGCACCAGAAAAGCATAATTCCGGTTTAGCCCGGCGCTCATTGGTCAACCCGGCATTAGCTCCAGTCACGGGGACACTCACGTGAGACATTCGGACAAAGGGCAATTAATCGCTCACCACCACAAGACGTAAGACGATTTCCATTACTATTTCGATTGTTTTTCGCGCTGTGCCCCGGAAATTTACGAAAGCAAGCTCTGGCGGGGGGGTAGGGAGGGACGCAGAAAGCAAAAGCCAGCCAACCAACTGGAGAGCTTCTTAGCTAGCGCCTACCGTCCATTAAGGTTTATACGATGCATCCACTTCTGACAAAATGACAAAAAGATGAACATCGTGATACTCCCATCTCGCCCCTTTAATTTGCACTTAGAACAAAGATATCCACGTCAAGAAATTACATGCAAAATACAATTTGGTAAGTGAAGATTAATGCAAGTCTATGTGCAAGACGGAACAATAAAAGACTTTTGAGAAAACCAATGCACTTTCGCGCCGAACGCCAGGGCCTTGCACTTGGAGTCTGCGAGCTGTCTTGGCCAGACAGAACAGCTGCGAATAAGGGCGCCTCTCCAAAAACGAATGACTGGAGTGGGATTGATGAGAGGTGCCTCGCACAGACTTCGCAAGTATTATTTTTGCTAAGAAAAGGAGCGGTCATCAGCAAGGGAAAGCCTGGGTTGGCTGCAAACCAAAAGCCGTGATCAAAGTTCAGGGCAGGAGATGGCTCACCTCAGCATGGCCATTCTGGCTCAAAACCTCTCTCCGCTTCTTCACCGAGGATGCCAGAACATCCAGAACGGAGACGGTGTCGTCCCAGTGGATGCAAGCGTCAGTGATGCTGACGCCGTACTTCAGGCCAGCCTTGCCCTCCTTGGGCACTTTCTGGTTGCCTAGACGAGACGTTAGCACGATATAAAGTTCAATTCAAAATCCATGCGGAGGGGGATGGATCTGGCCTACCCTCGTTGATGTTGCTCTCAATCATCACGCCCATGATGCCGTCCTCGCCGCTCGCGATCTGTCCGGCCAGGTCGGCGGCGACCTTGGGCTGGTTCTTGTGGTTCTTGAGCGAGTTGCCGTGGCTGCAGTCGACCATGAGCCGCTGGGGGAGGCCGGCCTTCTCGAGCGAGGCCTTGGCCTCGGCGATGCTCTTGGCGTCGTAGTTGGTGCCCTTGGTGCCGCCGCGCAGGATGACGAAGCAGTCCTCGTTGCCGACCGTGCCGACAATGGACACGACGCCGGGCTTGGTGACCGACAGGAAGTGGTGGGGGTGCTTGACGGCGCCAATGGCGTCGATGGCGACGCTGAGAGTGCCGTCGGTGCCGTTCTTGAACCCGACGGGGAAGCTGAGCCCGCTGGCCAGCTCGCGGTGCAGCTGGCTCTCGGTGGTGCGGGCGCCGACGGCGCCGACGGACAGCAGGTCCGCCAGGAACTGCGGCGAGATGGTGTCGAGCATCTCGCTGGCGATGGGCATGCCCTTGCTGGTCAGGTCGACGAAGAGCTGGCGCGACATGCGGAGGCCCTTGTTGATCTGGAAGCTGTTGTCGATGTCCGGATCGTTGATCAGGCCCTTCCAGCCGACGGTGGTACGGGGCTTCTCGAGGTACGAGCGCATGACGATCAGCAGCTCGTTCTTGTGCTTCTCCTTCTCGCCCAGCAGCAGGTCGCAGTATTCGAGAGCGGCCTTGGGATCGTGGATGGAGCAGGGGCCGATGATGACGAGCAGGCGGTCATTGGGATCGCGGTGGTTGACGACGTCCTCGACCTCCTTGCGGCCGCTGAGCACGGTCTGCTTGGACTCGGGCGTCTGCTTGATTTCGTGCTGCAGCAGGTCGGGCGGCGTCAAGGGATTGTAGCCGCGAACTGCGAGGGGGCGACGTCTGTTAGCTTCACTATGCCCGAATGATGTGCTGGGCTTGAGTGCGCGGGGTATAAGAGCTCACTCCGCCAGTCCTCGCTGTCGGCACGGTTGCCGACATTCTTGTTCTCAATGTAGAAGGACTAAGAGCAGCACATTGTAAACCGTTAGCGGCAGTTAAAAAACGCAATCGTAGTTGTAGGGCGACTTGGGAAGGGATCTGTTAAGCTGAAGCAGTGTTGACTTACAGACATGATGGTGGCGTCAAAAGAGGACAATGCAAAGAAATACTCGGACGAGAAGACACACGAGGACAAAAGACCACAGTTACGGCAAATAAGCAAAAAAGAAAATGGAGAAGAGAAATACTATTCACAGCTCAATGCCTAGGAGAAAAACCACGGTGTCAATCTCTTGGAATTTTCCCCAACTTCCATAGCTCTAATTTTTTTTTTATCCATCATTCCATTTTTTGGAGGGGTTATTGGTCGATTGATTGTGCGATGCTGTGACTCAACACACACCTTCCAAACGCGGCGCATTGGGCTAGGGAAAAAAAATTATTAAATAAAAAAAGAAAAGTCAAAGAAAGTCGGTATACTCCGCACACCCACTCACAGGCTTCTAATTAGTGGGGTGTGGCAACATGAACCGCTTCTAATAACATATGGAGAAAATATACTCTGCAAAGAGGTACTTTGCTCCGAAAGTATAAACGCTGGATATTTCATGGGGGCCAATAAAAACTGGAGATTTGTCTTGTACCGTCAACACGTGCAAGTGGCTGCTCGCAGATCTTAACACTTTTATACCACGTATGGCACATGGTGTCGCCTCCAACGACTGAGTGGTGGTTGAGGTCCTTTATTTTGAGAACTTGATAGGTGCTCAGATTGAGTAGACCGGATATTGCTTAGGGTTGTTTTGATTTTAAAGTGCTACAGGATATGCACAGGAGGTGATCGTCTGCGTCTGGGAGCACAATGTTGTAACTGTTGAAGTTGTTTTTTGAAGCTGGCTATGAAGTTGTCTATGTAAATCGACTTCGAGCTGGGTTTGTATGTGTTTTTTTCTTGTTTTTATCATTTAATTTTAATGTTTACCTTTTTTTTTGTCGGGCTTTTGTTTTCTCCTTCTATGTCTCACTCCTCCCCGCCTCGAGACGTTCCTTAACCGTCAATCCTGCTTTGCAGCCGCTCCAGCATGCCGGGTGCTAACAGCGCCATTGATCGTATGATACAGCGTCTTCAGCACCACAGTGCTTCCAGTCATAAGCGAGGCCGAAAACGCAAAGAGGCCGATGCGCTGCTGCGTCGTGAGCATGTGGAAGATGGGATACGGATAGCTATGACAAGGTGCTGTTAGTCGCCTCGGGAACCAGTTCGGAAGGGGGGGCCATCGGAGGAGGACGTACAATCCGTTGTAGCTGAAGCAATACTCTACCCAGGCCCAGTAGAAAAACGCAATGCAGAGGCTCAAGATCATCGCCTCCTGCATCCGAATCGTCCACGGCGGGCTGAACAGGAACAGGTCCAATGCCAGGAACACCGCCGGCGCAAGGTGGAACCCGATATCAGGGAGCAGCGGCAGCTCGATGTTGGCATCCGGTGGATACACGAGGTTCTTGTCGATGGTCCTCAGAGACCAGTAGAGAATGCTGACGAGCACCTCGAGCGGTGCAACGCAGACGGCCAGGAAGTTCTTAGCTTCAAAGAGCGGCGTAGAGAGTGCAAGGTCGGCGACGTAGCCCAGACTGAACGTAGCCAGCGACAGAGCCAGTCCCAGGATGGTCAGGAACTGAAAGTCGCCGCCCACAGTCCCGACGGGAACCTGTGGAAACTGGTTCAGGTAGACAAAGGAAGCCAGGAACGAGCAGATGCCGCAGAGGTGGAAGGCAAAAGATAGCGAGCGGGCTGGCGAGGCCAGGCGCTGCAGCGGATGCTTAGGGTCCTCCATTCTCTGGATAGTGCTGTGGAAGACGCAGGCGATATGCAACAAAGACGAAAAATAAGGCAAGAAAGAGCAAGAAATGAGCGTCTGTATTACCAGTCCATGATATCAAGCCAAGTGTCGGGAAATGAAGGAGAACAAAGAGGAAGTGTGGCAGCTGGGCGAGGGCGGATTTTAAACGTCCCGTTTAGAGGCATGCATGTGTTCCTGACATCATAAGTGGACTCCTCAGGCGGTCCACATGTCCACAGGTCCTCTTTGGGGGGGGGGGAAGCGGTGGGGTCGCGCAGCGACAACGACCGAATCTCGGAAGAGATTGGAGGTGAAGAGCGCCCTTGAAACCTGAAATTGTTAGAATCGAGTAGAAGTCTTGTGAAGTTATTTGTTTGCGTGCATTTTATGCGCATCTGTCAAAAACTAGATTCAAAAGTCGAAGATGTTCGTAACGTAGTAGTGGTTTTTGCCCTGGCGGCGGCAAACAGCTTACCCATTGGTCGCTGAAACGGGACGCCAAAGGAACGCTGTAGTAATTTTGGCACGGCCGCCAAAAAAAAAAAAAAAAAAGAGGACCACAGCAAAAATGGTCTAAACAGTCAGCTGCGAAACAACAGCAGTGGCTTAACTTCAGCGATTTCTCTAACCCTATGCGCGATTCGCAACTGATTTTCGCGCACAATGGCCGAAGATTCACCGACAGATGGCATCGCGGCCAAATCCAACAAGAGGAGCCATGCTGAATTTTCAGAGCAGGAAGAGGCTCCCAATGGTGGTGAGCGAATGCAACGTGCAGGAGAGCGGGAAGCTGCGAAGCTGCGCAGGAACCTCGAAGCTAACCCGACTGCGCCATGTCTAGGCTCCGGCTCGAACTCTGATTCCGACTCTGATTCGGATGACGACATGGGCCCGCAGCTGCCAGCAGCGGCGGCGGCAGCTGCGGCGCCGAAGAAGAAGCGGCGCGTGCTGCGCCACGAGAAGCTCTACGTGTCGGCCCTGCCGACGGCGAGGCGCTACTCCAAGTCGCTGATGCACAAGGAGCAGCTGTCGTACCTCACGATCACGCCCGGCACCGACTTCCTCATCACGACCTCGGTCGACGGCGTCGTCAAGTTCTGGAAGAAGGTGGCCGAGGGCATCGAGTTCGTCAAGCAGTTCAGCGCCCACCAGGGCGCCATCGCGTCCGTGTCGGTCAGCAGCGACGGCCGCAGCTTCGCGTCCGCCGGCGTGGACAAGACGGTCAAGATCTTCGACGTCATCACGTTCGACCTGCTGTCCATGATCACGCTCGACTTTGTGCCGCGCTGCATCTGCTGGGTCCACCGCCGCGGCGCGTCGCTGCCTCTGCTGGCCGTCTCGGACGCCGAGCGGCCGGCCGTCCACATCTACGACGGGCGGGGCGAGGTGGGCGCGCCGTCCAAGCCGGGCGACGGCGATGCGTCTGCGTCGGATGCGATGCAGAAGCCGATCCACACCATCTCGGCCCTGCACCGGGCTGTGGTCACGCTGATGGCCTACAACGACCAGTACGACTGCGTGGTGTCTGCCGACGCCGGCGGCATGGTCGAGTACTGGCGGCCGAGCGGGACGTACGAGAAGCCAGACAGCGTGTTCCGGCTCAAGAGCGCCACGAGCCTCTTCGAGTTCAAAAAGGCCAAGACCGTGCCGACGTCGCTGTCGCTGTCGCCGACCGGACAGCAGTTTGTCACCTTCTCCATGCCGGACCGCAAGGTGCGCGTCTTCGACTTCGCCACGGGCAAGCTGGCGCGCACCTACGACGAGTCGCTGCGCACCGCCGAGGACATGCAGCAGGCGGGCACGGCGCTGCGGCAGCTGGACGCCGTGGAGTTCGGGCGGCGGCTGGCGGCCGAGCACGAGGTCGAGTCGGAGGCGCTGCGCGACAAGGCCAACGTGGTCTTTGACGAGTCGGGCCACTTCATCCTGTACGGCTCCATGCTGGGCGTCAAGGTCGTCAACACGTACACCAACCAGGTGGTGAAGCTATACGGCGCCGAAGAGGGCTTCCGCCCGCTGCAGCTCGCGCTGTACCAGGGCCAGCCGCAGAAGAAAGGCGTGACGACCGTCGCGATGGCCGCGTCCAGCAACCCGCTGCTGCAGGAGTCGGAAGTGCGCGACCCGATCCTGGTCGCGACGGGTGTTGGCAAGGTGCGATTCTACATGTTTACGAATCAGGAGGATATCGCCAAGGCCACACGTGATGTGCTGAACGAGAGGCCCACGCTGCCAGGTGGCGGCGGGCGCGGCAAAAAGGCCAAGGAGGAGAAGGAGGCTCAGACGGGCAACGGCGCTGTGATCCACACCACCTACGGCGACATCCACATCCGGCTGTTTCCTGGCTCGGCCCCGAAGGCCGTGGAGAATTTTGTCACTCTCTCCCGGAACGGCTACTACAACAATACCATCTTCCACCGGGTGATCCGCAAATTCATGATTCAGGGCGGCGACCCGCTAGGTGATGGTACGGGCGGCGACAGCATGTGGGGCCGGCCGTTCGAGGACGAGTTCAGCTCCCTCAAGCACGACAAGCCGTATACAGTCAGCATGGCCAATGCGGGGCCCAACACAAACGGCAGCCAGTTTTTCATCACCACAGAGAAGACGGTAAGTTAGCCCGCCCACTTTCGTCTCAGGCAGGCTCCAATGACTTGCTAACTATCCCACGCAGCCATGGTTGGACAATAAGCACACTATCTTTGGCCGGGCGTATCAAGGCATGGACGTGATTCACCGCATTGAGAATACGCGGGTATACAAAGACCGCCCGGAGGAGGACATTAAGATTTTGAGCATAGATATCTTATAGCAAAGGGGATAGCTTACGATCGTAATAATTCGCTTGAATAGAGGGAAAAATCGATATCCCGCTGTCCCCACATTCGCTGTCACATTATCTTGATATGCTGCCGGGTCGACCTCAACGGTTGGGACCAGTGCGAAAGCATCGATATCAAGCATCGTACGGTAGACAGACCCACAGACGGAGAGCGGCGGTTTGCTCGAGACTCGTCATTCGATGTGATCTGCTGGACATCTCGATCTTCCTCTCTGTTTTCTAGCCTCCTTCAGCTTTCTTTTCTTTTTGCTTTTTTTTCTGTCCCTGGGAATAGCAGACATTTTCCTCGCGCTGTGACGCGGTATTGGCGGAATAACATAGGCAACTAAAAAAAGATTAACAGCCGTACATGGCTGCACGGATGGCACCTGCATTCGTCTGGACCTTCTGAAAGAGGTAATCCCACACTATCAAAGTCCCAGGAATCGAAGGAAATCACTACCTGGATATCCTCCGACGAATTCCGTACCTGCTTTCCGGGATGTTACCGTATGCGAGTTCTACATAATCTAGTGAGAGAGAAATCGTATGTCTTTTCTCCCGTGACGAGACTGTCAAGCTAAAGCACTATAGGCGCTCTGGCGCTTCAGTGTGCCGTTAGAGGGCTGGATCGGGTCGCAGGAGCCGGGTTCTGGCCGCCTTTTTGGCTCCAAGACCTTTTTGGCTCCTAGGGTTGTGTGGGGGAGAGCGAGGGAGAGCGACACAGTTGCAGTAGATAGCGCTCTGAAGGAGCAAAAACGAAACAAAAGAGAGGGGGGCATATGCGCGTGCGGTTCACAACATCCGCTTGTCATTTCAAGCCTTGTCTAACCGAAGGTTGTGGCTGTCGAGCTCGTCTAGCACAGCTCTCCTTTCTCCAAAGAGCCCCACCCACTCCCGTTTGCCTAGAAGAAAGAGAGGTGAATGGGCCAGGCTTGGCCTGTCCAGGCAAGTCCGCCAAACAGCGTACGGAGTATTACATACATACCACATCAGTTGATAAACAATATTCCGCAGAATTAGGACTAGGGAGATAGGGAGCAAAAGATCGACCGGTTCGTACATATGCAAGTAGGAACAACCGGAGCCGCCAGAAGTTTTAGCACATATTAAAAATAAGAGCAGGAACGCCCCTCTCTCACCCTACTCCAATTACGACGCTATCAGAGCGAGAGAAAGTTCAAAAGAGCAAAAATATGAGGAGCGTGATCGAAATTTCAAAGTCAATGAGCAGATACTGAGATCCAAACCACAGCAGATTCCAAATAGCGGTCTCGCCGATTTGTAGTATTAAAGGGGACCGCTTTATTTCCATATCTTTGTTTGCACCTGGGTGACAACTCTCCGTATTACCGACAAGGAGGGTCCTTAGGGCGAAATTTTCACGGCACAGCACTACGCCGTCAACCGACAGAATTTTGCCCCGTAACGGCGGCGGACTTGTTTCCATCAACGGAACCAGCAACGGTGAATGAACGGGGCGCCGTGGGAACGGAAAGCCCTTCAGCCTTTTGCCAAATCAAGTCTGGAAGGAGGATAGCATGGTAACGCACAGGCCTGGCCTCGCCACGGCAGCGTCGCCTTTTCCTCTTGTGGAGCAGGCTATTGCCGCCGCTGCTCATTTCCCTTGAAGAGCACAACGGACATCGACGACTGCACGCGCACTGGCCTTCCGGGAGGAAATTAAAGAAGATCGGCATAAGCCGCCACGGCAGATAAGGCGAGGAAGAGAAATCAAAGAGAACGACAAAGTAGAAAAAAGATGCCTCGACCGAGGAAACCAGACGGCCGGGAGCCGAAGAGCCGGAGCCGAAACGGTTGCTGGTGCGTTTACCTTGCGAATCAGAAAAACTTTCTTCCTTCCGCCGCCTGCAGTGTGGGCTGGAACAGATTCTGCTTTCTCTTTGTTTGGAGTTGTTGAGAGACCGTAAAGCATCTGTGCTAACTCGAGATGATTTTGCCTTGCACAGGTCATGCAAAGCGCGAAAGGTAAAGTTCGCCAAGATTACAGCATTTGCGTCTTCGTTCTTTGAAGCTTACTTTTCCTAGGTGAAATGTACTGAAGAGCGTCCGAGCTGTGCAAAGTAAGATTAAGAAAAGCCTTTGTCTTTTGATTCTTAGTTTCTTATTTTCGCCCTGCATGAAGACGCTCTCATGTCTTGCCTATCAACGATGCTGATGGTCTGCAGATGCATAAAGGGAGGCTACCAGTGCGACTACGGCATCCGACTGAACTGGGATGGTCGTCGAAGCAAGAGACCACAATTAAAGGCTATCCATCTGGGAGAAACGACACTGATAGATGACGCGGATCCCGAAAACAACGACTACCTCGGTGTCGAGGAAGATGCAGCTACGAAAGGGACAGAAACATTATCTTGGCAGCATCGACCACCACCCCAGTCTCAACTTCAATTGCAGTTCCAGCTTAAGCCTACAACATCGCCACCATCTTCTTCTTCTTCTTCTAGGTTTTCGGTGTCTTTGTTGCCAGATAGCTCACAGCAGCCCGCTAGCATCATACCCATGCCGATGGCCCCTGATCCGCCGCCGGTGACATTCTCCGGTTATAGCAAAGCATCAACCGCCCCCTCTGACGATAATCCGTTTCGTGTCCTCACGCCGATGATGGCACCTTCATCGCCAATCGAAACAAATTCTAAGTTGCGGAAATCTCGTACAATGTCTAAACGAGGTGTATCGACGTCTGCAAAGGCATATCTTACAACCGCCGAGCCACATGCGTCGCTGCAGACTGAAGCTTCCGTGTCTTCTGGAGACACGCACAGTACTCGACGCCAGTCATTAAAAAGACCTCGCATCGACTCTGACGATAGTGAGCGAGACTTTTCGTGGACTTGGCCTATGTCACCTTCTACAGGTTCTGGGTCGTGGTCCGCAGCTTCGCCTCGGCAGCAGGCTTTCCTATCATCTTCTTCCAACCGAGTGGCACCCGAAGCACCATCTCCAAGAGTAAGCGACGATGGGCAGGGCCAAATGTCGCCTCAAAATAGCACCAATATTCTGCATATGCAGGCTGCTGGTGATTTCCGCCGCCTGAGTGTCAGTTCGTTGCTTTCCGGGCCTTTCGAACAGACATCTGCCGCTGGAACGCCGCCCTCTTCATCTACGCCTCCCATCACAAGTACGCCACAGGCTGTAGATGCCTTGCAGAGTGTTGCGACTATTCACCAGGTTCATGAGCCGGATGTCACCAAACACAGTCACCACCGCTCTAGCGTGTATTACGGCATAGATGGTGGCTTCCAAGATTTGGATCTTGGCAAGAATGACGACGCCAATGCTCTCTCTGGAATTAGAAGCAGTTCTAAATCAGGAAAGCAGAATATCACTGACGGCAATGCTGCCTACGGACAGGGAGGGTATTACCGCAAACCTGTCACTGTCCGAATCCCTCGTGCTCTGGGCCCTCTGCCTCCAAAGCTGACTGACAACCCGATGAATTTACTAGTAGGCATTTTCCTCCAGTATCATATCATCTAATCACACGACTAACACGAATTCTAGTATTTCCACCATTTTATCAATAACACAGCGCGTGTCCTTGTCCCTCATGATGATCCGCAGTCCAATCCTTTCCGAACAATTCTTCCCCAGATGGCACTGAACAACGACAATCTCCTCAGCCTGTTACTGGCCTATTCAGCTTCCCACCGTGCACGCATTCTCAACCAGACCGAGCCTGCCATGCGCATTGCCCTCTGGGTACAAGACATCTTCCCAGCACTTCGTAAAGCCCTGGACGACCACAAACAAAAGATCTCAAATGCAAACGTAGCAACAGCCATCATGCTTGCATCGCTCGCCATTGTGTCTCCCACAGCATTTGGATACAATATCCCATGGCAAAAACATCTTATGCTGGCACGCGAGCTGATAGCCGCAAGACCAGAAGGATTGCGTGTGGACCACCACAGTTCCCTAGAAGGCCAAGTTTGCTCTTTTCTGTGGAGCTGGTTTGCCTACATTGACGTTTTGGGCGGGCTGAGCGGTGGGCCTACCGATGCATCACCGGCATGGATTCTTGACTACAAGGTATACGACCCGCAGGATGACGATGAAATCGACTGCATTATGGGGTTCACTACACGCTGCGTATACATCTTGTCGCAAATAGCTGAGCTCGTTCGCCAGTGTGAACCGGAGCGCCTACGAATCACCAAGAAAGACCCGGACGGCTGGATTCCAAGCATGCAAGTCGAGATGCAGGTGGAATCTCTTGAAGTTGATGTTCGAGAAAGCATGCATCAGCCTCCCCGGCCCTGTGCGCACTTGCACCGATCAGGCGACGTCGTGCGCTGGGATCGAAATGAGATGGCTGCGACAAATGAAGCCTACCACTGGGCAGCGCTGGTGCATCTGCATCGTCGGGTTCTTGGAAAGCCAGTTGACCACCCAGACGTACAGGGACCTGTGCAAAACATCATCCACTGCATAAACCGCGTTCACTTAGGCGGCACAGCGGAGAATTGCCTCTTGTTTCCGCTGTTTACCGCTGGCTGCGAGTGTCTCGATAGCGATCAACGAAAAAATATGCTGAGCCGGACCGTGAGCGTGGAGGGTACTGGTATGATGCAAGTGACACGCGCACGAGTGCTCATGCAAAAGACCTGGGGAACCGGTAAACCCTGGGAAACACTTTTGACCTCGGAATTTATCGGATGAGATGGTGGAAGAAGGGAAGGTACGGAAACAACAAATGGTATGGTGCTAGACAATTTTTTTTTTTCTTTACTCCGTTTTTTTATTTTCTTTTCTGGTTCTGTCTATATGACATGGCGTTTCGGTGTATAGATTTCAAGAATAATGATATAATATATCGGAACGGAGGTCGTCGGCTGGTGGTATAATGTTCGGCTATGGGGGATGCTGGTTGGATGGACACTGAAAAAAAAGAATACTGGTATTACGTTGGGATGGAAAAGCAGGTCTTCACATGGAAAAAGTTGGGTTAAGAAAGTCTTTTTTTTACCGTTTACCTACAATCAGCTGGGCTATTCCAGGCCTAACAAAAAAAGTTTTTTTTCCCTTGAAACTAAGAAACTTCGGCAAAGACAGAATGAAATAGAAAGAGTACAGCTTAAGAGTAATAAGGTCTCACAAGATAAGAGGATACTTTTTTTATGTAAACCGAATAGAGACTCATGAAGACGAACACGGGAGAGAAAAGTTCATGGAAAGTGAATTTGAGCATGAAAAAGAAAACAATATGCTGTTTTTCAGTGATTTTGAAAGACCTTTCTTTTACCCAACTAGGCAATCATATGTCATCTATGCTCCAGAACCACAAAAGAAGGCGGAATCGCACAATGGATTTCGCTACAGGTTTGCTGGTAGAGAAATGACTCTGTCGTGTAATTCGAACACACTTTACTTCTGGAGCTCTACGTAGTTCGAAGGGAACAGACCGGAGTTTCCTTCGTAGTGGCCAAACCACCAGTCGTCGTCGGGGAACTCGACCTGCGTAATCTTGGCGCCTTCGGGGAAACTCAATTCTACTGTTTGTTAGCAGCGTGCCGATTTTGGTCTTTGATATGTTCTGGTGGTGCTTTTGGACTCACCATTGTCTTCGCCAGCTTCATAATCATATTGAGCTATAGCCCACTGCGAGTTGCCACCTGCCTCCTCGTGCTCTGGCTCCGGGTCGGCTGCCGGCGGCGGCGGAGGGTGTGATGCGGCTGCTGGGTGCTCGTCTGGGGTAGGTTCGTCATCGCCCACGAGCTCGACGTAGTTGCTGGGGAAGAGGCCTGTCTCGCCGCGGGAGTTCGTTCCCATCCACCAGTCCTCGTCTACCTGATCAATATTTGTGACAATCTCGCCCTCAACCAGGTCAATTTCGTTGTCCTCGGCCTTATCGTAGTCATATTGAATCACTGCACGTGCGCCACCGCCGCCAGCAGCTGCATGTTCCGGCTCAGGTTCTGGTTCCTCCTCGTGAACAGGAGGGGGCGGGATAGCTCGGGCTGCAGGCGGTGGTGCTGGCTCTGGCTCTGGCTCTGGCTCAGGCTCTGGTTCGGGTTCAGGCGCACGAGCAACTGGAACAGCAAGTCGAACGGGAGATTCTTCCCGTTCGTAAGCAGCAGGATCTTCTTCCTCCTCCTCCGCGGGCGGTGGCCGCGAGGGGAGGCCTGGAAGCTGGAAGCCGCCGGAGGGCCGAGATCCAATGGGAACCGGCGGGGGGGGAGCAGAGTCGTCTTCGTCGAAACCCCGCGATGCGTCTTCATGGGCATGGCTGATGGTAGGCGGGGCGGGCTGGCCCATGGGCTGTGCGCCCTTGAAGCGGTCACGGAGCGCTGATACGCCTCCGCCGCTGGAAGGCGAGGCAGGCGGCTCAGCCGCAGCATCGGCCGGCTGCGAATCGCCCGTTCTCTGTTCGGTCACGGCGCCGGTGCGGCCATAGCCGGACGTCTGCACGGGCGCCCAGCTCTTGCCCTTGTATCCGCTCTTCCACTCTCCGCCGCTCTTCTGCGAGGATAGCGGGGATGCCAAAGGCGATACCTGCGACGGGGAAGAAATGCTGCTCGTCAGACCCGCGCCATCTTTTGCTGCCTTCTTCTCAGCCCAGATCTGTGCGGGCGTCTTGCCGCCCTGGTCTGCAAACGTACGGCTGGCGGCGCCGACCGGTGCAGCCTTGGGGGCGGTTGGAGCACCCAGGCCGAGCGCACCAGGGACGGGAGCTCTGGTCCCCGCAAACGATGATGCACCAGCGAACTTGTTGGCAACTTTAGGCTTGGGGAGGGAGGTTATGCGCTCAGACTGGTCGGAGTGGCTGAAAGCGGCAGTCCGTTCGGCGAGGGACTTTGGACGTTCGGGCTCCTGCTCAACAGCCGCGGGGGTGTCGTCGGCGTCGGGTTTGCGCTGCGCCTTGGCACGGATGGCGGCAATATCAACCTTGCCCACCGGCTCATATGCGCCCTTGACGATAGTTGGACGATCGTCCTGCGAATTCTTTGCGGCAGCACGGATGGCAGCAATGTTGACCTTGCCGACGGGCTTGTATCCGCCGCCGATTACGTCTGAGCGGTCGTTGTCAGACGCAGCTGCAGAAGCGCCGAACCGAGACGCCGACTCGGGCTGCGCCTGTTTTGTGAGCTCGGCGAGGTTGACCTTTACGGGCTTGTAAGCGGGCGCGACCTTCTCTAGCTGAGTGCGAGTGACTGGCGGTGCATCGGCACCCCATCCATCGTCGTCGACATCGTTCTGTCTCCGGTTGCGAGCGGCGACGAGGGGATTGTGGGCAGCAGAGGAGCTCGTGGGAGTGAAAACCGGCTTCTTTGCGACCGGGGGCGGGGCACCGCCGGAGGCGCCGGAAGGGCGGGAACCGCTGCTTCCGACGGAATATTTGGCGCCGGAGGCATCAGCGACCTTTTTCATGATGGCCTCGGTCTCGAGATCGTCCTGGGAGCGGGCGGTGATCTGGACGTGGTAGCCGTGGAGCACCTTTGAGACGGCGGCCAAGTGGCTCGTAAAGTAGCCCTTGGTGCGCTCAGGGACGCCACCGCCGCACCACGCAATCAGGACATTCTTGGGCAGACCAGTGTTGGGGTCCTTGACGCGGACAAAGGCGAACTGGATGCGTCCCTCGTTGAAGTCTTCGGTGAGCTCCTCGATCTCGCCGCTGCCGGTGCCGTCTACCTTGAGAATGCTCTCCTTGGCGCCGGAATCCTGGAACGCATTCAGCAATGGTGCCTGGACAGAAAAGAGCGCCCAGCGAGCCGGGGACTGCGATGGGCCGTTGAGGACAGACTCGTAACTGCTTCGAATGGAGGGCCCATTGATGGAGAGGTTGAGAGACGTCATTGTGTATGGATGTATCTCGTTCTATCTGGGAGACCCGTTGCAAGAGAGAAAATATCAACAACAGATCTCTCTCCAGGAGAGGGGAGAGGTAAAGGAGGCAGAGAAACAAGGACAGGGGAAATAGAGAAGGGGAAAAGGGGGGGGGGGGGGAGAAGCTTGGGGATTGTTGGAAAGGTGATTCTGTATGTATGTCGTAGCTAAAAGGAGAGCAGGAATTGGGGGAGACGAAAAGAGGGGTGACGAAATGCCTGGGATACTCCCCGTACCAAGAGCTCACGGCAGAGTTCTAGGAACAGTCAAGACACCTCTCTCTCCTCGCAAAAGCTAGCCGGATTTGTCCTTACGGAGCACTCGTAGACACAACTTGGTTGCAGGGCCGCTTACTCCGTCGTGCTAGAAGCTGGGCTGTTGCTGGACTGTCCTATGGTGCTGGAGAAGAGAGGCGGAGAGAAAAGGAGAGGCTGTGCTTGGCCTGAGGGTGGGGCAGAATGGACGAAGCCTGGCCGAAAAGCGTAAGAGCAGAGATGTGAGGGAAGGTCCCAGAAACCCAGAAAGAAGAAGAAAGAAGGCGGGGCATGCCTGCCACGCAAGACGAAAAGCCAGTACTCCGTAGGTACGAATAGGACCATATTAAAGCCTACATACCTGGAAACAGCGCCTAGTACAGAGCAGTGATACGAGTAATCGTACTCGTACAGTAAGTAAGAACAAGGAACAAGACGGGCAAGTGCGAATTGCGCGCCGCAAGAAACTAGGTACCTAATTAGCTGGCAGGTGCTTCTTTGCTACTATGCTGCGAACAGCACTGCCGCCCTACGTGTGCTGAAGCATTATTCTGCAGCCTGCTTGTTGGTGCGAGGCGTACGTACGTACGTATTACTCGCGACAAGCATGTATCGTATATGCAGATAAGTTCTATAATCGACAGGGCAATCGGACGGGGTACGGTGCAAAATGCGTCAGTTACTTTCACGAAGGCATGCTGAGACATTGGCTAAGTAATCTGTTTTTAAAATCCCCAACAGAAGAGTGCTATCCGTGTGGCGCATGCTGGTGCACACTGTATATACTGTCCCAGCTCGCTGTAAACAAGCCAAATTTGTCGTGAGGAGCTCATTGTGGCCTCGGCTCTTTAGCTGCTGTCTTCCCCTGCCGCTCTCCGCTAGCTTCGGACCACTATAGGCGAGCACGCAAAAGGCTGATGACGCTGACGCCGCCCCCGAGGCTCCTGAGATTGGTACTGTACGTAGGATTATCCTTTGCCTCGCGTCTGCCGTTCATTTGTGCTTTGCCCCAAGGCTGTCGAGAGGTATGAGAAGAGGGACTCTATTTCCGACACCAGCATCCTCGAGAAAAAAAATGCCGGTGCCTAATTGTGGCTGGGCAAAACAAGCGAGGAGACAATTTTGATTCACCTGATGGCTGAAGGCCTAGTGGAAAGGACTCGCTTTAATAGCTGATACCGGATAAGGATGCATCTTCGTCCTCTTGTCTTAATGTCCTTCCCCAGGTAGACGAATATAGCCGGCTCGATAGAGGCTGGGCCCCATACGGCGCAATCGATCGGGTGCAATGGTTGTAGATGCTTGTTTATTGTTGATATTTCCCCGAGTAATTCTGCCTT
This sequence comes from Hawksworthiomyces lignivorus, assembly GCA_002917075.1. NCBI lineage: Eukaryota > Fungi > Ascomycota > Sordariomycetes > Ophiostomatales > Ophiostomataceae > Hawksworthiomyces > Hawksworthiomyces lignivorus. The sequence goes on along the minus strand of NTMA01000010.1, from coordinate 504,737 downwards.
GGACTGACACAAATGCTACGAGAAGACGGCGAAGAACAAACATAAGAGAAAGTGAAGACAGGAGCAGTGCTGGATGGCGAAACAGATAGGTCACGTCGTAACTCCGTCGTCGCGGACGCCAATCTAATACCTTTGGTCCCTTGGTTTCTGATTTGTGCGACCATACAGCCCTGCCCAGCAGCGAGCTGCCTTGCGCAACTGGCAATCCTCACGCGACTACGTAGATACAGTGTTTTTTTTGTTTTTGTTTTTTTTGCGAATGGTACAAATGAAATCGTAGTGTCAAGTATAAACTATTAAGGCGGGTTTAATCCACGGCGTGCTAAACCTTACTAGAGACATGAAGCAGAAGAGATGCATGCATGCGAATGAAAGAGAAAAGCGGTTTTGGACATGTCGATTAAAACAAAGCAGGAGGAACATAGGAGAAAATTGGGACAACAGATGGCAGAACAATATATCGCAGAAAATCCCACAATAAAAAAAACCTTGCTGACCCCCAGAGACCGGTAAACCAAGAGAATACTCAGAAGCCAAAAAAAAAAAAGCAAGTCGCCTAGCGTCCCTTTCCATCCTCAGCCGTCTTTCCGTTTTTCTTCTTTCTCAATTCCCTGACGACTCATCAATTCTGTCGCTCCGGGGCTTTTTGTTGAGGCCGAGTCGAGTGAGACGGCGCCAATTGGCCTTTGCTGTCAACAAGCGATTCAGAGAAAGTTTTTGCCGCAGGCTCGTTCGGTACGGGATTGATTGTTCGCTTAGCACAGCGCGCAGCAGTCGAGGCAGCAGTCCATGGACTCGTCGCAGACGCAGCAGCAGAGAGCGGCGCCCAAGCAGGCCTTCAGGCAGCCGTCGCCGCCGCTCTGTCTCTGCGGCGGGGGCTGCTGCTGGTAGCCCATCGGCTGCTGGGGGTACGGCTGCTGGGCGTAGCCGTATTGTTGCGGGGGAGGACCGCCGTAGGCCTATTTAGTCAGCAGAGAGCGCAAGCAGAACATCACAGACATGCGCCCGTCGAGCAATTGAAGGAGTGAAAAAAAAGACTTACATTAGGAGGGTACTGGGGGCCTGGGGGGCCGTAGCCGGGCTGAGGTCCGTAGCCTTGGTGTTGATAAGACATTTTGGATATTTGTTTATGACTTGAAACCGGAATTCAAGAGAAAAACGCAGCGAAGCTCGATTGAGAAAAGAAGAATCGCACAGAGATTCGATGGAGCGTGGTTGTCCGAAGAAGCGAACGGCGGTGACGTCGAAAGAAGAGATGAAAGAATGAAGAGGGAAATTGGTGGAGGAGAGAATGTGTGTGAGATTAGTATTTTCTTGGTCGAGATTATGGGAAGGGAGCCAGATATGAAAGGCGGCCGGAACAACAAATGAGTGAAGGGAAGGGGCAGAGCAAGCAGCGAGGGGGGGGGGGGGGGGGGGGGGGGGAGGCGTGCGAGCAGCGCGGCGTTCTACTTGACACACTCCCAGCGGTAGTGCCTCTCTCGCGCAGGATGTCCACTGTAAAGTAGACGCAGATTCAGGCCGAAATAGTACTAAGACCCAGTGCCATTTAGAGAGCTATTCTGAAGGAGACCATTTGAGGCGGCCTCTTTTTAGGTGGGTGGCTAATTGTGGAGATGAAGATCCAGGGAAGGGCAAAAGGACTGGAGGAAAAAGTACGACTAGGGAAACAAGGTCACATAGCTGGCGCTGTTTCTTACGCGTACTCCGTGCGTTTTCTGTTTTACGTCCGTCTTCCGAGCCATCTTTTCAGTCATGCGAGAGAGACGCCAGCCACAGCAGTACACCATCAGCTCTGCCTCTAGCTCACCTGAACAGCGCTCACTAGCTGCAGAAGCCAACCGCCAAATATGGTTCGTGTGGTCGCATGCCAAGATCTGCTCCCCTACCATGGTGCCCGCTCCCACCACTTCCGGACTCAGAACACACACCGCAGCGGCTGTCGTTTAGATAAATCCGTGCAGGGACAAAAGAAAAAAAAAGGGCATACCGACTCATGCAACTCCACTGCAACTTATACCCAATGTGTCCTCACTCTCACTCGCCATTTCCGTCATTTCCATATCCCGCCAAGGACTAACCGATCTAAAGAAAAAGCCCTATGAAAGCAAGAGGTTTGCGCCAGCGCTCTCTCTCTCTCCTAACTCCCATCTCCTCAGCCAGATTATATACGAGTACGGAGTTTTGCTGTCATTTTCTTAAATGCCGTCTCAAGTCGACCATGACATGTCTCAAACATCCTTCCCTGTCGGTGCTATCGTCAGCACTCATGTCCTCTCACAAGTCGCCTCGTATTGTCGCCTCTCGCCGCTTCTATTTCAGGCTTCAAAACGATATGATCAAAGGGAGCAGTCCAGAGCGCTGAGCGCGATAAATTGCCCAGCGACAGAAGATGGGTAAAATTAAGCAGGGCCCACTGATCGGATTTCCAGATGCTCTTTCGGACCGTGAGCATGCTCCTCCTAATAATACGAGTAATACATTTTAATGTCCCTCGGCTCTTATGTACGATGTACGTCTTCTTGAAAATGCTCGCGCATCTCCGAACGCAGGTTTCTAGTACATTCGGGAACTCCACGATCACGATTATGCTTTCTGCTTGCCGCGACCTTCCTTTTCTTTCTAATAGCCTTGGCCTCTTCCTATTATACATCTACGGGATCTGCTGTGTGAGCTAGGCGCCATCTGAATTTTCTACTAATTTGTATCTTTTCCCTCCATCCGGAAGGTGGTTTCATTTTTGCCGTAGCCGATTCATGTGGTGGGAATATGAAGGAGTCCAGCCAGCATGAAACAAAAACAGAATAACAAGGGCATTGCGATGATGTGAGCGTTACGCTGCAATCTGACAGCGGGCGGCGCTAAGATGCCGTCTTTGCTCAGGCACAGTTGTCAGAAGACCGTAGGGAATAAACTGTCCATGTCAACAGAAAAAAGGTTCATGTTGCCAAGAAGCCAGTTTGCACGGCTTCACCCGCATATATAAAGTACATCTTGGTAGCGTACGGAGTACGAGTATTCGTACTTGTACACATAAATGAAAAAAAAAAAGGGCCTAGCTGACCCCAGGCTGTATGTGGCAAATGCTGGTGCGAATACGCATACGATAGCGTGGCTGAAGAGAAGACCTCTTTCGTCTCTTTCCTTGCGCAATCCGTTTTCTTGCGCTTACCCCTTTCACTCAAGACAATCTATGTCAACAGATAGAGCATGGGGCCTGGTACCCAATGCAACAAGAGCACAATAGGAGACGCACAGCTTGGCCTTGCTACGAAATGAAACTCTACCCATCTGCATTTTGCTTGCTGGTGACAGTGCTGCATCATTCTCTTGCCTCGGAATGTGCCTGTTCCGTTTGTTTAGAGGCTGTAATACTGCTAGCCTGCGTTTCTAAGCCAAACGGCCTGTCCGTTTGCAGCTTATTACTTGTTGGCAACTTTTGTGGTTTTGGCTGCATACTTTTGCTTGCCTCTGGCCTCCTCTCTACTTCAATTGCTAGCCCTTGGCTCCGGCAGCTCTTAGTTGCACCAACAAGGTAACGGGAAAGTAAGGGGTTGATTGATACGGATAACATGTGAGATCAACAGAGAATTCAGAAGAGGAGTGAGGTACAGCATGTAGATCAGCAAGCAAGACCCATTTGTAGCCAGGTATTTTCCCAATGTCTTTAGCATATCAAAACGTTTATTTTATACGCCGTAAAAAAATCGAAGACAGGTAGAATATTTCATTTCGTTTTGAAAATAAACAAAACAAAAAAGAAAGAAAGAAAGAAACAAGAAGAAGAAAAGAGAATAGAAAATATTTGGAAGCAAAAAAAGAAAGTTTCTAATTTGAAATATGCTCCGATACGGGGAATCGAACCCCGAGCTCGACGGTGAGAGCGTCGGATGTTAGCCATTACACCATATCGGATGTGATTGGATCTTGTTTAGAGTGAACTTATTCGAGTACAAACAGGCTGCGCAGACTTGATGATGCGGTCGCCCTGGCACATTTCGTACACGTACAAGTAGAATTTCTTTTACTGCATGCAAAGCTTTTCCCAAAATGACGCGAGCTGCAGCTCCACCAATAAGCTGTCGCTTTTTGTGTGCCACTGTCCCCACCTGCCTCTTGTCCGCGGGGTTGTCGCTGCCAATTCGATTAGTTTTTTGCCTGCTGGGAAGGAACGAGGCACCGTCCATCGGAGGGTGAATTTCGATATGTCAGCGGCTTCTGAAGCATTAGCTGCTTTTCTCAAGATTTTCTTATATGCAGTGATTACAATTTCGCCTTCCGACACCTGCGCAGTATAAGAAACGTATCATTTCCTTGCTGCTGCACGCAAAGACGCCTTCGGTCCACCGCCGTTCCACCCGCAAACAACGATCTCAAATTTCTCCCACTCGATTCTCCCTCCGTCCTCCCCCTCCTCGGCCATCTTCCACCAAAAAAAAAGAGGAACCATGTCTACCATCCGCGAAATCAAGTCGGTCGACGAGTGGGAGGCGCACCTGCGGTCGCTCTCCCCCGTCACCCTCCTCGTCGTCTCCTTCCACGCACCCTGGGCCGCGCCGTGCGTGCAGATGGCCGCCGTCCTGCAGGCGCTCGCCGACGAGTACCCCGCCGACGCGAGCACGTCGTGGGTCTCGCTCAACGCCGAGGATCTCAGCGACATCAGCGAGCAGTACGACGTGACCGCTGTCCCGTTCCTCGTCCTCATCCGCGGCGGCCAGGTGCTGGAGACGGTCAGCGGCAGCAGCGCCCTCAAGGTCCGGGCAGCGATCGAGGCGCACGCAAAGGGCAGCGCAGGAGACGGCGCGGCATCGGCGGCCAACGGCAACGGCGCGGCATCCAAGACAGCGGCTGAGCCAATACAGGCGGCCGCTGCGGTAGACCCGGCCCAGCAGAAGGAGGAGTTGTTCAAGCGCCTCGGCGATCTCGTCAAGGCCGCGCCCGTCATGCTCTTCATGAAGGGCACGCCGAGCGAACCCAAGTGCGGCTTCTCGCGCCAGCTGGTCGGCATCCTGCGCGAGCACAGCGTCAAGTACGGCTTCTTCAACATCCTGGCCGACGACGAGGTCCGCCAGGGCCTCAAGGAGTTCGCCGACTGGCCCACCTACCCCCAGCTCTGGATGAACGGCGAGCTCGTTGGCGGCCTGGACATTGTACGTTCATTTTCCTCTCAGCCATTCCTATATCCTGTGTGACAGCTGGCAATGGCTTACTAAACCCCTGCTCTAGGTCAAGGAGGAGCTCGAGAGCGACAAGGACTTCTTTACCGAGTTCAGCGTCAAGGGGCCCGGTGCTGTCGCAGCATAAGGCTGCCGCTGAAAGAGAGAGCCGACGCAGAGAGCAGTCGCTCAGCCAATGCGATAATAGCACAATGATAAAAAAAAAAAAGTAACGTAGGAAAGGAGTTTTGCAGAATTAGTCACTTCTTTTTTTACTACGCATGTCGGACATGGGATACTAGGCGAATGGATGCTCTTTTTTGATTTCTTTTTTTTTTTTTGTGTGGTTTAATTGATTTACATACGTTTCTATTCTTCAAGCTAGTCGTTATGGGGATACCATATGATGTCCTTGGGCGCAGCACCCTTCTCTAATTCCTCGCTGCTTGCGTTGCACAGCTCCAGGTTCGCCTCGGGAATCGTCCAGTCCCGCATCAGGTCCGTACGCGACAAGAGCAGCATTGCCATGCCCCCGTCGCCGTGCCAGACCATGTGGCAATGGAATTTCCAGACGCCGGGATTGTCGAGAACAACACGGATCAGAGTCCATCCAAACCCTTCGACCGTGGCGACGTCGCGCCGGACAGGGTTCGCAATGGTGCTCGCATTCTTTGGGTCAAGCAGACCCTTGCCTTCGGGCTTCAGCCCAAACGCTTCGTAGCCTGGAAAGTAGCCATGACCGGCAGCCAGGACAAACATTTGGTGTCCGTGCAAGTGTAGGGGATGGGTGCCCTCGTCAAAATTCTGTATGACGAGGTCAATGACTTTAACTCCGTCGTGTGAGAGAACGAGCTCAGAGAGGCTGTCAAAAGCAACGCCATTGACCCCTATGACATTGAACGATTCGTTGTGGGTATGCAATCCGTCGACCGCCCGATGCAGCGCCGGAGACGGGATGTTGGGACGATAGGATGATTCGTTGAAGACGCCCCGCTGCATTCGATAATCGCGAATCTCCAAGTTGAGGCGGAAGAAGTAGGAGTAGTCCGCATAAGCCGGCGCCAGTTTGGGAGGCACGGGCTGGTACGGCCGGCTGTGCATATCTCGGCACACTACGGTGTAATCGCCGCCGTCGCTGTTTGTTGTCGGCAAGCGAGAGGGGCTCAAGGGCTCTTTTCCACTCGACCCTTGCGGCGAAGAAGCCTCCGTCGGATCTGTATACCGCACGACAGCCAGCGCAATGGCCTTGTCTTTGTTGGCCAAGGCGTACTCTGCGAAGCAGTGCGTCGCAATTCGCGCGCGGAGCCAATATGCGCGATCGGCTGTGTTCGTCTCGTTGGCCGTGAGAACGACGCTGTAGCGCTGACCGGGCGCGATAAGGAGGCTCTTTTCGGATGATGGCTCAATGTCGACGCCATCTATTTCTGTAATAGGCAAGTTGCGGTGGCGGTCGAGCGTGATCTCGAACCACGCAAATCCGCCAACGTTTATGAACCGTAGACGATGATTGGCATTGGCAGCCAAGTCTAGGGCAGGCAGACGAGCGGTCGAGTTGTCGCAATGGCGGTCAGGGTACAGGGCGCAGTCTACGATGTTGGCGCCGTTGATGAGGCCGCCATTCGGCATCGGAGAGGATTCGCTGCCGGGGGCGAGTGCCTGCATAAGCAGACTGCTTGACAAGTCGTGGTACCAGTCCTGCACCATGACGACGCGGTCTGTCTGATACGGCAGAAGCTGGTTTTTGCCCTCGTCATGCGCATGGATGATAATGGGACCAATCAGGCCGTCGAGAGTTTCCGCACCCTGGTGGCCATGATAGAAGTCTGGAAGGCGTGTGTCAGTCTCTTTTACGCCATGTGGCATCAATCATGTTTTTGGAGCGACCTACAGGTTCCGGACTGTCCCTTGACGGTAAACTCGTAGCGAAATGACCGGCCCGGTACAATCGGGCACGTCGTGGCGCCAGGTGTGCCGTCCATGTGGTTGGTGCCGTTCTGAAACAGGCCGTGCCAGTGGAGAGAAGTAGCATTGACGGCGCGGTTCTCGACGTTGACGACGATGGTGTCGCCTTCGTTGCACCGAATCAGCTCGCCGGGGAATTTGCCATTGATGACCGTCAGGAGCCGGAAAACGCCGTCTGGGTTGCCTTCCATGTTCTCGATGACCCAGTTGTACTCTCGGACGGTGGGCGGCGCATCAAAGTCCCAGCTCGGGTCCAGAATGTAGTCCGAGTCCGGGCGGCGGTGAAATGAGGTGATCTCCTTTTCCGGTTCAGGTATTGTTGTGGCAGCCGGCATTGGCAGCTCCGAGACCGTCACTGCCGGCGGCTCTGCAGATGACGTGGGCGGCGGCGTGGGCGGCGGCGTGGTCGCAGCGGAAGCAGCATGCGCCGAGCCGTCAAAGAATGCGATCTTGACGAGAAAGAGCAGCGTCAGGAAGCTCGCGACCACGGCAGCAGAGAAGAGCAGGCTCAGCCAGCGCGACCTCCGCCGCGGCACCACTGCGATGTGCTCCATCTCGCCAAAGTCCACGTCGTCTCTGCTGCTGCTGCTGCTGCCGCTACCTGCTGCCAGCAGACGCTCGCTCTGCTCCGCCAAGATGCTCATGTCGCGCGGCTCTGCCTCCGCCGCGGCCGAGACGTCGTCGCTGGTGTCATCTTGCAGCCGCTTGCCGTCCTCGGAGGCCTTCTGGGGCACGTGCGCTCCTGGAGTCATGGATGTTCGCTGGTTCTCAGGCCGTCATCTGCGCTTCGCGGAGGACACCGATTATCCAGACGTTCGGCAATGTTGTCGATGCCAGCGGCCCTGCTGTTCTTCGCAGCTTATCTTCAAATTTTTCTTATGGAATACCATAGCTGTCCGTGAACGAAAAGCTCGGTGTCCACATTGGCGAGTGCCAAGATTACGGGCTGGACGGAGCTGTCCTCCAGAAAAGGCCCATGGCATTACCAGGGCACTGGGTGCCCTCTGGCCACCTGAATGGGTCGAATTGCACTGTGTCTCATTGGATGAAATTAGATTCCCAGTAGGCAGAGGCAGATGGCTGGTGATCGTTTCAGTGAGGATTGCTTGCGCGTGGCGTAATCCGGCGCTGTGGTTGGCTGCTCAAGAAAAGCGGACCATTGTAGGGGGGGAGCATTGGGTCGAACAGAATAGGGAAAGGAGCCTCAACCGCATCGGATTCGAGAATAATCCGTGAACACGTTCTGTTCTATCTGTATCGAGTCTATCAGGTATGGTAAATTCATGGTAGGCAAGTTTTAAACTATCTGATGCAGACAGCCAGGTGTTTCGTTTGGCTATGAAATGAGGTCATGTAGGAGAAAGAGAGAAGTTGGCCAGCAGGAGGTGCCTGTATTTGGAGCTGAATCAGACTTCTCTTTAAGGCAGTTGACACTAGCAGCCAGTTCAGGAACAATAAACTTTTGCGCTCAAGGTCTGCCATCTTTCTTCGTTCCTGGATCTTCTTAAGTTGGTCTTTATCTGCGATATATCACTAGTGTCAAGTTCATGTGCTTCTGCCCTCAGTGCCTGTTTCCCACCTTCTGCTAGATGCTCGCACCTACTGTAAGGTATGTAAGCTTAAGTTAAGGATGGGATCTCTGTGACGCACCAGTAATGTCTCTCATAAAATATACCCACTAGTACGGAGCTGGCAAAAGAGGGAACCTTGGGAACAAAACGAGGCACAACTGCAAGAAAGGGGGGCAAAATGTTTCAACATAGTGGTCCACCGACCAGTGAGAAAAACGTGAAACAAACTAACTTTTAATCCTATGAAAAGCCGTAGGCTACCAGCAAGACAGCAATGGTGAAATCTGCAAGTGCAAAACTGACGAGTCTAGTTGTAAATGCCCCTTGTGGGCATGTCGATTCACCACATCCTGGCGCTTTAACCACAGAGATGGTTGGTTGCGAGCTGTTCGCGAGACGTTCAGACGGTGGGGCTCGACCACAGCCTCTCTTCTGATCTTCCAACCCGCTATCCGCACTGGTGCATGACTCCCCCTCACTGCTGTGCTCAGCTGCATTCGCAGGGACGTCTCTAAGGGGGAAAAGGCGAAAGCAGGCTGTTCATTGGTCTACGGCCTCATCCGTGTCTTTTCCCCCGCCTGCTTTTCCACTGGACAGGAACCCCTTCCCCTTTTCCCATATTGACATGTATCGTGCGTTGTACCTGAACACCGAACATGTTTGTGTAAACACCGCCATGTCATGAGTGATATTTCTTTTCACTGTCATATCCCGTGTACGGAGTACATTGCTTTGTTCTGCTTCAGAGAGGAAGACATTCCGGCAATTCAAAGGGAACCGAAAGGGAAAGAATAAATACTCAAACGAATAACAAGCATACACACGCGGATGGTAACGTCCGTCATATCTTATTTAGTTTAAGCTTCAAGCATTGTGCAGAAACGAGATAGCGGGTAGCCAAGGGGGCAGCTATGATGAATAAATTGCCACCAAAGAGAAGACATGTTTCCCGTAGTGTATTGTTGCCCCGTATGGAGCAGATCTCGTATCCTCTGTGCGTTGTCTTTCTCTTCCCCTTTCCCCACGGCAGCATGATCGTGTGAGCTGCAAGGGTGTGTGCGCGCCCTCTTCCCCTTATACGAAGTAAGCCTAAAAGGCAGTTTTCATAAGATGCCTCTCAACCTCTCATTCTTGTGAATCTTCCTGCGTCTTTTATCTTCTTTTTCATGCATTTTGCTCTAGCTCAACCTCTTCGGTATTCTTTTTCAATTCTATCTTTTTCTCGTTCATCTTTGGGTCTTGTACCGCCTTACTTTCTCTTCTATCATCACAGTACGACGTTGCAAGACAACTAGTCTAAGTGTGCCGTTCTTTATACTACACTCTTTTTTGTCCTCACAGATATCGCTGGCCGCTTCTTAGATATTCGATCTTTTTTTCTACGTCTACAATTCTTTCAAGGATTACCCATCTGCTCAGCTCCATAGGCCTTATTGTTCTCCAGCAACAAAGACCAATAGCTGCTCTTATACTTGTTTGACAGCGTTGCAAGTGAACAATCAAAACAGCTTCATTGATAAATCAAGGAGGAGAACAAAGGAACTTTTATAAACTCGGATATTTATATCGCCTGCTTTTAACAGCTGCCTTTTTTCTATTCGATCTATTTTTTTCCCGCCAGAAAAAAAATCTCGCTCCATTCAAGTCACATTCTGCCACATTTCGACCATTGACAAATATGGCTTCAGTTAATCGTACCACCTTTGTTCTTATGGCTTCGCTTCTTTTTAGCAGCCTGGCCTCCGCAGCGCCCATGGAACATCTCTTCCGCCGAGATGCCAACGCCGCAGACGTCATCGCCAAAATCATGCCGTCGTCGACGACCTGCGCCGGTGCTACCTATCCCAGCGACTGCGCTACCAATGTGCAAGCCGCGCCTTATTTTATCTCTGCGATGAGCCAGTATGGCGTCTATAGCCCAGCCGAGATTGCAGGTGTCCTGGCCCTTGTCGCCTACGAGTCGGGCGAGCTCAAGTTTCGCCACAACGTTTTCCCAGGCACTCCTGGCCAGGGCACCAGCAACATGCAGCAGATCAAGTTCAATACCCTGTATGCCGAATCCATCCCGGAGCTGGCCTCCGGGCTGACGGCCGCCAATGGAGACCCCAACTCGATCCTGGCTCTCGTCACTCCCGATGCCTACAATTTTGGTAGCGGACCATGGTTCCTCGCGACGCAGTGCTCGGCAGACGTGAGGTCACAGCTTGCAGCGGGAACCGACGCCGGTTTTGCAGCATATATGGGCTGTGTCGGCGCGGACCTGTCCGAGAGCGGCCGCTTGGATTACTGGCATACAGCCCAGAGCGCCTTGGGACTGTAATTTCTGCTCATCCACTTTTCAAATTTCCCCAGTCTTCCTATTGACCTAGGGAATTCTCTTTTTCTATTCTTGCATGAACCGCTTGCCGGTATCTTGCGTTATACGGGCAACGTCTTTTTTTTTTTTGTTCCCGTCTTTTTTTTTCATGTATTCATACCCCTATTGGAGAAATGGCAGAGGCTTGCGATTAGAATATCTTGTGCTGGAGATGTAGCTAGACGGTAACGGGGACACTGTACATACAGAAGGCAGGGGGGATATTCGGCTTTCGGAAAGTAGAAAAAAATAGCATATATAAAATGCATTATGTCCCATAGTGGCTGGAATATCTGTAAATCACTTTGTGGTGCTATGTGATGTCAAATTTTTTTTTCTGTCTTAAAAAAAACAAACTTTGATTAATTAAGCCGTGTCTTTTATCTACTATCCAAAGTAAGATATACACAGGTTTCTCCATCGCCGATACATGTCAGTCCCCTCGAGACAAGAGTTTCAACAGAAGAGAAAAGCCTCGTTGAGAGGCTTTTGTCGCAATGTAAATTGGAGCAGCATCTTCAATGAAATTCCAACAAACTCCCCCCTTCTGTTTCAGCCAAGCCAAAAGACAAAATCTGCTTCACTCTAAAAATATCCAGTCCTCCGACCGCTTTGCACTCGAATCTCACGAAAAGGAACCAGCAGCTACAAAATTGACACCCTCACCATCTAGCTGACAGAAGCACCTGCCGGTGCGGGATCGCAGTGGCCCCATTGGGGCTGGCAAGACACGAGGTATGGGCAGAACTGCTCGCCGTCGCCGCAGAAGCCAAACTGCGAGCAGCACTGTCCAAAGGTCGAGCCGAGGCAGGTCTTGCCGCCGCCGCACGAGCCGTCCGTGGTCACGGTGACGCCTGCTGGGAGATTGGGAGCAGCAGAAGGGGCAGCCGCGGCCGCCGTGCTGCTCGGCTTGGCCGATGCCGACGCCGATGCTGGTGCCGATGCCGGCGGCGCGACGGCGGCAGAGGTGCTCGGGCGCGGAGCGGCTGCGGCGGCGCTGCTGCTGGGAGCCGCAACCGGGGCGGCGGCGGCGCTGCTGCTGGCAGGCTTGGCACTGGACGCTGGCGAGGAGGGTGCAGGGGCCGCAGCGACGCCGCCAAAGCAGAGGCCGAGGCGAGACTGGCAGCCGGCGGCGCAGTATTCGATGCCGTCGCCGCAGTAGCCGTACTCGCTGCAGCAGCTTCCCTTGCCAGAGCTGGCGCAGGTGGTGGAGTTGCCGCACATGCCGCTGGTGCTGGGCGTGAGGGGCGCGTTGGACACGGGGGGCGGGGGCGCCGGAGCACCGCTAAAGCAGAGACCGAAGCTGGGCTGGCAGCCAGTGCCGCAGAACTCGATGCCGTCGCCGCAGTAGCCGTACTGGCTGCAGCAGTTGCCGTGGCCCGAGCTGGCGCAGGTGGTAGAGTTGCCGCACCTGCCGCTGGTGCTGGGAGTAAGCGGGCCTGTCGGCGGCGGCCGAGCGGGCGGTGAAGAAGACGCAGGAGGCGCGGCGGAAGATGCAGGAGGCGCGGCGGAAGATGCAGGAGGGGCGGAAGACACAGGTGGCGGACGAGCACTGGTTGTCGGAACCGCCGACGTCGTCGAGGGAACAGGAGCTGATGTCACCGGGGGTGCGGCAGCCGAGGTCGTCGTGACAGGTGGAGCAGCAGCCGACGACGACGGCACGGGAGCGGCTGTCGGGCTGGAACCCAGGCAAGATCCAAAGTCCGACTGGCAGAGAGCGATAGGGTTGCAGAACTCGGCACCAACGCCACAGTAGCCCCATTGCGAACAGCACTGGTCGGCCGGGCACTTGGCATTACCCTGATCAGCACCGCAACGGCCTGCAGTACCTTGGCGAGCCTCCAGGATGGCTCCAGCCGTATCATTTTGATCCTGAGCGCGGCGCTGGAATAAGCTGCCAATGGCTCCGCCAAGCATCACGTTCGAACCGTAGCTGCCATAGGTGGTACCCGAGAGGGCCAGCACGGCGCCCAAACTAAAAGCTGACCACCGCATTTTATGATTTGTTGTACAATGCTAGCTGCCGTTATGTATCTGCGTGAGTAGCCGAAATTCCAAAGTCAAGGTTCCTGTCTGCTGTCTCTGAATCAGACAGACAACAGGCGGACGACAGTCAAGTTAGGCCCGATGCTCAAACAACGACAGATCGTCGTTCGTGGCTTGGGACAGCAAGTGGCTCGTGGTGGAATGGAATAGGTACAGAAAAGACTGACAAATAAAGAAGACTAAAAAAGCTTTGGAAAAAGAAGGGGGAGGGGGGGGGAGGGAGGAGGAGAAAATAAAAATGCGAAGAGGGACAATGGTGGGCATGATGTCAGCTAGAAGAAGGTTCATGCATCCGCCTATCGACAGGTTAAGTACCTTACATGGCCTTCTACTGTCTGCCATTTCCCCTCTTCGGTTGTATGTTCAATTATGGAAAGGGAAAGAAAATGAAATTAGCGTAGGGAATGTATAGCTTTACAGAGCATTCTAGAGGAAGCACGAACACCGAGTACAAAAAAATAAAATTGTCCAAGACGGAATGGCTGAGGGGATACCTAAGGTTCAATAAGTGATAGATTGCCGTGATGAGGAGCGGGCAAAAGGTAACAAAATATGGCTAAAGGTGCCGGTGCCGCATATCCCGAGGAGTGCACTACGATTTGCTTCGTCTTGGTGTTGGAACTATCCAACGACGGGCTAGTAGACAAAAGGTATGAATAGAGGACAAGCAGAAGAATACAACACTAAACGCCAGGTGGACAGGAGAGGAATATGGCAAGGACATGCGTTCGGGGGCGGAGTGTGAATGTACGTTGGAGTCAAGCTGCATTAGGAGACGTCTCGAAAAGGGAAATACAGACGGCTTGATCATTCAATCTTCCAGAATAGCAAATTGAAAACAAATGAACGTCCAACCAAAGCAGCCACACAGCTTTGCCACGCGTTGGAAAGTGGCTACATGCAAGACGAGTAGGCCTGCCCCACAGCTACCATCTGTGTGGTATGTGTGATGATGGTGGGAAGAGGCTGATGTTACGTAGGTAGATAGTGATGCTAGGCGAGCATCGTGTCATTGGCATGGGGACGACCAAAAAAAGAGCAGGCGAGCTGCGTCACTTGCATGTTGCATACTTGTAGCCTCCTGTCCTACCCATGTAGCTCCCAGTCTGTCCAAGTGACAAAATCACGTCGAATGCGGCCGAAACATAGTAGGAAGTACACCAGAGGGAGTTGGTGGAAAAATTGGGCAGAAATGACAGCTCCCGGAAGCTCACATTCTGCCGTTGTTGGCTGTTTTGTAAGGCGTTCTTTTCCTTTTTTTTTTTTTTTTTTCTCGGTTGAGTTTGCGTGTGGGGGTGGAAGGAATGAATAAGATATTGACTGGGGAAATGTCGATGAATAATGAGAAAGTAAAAACTATAGAAACAACAGCAAACAAGACAAGTGGCGTCTGGTTCTGATATGTCTGCATGTGGAACGATAGGGTGTCGTTCATTAAAAGTGGGTGGAGCTGGTGTGTTCCTGCTCCTCCCTACGAGTCGTCTGGTTTATTTCTTTCTTCCGGCCAATCTCACGGCCTTTACCACGTGAATAGCCAGCAAATGCTAGCCTTGGAAACATTAGATAGGTGGCCAAGGGGAAAGTATAAAGCAAAAATATCAGCGGGACATTAACGATAGCGATGGCTTTTATGATAATGTTCGTGCTATTGTTTCCTTTCCTTGGCTATACGACGTAGCCAGGCAAAAATGGTCAGAAAAATAAGACAATGTTATGCGATGCGGAGAAACTCGCTCGCTGGCCTGACATTGGATGTGAAGAATATAGGGCACAAATGGAAAGAGAAGACTAGAGAGACCAAAGTGAAGCTATATCAATAATATGCGCATGGAAGCGGAGTGTGAAAAGCTGTGGTTGAATCTGCATCGACGATTCAGGACCGTGAAAGAAGGTTTGTATGACGTTGCTATCTTTAGAATCGGAAAGACTAATAGTTGGTTTTCGGGATCTGTACGTAACTGGATAGCACGCCAGCTGTTCTTATTAGCGAGAGACGTCGTAAAGCTAAAATTAAAAGAATGAAGGGAAGGCTGTCGAAAGCAAATGGATGATAGGAAAAAGGCAGAAGGGAAAATGAGAAAGAGGCCAGTCGCACGGTAGTTGATCATGCAGTCTGTATACGAGGGCCAACAGAGAGAGTCTGGAAAATTGTCAACGGAACGTCGCCCATTCCGCTTGTGGAAATTAACGGTCGAATTTCTAGAAATTGAGGAAATGAAGTGCCTATGGCATTATATTCTGTGGTATACATTTCAGACTCGGATTTCTCAGAACAGAGAGATAGAAGCCATCTATATCTGCCATTGCAACCATGCATATCTGGTCGCTCCGCTGGAAGCATTTACACAACCCAGCTATCTGAAGTTCATGCGGATGCAGCGGTGAATGTTCCGAGCGATATTGAGGTGAGCAAATTGAATGTGACTGAACTAGGCAGGTCGAGAAAGGAAACACAATTGCGTTGATTTTATTCCCTCACCCATACAATGCTGTAATGGAGGTCGTGAAGCATGGAAGAAGAGGGTAGGGTTGACAGGAAAGGCAAAAACTAGTTGCCGAGCTGCGGGATTGCAGGCTAGCTTTCCGCCTGGGAGTAGATTGAGATGGTGGATCGCTGCCTCGTCCCGGCTCTCCTCGTCTGGGTTCCATCTGTGGAGAAGAGCATCGAACGACAGAGAAACAGCTGAAAGAAGAATGTAAGCGAAGCAGTAGGGACTGGGAATAAACAAGACAATGGAACCTTCGTATTTTCCCTTTCTTGGCACAAACCAAGGCGGAGCAGGCCTGTGTTTTGCCGCGAAGAATTTTCCGTCTCCTACCATCGGATAAGGTTGAAGTTGTCGGAAGCATACAACAACGTGATGTAGTCGTGGGTGTGAACAATCTAATATGATACCAAAAATCAAGCCAAGTAAGAGAACGCAACCAAAAAGGGCAAGCGCAGACAGAGAGCGATAAGGCAGAAGAGCCGAAGCAAACGCCAATGCGTGCCAAATACGGCGCTGGATCAGGCTGCGAAAGTGCGAGAGATGAGAAGGGGCATTCCTATTTGTTGCGGGCGTGTATCTTTCACACTTGACCGGTAGAATCCAAAAGACACGAAAAGCAAACATCATGGCCAAGAAGGGAACTATACAAATATAATGTACAATTTCTCCAAGAGTAGCAAGATTGGCTTACCCTCCCTTTTTCGTGAAGATCTTTCTTTCCCATTTTTTTTTTGTCAACAAAGATATGATCCATGTCTAAGTCCATAGCACCAAAAACGAACACATGCCAGAACCCCATTGCATTCCTACCAGGGATGTTCAAGTTGCCGGCCCCGGTCCGGGCATATCTGTAGTATTGCTGTATGTGAAAACATTCTGGCCACCGTCAGCCGGCGCTTGCAGTGGCTGCCCTGGGCTGTCTGTGAAGAACTGGAACTGCTGGTCGGAGCCGAATGTCCCGCTCTGTGCGTACGTTTGCAGTGTGTCCTAGCCTCTTGTTAGCACTGGATTTTTTTAATCAGTTGCCGCCAACATAAACATACCCAGTCGAAATTTGTATTAAAATCCATATTGTCGTCCATGATGTTGGTGGCGCCGTTCATTGTATTGTTGAACATGTTGAAGCCGGCCATGGAGCTGAGCATATCAGTGCTGAAGTCTGGAGACGTAACCACAGTCCCGTCCATCGCACCAGACAGTGTTTGGTCGATGGGGTTAAAAGGAGCGCCTGCCGGGCTCGGCATTGTTGTGCTGAACAGGTTTGAGCCGGAGTTTGGCGCGACCGCAGACAAGATGTTGAGGGGTGCCATAATCGATGCATCGGGGCCCACTTGCGTGTCGCTAGACGGCGTGTCCACATTTCCAGAATTGTCGGACGGCGTGGTCTTTGTGCCGCCGGACATAGAGACACAGAGCGGGCCCGTTGCTAGGTCTTCTGTGGAACGCTGATTGGGGCTGCTAGTGGGGGCCGAAATTTTCTCGAGAACAATGCGAATAATGTTGTATGCTTTGTATGCCTCCATAGAGCCATCGGCAAGTGGGCGCCAGATTTCTTTTGTCGCCTCAAGGATCGTCACCATTTCTGCACGCTGCTCGCGCGTCCAGAAGCGCGAGGCCTCGTCCTCCCGGCCCTCCTTCTCAGCCAAGTTGTCGAAACGCACTTCTAATGCCACAAGCATTGCGGGCAATAAGAAGTCCTTGGTCGCAATAGACGCAACATACCACTTGATCGACCGAAGCCGACCATTGGCACGAGATTCTTTATTGAGCGTCTGCAGATGGTTTAGCGTCTCCATGGAAGCCTCAATGGCGCTCCGCCTTGAATGGGCGTACCGAGGGTTTTGGCGCGCTCGAGAGAGATACTTGCGGTGCAACAGACACATGATCTTCTGATACAGAATATCAATATTGAATCGTGCAATGATGAGAGTCAGAGGATCCTGAGATCCTTCCAGAGGCTGCAGCTTCAAATGAGAGGGTAGTTCAGCTTTGACTTCTCGAAGACGGCTGTCAAACCGGAGGATCTCATCGTAGGAGACGGGTTTGCCCACGCGCGTCGTTGCTTGCAAGATATTTCCCAACTCCAAACACAGCTTGACCTTTGAGATCATGTAGCTGATTGGCGTTGGCTCGGAACTTGGCCGAGAAGGCGGGAGCACTTTCGTGTTCGGGCCGAACTCTTCGTCAAAAATGTTCTGTGGAAGCTGCGTGTCGCAGTCGTGATCGTAGATCATATTGGGTAGCGATACTTGATGGGAGAACATCACATCGCACATTCGCACCAAGGCCCATGTCCTCCTTCTCATCTCAGCCTGGAATGGCGTGATGGATGGAAACCATTTCGCATCTCGGTGATACCCCATGCGGAATGCCACTCTGGTGATCAGGGAGCCGATCAACCACAGTCCCAGATCGGCATCCCAGCGAGAAGAATACTCGCCGAACACGTACAGGATCATGGTTTCGACAGTGTATTCCACGGGCTTGGTGTAGTCGGCAGTTACAAGACACTGCACCGTACGCACCCGAAATAGCGATGCTAGCTCCATAGCATGGCCCTTCCACTCGGGCGGCTCGTCCCCAACTTTGTGATAGCTCAGCATAGCTAGACACATAACTGAATACAGAAGGCCTAGCCACATTATAGGCGTTTTGGATGGGTTTTGCCAGTGGCTCCTCAGCTGAGCATTGAATGTTGGTGCGTGGATAATGTTCACGGCATTGTCCATAGAATTGAAGTAGCGGCCACAGAGGGTGAGAACGGTTGACTTGGGAGGCAGTTCAGCTCGCAGATCGCCCTCGGTAGTCGGCTCAGCGCCCAGGAGGAAAGTTGGAGCTTCTCGCGCAGTAGCGGGTTTGCTCTGAAGCACTCGCTCGTAGCTCTTCTCCAGGTCTTTCCTGTGGTGAATGAAGTAGGTTTTTACCTCCGCAATGTCCGAGAGTATAGTGTGCCAGTGTTCCTGGCCAATGTACATGGACTTTCCACGGTCAGCATCGACCTTTAGGACGCCGAGAGACGTAGCCAGTCCGTCGTCAACATCACTCTCATCATCAATCTCATCATGCACTTGGTTTGTAGTGTCCCTTACGGACGACATACTATCCGTTCGTGATGGCGCTCCGGCACCGGCGCCGGAAACGATGCCTGCAGCAGACGCAGCAGTAGCAGCATCGACGCTGCCGCCGCTGTGCATTAGAGACAGGACAAGGTTCTCAAGCCGGTCAATGCGATTTTGCATGTCATCTGGACTTGCAGACCCCGCATTTTGGCCCTTTTTCCGATTCACCGGGGCGGCATAAGAGCACGACGAGGTGTTGGCGCCGTCGCGTTTGACGCAGTTGCTGCATGGGTGACCGCGATCACATTTCCTATACACATGTTAGCATAGGCAACGGCGCTGCTGCTTTCTTACCTCGCAAAGGAGGAGGAGGGTTCTATTTACAATCTGTAGGTCTCTAGTCAGCGGCTGCTCAGCAAAAGAAAACAGGACAAGGAAAACATGGGCGGCAACAAACTGGTATGGAACTTACTTCTTTGTCCGACATGGATAACAGCTGAGAGGAACTCGGTTCCTTTTCCGTACCACTCGAAACTGTTCTTCTGGGGACCTCCCACCACCCGACGAGGGTGTCGTAGACGAAGGTGTTGGAGACATTTTGTAGAGAATTTATATAAAAATTGGGCAAACTTCAAAAGATAAGGTCGGGCGCCTCTACCTCCGCTTTAGTGCGGCTTGGGCGGTCCTCGTATCTCATAAAAGAAGATCACCGTGTGCGATTATTGGACGTGCCGAACCTATAAAGATTCGCCTCGGATAGACAGGACCTTGTTCTGTCTCTTGGGGTAACTAGGAAAGCGCCCGTTTTCAGAGCACACCTAGCGGCACCAAAGTATTCGAATTTGTCAAGATTCGTGAATCCAAGCTGCACGCCGTCGCTTCGTTATTATGATGGGTCGGAAGATTAGAGCCTTGGAGCTGACAAGCGATTGTCAAGCAGATAAAAGAAACCCAGAGCAATGAGCAAAACGACACCGACGCCAAAGTACCAAAAAAGTTTATTGGGCGAATGTCAACAACGGGAAAAGGCCCGTGACGTTCCGTTTCAGGAGTCTGCTGACCAAGAACACAACGAATACACGACAAGGGAAGCTCGCGACCGGGCTGCCACGCAAGAGCCTAGATTAATCAGGTTGGGAGCGATTCGGGCACTGGCCTTTGCTTGCGGAGAGAAGGCGAAAGGATCACAAATTCAAAATGGATAATCGAAAGTTCCACATTCCACAGGATAGGAGGAAGAGAAAGGGGCGGTCGGATAGCGGGGAGTTTTGTCGCAAAAGCTGACAAGGGCGACTCGGCTGAAAGAAGAAGAAGCGTTGCCTCGATGAGAAATCGGCGGATGAAGAGGGAAATAAAGATTGGGAGAAGAAAAAAGAAAGAGAAGAGTAAATTTGAATAATAAGTAAGAGGGAAATTAAGAAAGAAGAAGAAGAAAGGAGGAAAAAGAAGAGAAAGGGACGAGGAAAAAAAAACTCTGTGTCGGCGGTGGCAGTTGCGATTCTCTTTTCTCTGGTTCTCGCTGGGCCACCTCGTCTTCCGTTGTCTAAGATCCGGAGTTTAGGGAGACAAAGACAAGCGGCTGCGCAAGACGTGAAGAATGCTTGGAGGGAGAGAAAGGCAGGAAAAGGCGGGGGCAGAGCGCCCCGTTCCCCGATAAATCGTCGCACTTACAGAAATCGATCCAAAACTTGCCCGTCAAGGTGAGTGGAGCATCAAGATCAAAAGCTTCTGAGAGGGTACGACGTACAGAGTACTACTCGCTCGTACGTGTACGTACGATGGAGGCGGGAGGGGTTCAGAAGGGGGCTACGGTCGTACTGCTTGGCTGCTTGGTTCCCTTTACGCTTATATTTGGAAGAGTGGGAGAGTGGCAGAGTGGACGAGTGGGAATAACTACATAGCACACGGCCCAAAGCTCACCGACAGCTAATGTATCTTACTTATGCAGAGGGGGGAGCTACCCATTCATTTCCTCCAGGTCCAGGTGTCTGGTCTAGGCATCCAAGGCCACGAACCTTTTTTTTGGTCTGGGCAGGCTATCGTTCCCTAAGTAGAACCTCCTCCCCCCCGAGCCCCCTCTCCCCCCCAAGCTATGACGTTACCTTCATCGGTCCTTTCTGGGTGGACTCGCGGATGGCTGACGACGGCTCTGCCTTAATAATCTGATTCCAATTTGGTTGCATCCCGTTTTTTCTGTGAGTCACTTTTCTTTATTAGCGCTGCATGGACATATATTAGCGCAGCTCCGCAGTTGAAAAAACGCTTATTTGGCTGGCAGTATCATAAACACAAGGGCCACGTGATTGAGTATGTCCTGATGCCAAGGTCCTCGTTTGACGTATGTATGTAGCCGTATTTTTCTGCTGTCTGTTATCTCTGGCAATAATATGTTATTCTCATATCTCATAAGTGCGAAAGTACCCAGTATTCTAGTAAAATTCTAGTAAAATTCTAGTAAAATTCTAGCAAAATCCAAAATGCTCGACGTGAACAGATATGCTATCACAAAAGTAGATTCTGGCTCCCATGTCGCCTAGATAACCAAAACTCACTTCTTGCCGCTAATAAAATAATGCCCTTGACCCGGCTGTACCTTCCAACCGTCGCGCTCGAGTGCCTTCCCTACTTCACCATACATGCGGGAGTAACCTCGTGCGCTGTGGAGGCCTATGCCGGTGACGACTTGTAGTGGATTTTCTCTAGCCTTCCTGGTCCGGTCTTCGCCGAGGCTGGCCCACCATCGGCTCGTCCGTTCGAGAGCGATGCGCACAC
The DNA here is from genome assembly GCA_002917075.1 of Hawksworthiomyces lignivorus. Classification (NCBI taxonomy): domain Eukaryota; kingdom Fungi; phylum Ascomycota; class Sordariomycetes; order Ophiostomatales; family Ophiostomataceae; genus Hawksworthiomyces; species Hawksworthiomyces lignivorus. Next base: position 483,326 of record NTMA01000010.1, on the reverse strand, counting down.
CATCATGAACTGGCACGAAGTGGATGTCGATCTTATTTAGAGAGCTCTGCTCGTCAACAAGGGCATCAGCGGCGTCGCTCTCTGCCTGTCTTGCCTGATGTGCTTGCTCGTGTCCTCGCTCGGCATACACAACAGCCACCTGTCGGAAGAGCGGATCTGAGCGCCCGCGACGGGCGGCGGTCGAAGCAGTTGCAAAAGATGCACTACTTGCTTGTCGGCTTTGTCTTGCCAACTCTTCCCTTTCAGCCAAGGTACCGCCAACAAGCGCTTGAGATGTGCCCACGGCTACTGGCGAACCAGGTGCTCGGGGAAGGGGACCAGAGCATGCTTGAGAACCGTGGCTTGATGGGTCTTCCTCATCAAGATTGAGAGGGCTGAGTCTGTAATCCAGTGATAATGTCGCACGGCCATTTTTTGGTGAGCCCAGAGCCTTTTTTTTCTTGCCTTTCCGCACTGGTATTTCGTCTGGGCGAAAGAATGCGTCGATGCCCTTCATTCGCTGCCCAGTCTGCTCAAGATGCCCAAGGTTCAGCAAAATGTCAGATGCCTTGTCTATGTCTCCTTTGGACTCTTTCAAAGCTCTTCGGATATCTGACTCCTTCAGCATGGGGAATGCACTCTTAAGAGTGGCAATTGTGCTTGAACCATCTACAGCTGCTTCATTGGTCACCGTCCGCCAGTCTTCAAGAGGTCCCTCCGATACAGGCGTATTCTGGGAGCCGCTCTCGACGTCGGACATGGCGGTGAACGAGCTGTTCGCGCCAGCAGGCGCCAAGTAGGAGGACTCTTCTGATCCTTCCCCGTTGAGCTCGCCTTGAGCGCCCTGCAATCCACTCGGATCAAAACCAGAGGCTTCTTCATTGCGGACATTCTCAGAAATTTCGACAAGTGTTTGGTGAGCTCTCTCAAATCCCTGCTCTCGCAGAAACATAATAATAAGCGATTCTTCAACAAATTCTCCAAACTCATCCTATTACAAATGTCAGCCGAGTGAAGAACGCGACAAGAGGTTTTACGATTCATACCATCAACTCCTCTTTTTCTTCGTCTTCTGTTTTTTGTGGAGCCTTGTCTGGCGTCTTCTTGGGCTTTGCCATTGTAAATAAGGTAGTTCAAGGAGACCCTTTGACATTCCTGGACAAAGGCAACCGTGCCGATACCCAGCACGTTGAAGCGTTATATCTGAGACAGCCCACAGTGAACTACGTAAAACAAGTAGGCGGTGGCGCATAAATCATGAATAGCTCTCGCTGAAAGCGTACGATGCAAAGTAGCGCAAAAACATCTTGACGTGGTTAAATATGACAACAAAATTGAGTGACAGAAGATAGCAGAGGCTAAAAAAACCAAAGAAGCTGTGAGGCTGTTTAGAATAGCGACGATATAATCACGTGCAACTAGCTCTCAGCGCAGAGCAGCCCCGCGCTGCCGAGTCAGAAGCGGCTTGTCGATTATTAGGAAGGTCATTCTGTCCTGCTCTAGTTCGGCATAGATAGAGGCTAAGAGGAGAGATAATACAGATTTGTCACGCTCACGCATAGTGAACAGAGGGAACACGGAGTTTAATGGTGCGTCGGTGAGTTTGCTTTGATCGAGGTTTGAGATGACGAGGAAGAAGACATGGGCTCTTCATGAGGTTTTCTCCACCGTCACTTGGTGAGCTGTTTTTCACGCCGCAACTTAAGCAGCATGTGGTGAATCGTATTCGGGAGGGAAAGACACCAATGGCAAAGTTGAATGAAATCAGGAAGCGAGGATGTGTGAAATTATTCCGTCCTCTTACGACGTATGCTGCTGTCCATCTCGATGAGACAGGCAACAAAACTATTGGCACTGTACAACCTTAAATCTTTTAGGTTATTCTCGCGGAGCTATTGGCACAGTTCCCGCCTAGGCGTCTTTCTGCTCGGCAAAGCACCCCAATTTTCGAGCGTGTCACATGCCTCTCGATTTTGACCGACATTGTACTTTTCGCCAATGCGGTTGCTGCCCTTGATAAACACAACGACTAGCTGACTGTTGTGGTCTGTTTCAGCATCAAGATGATTTATGCAGCTGGATCTTATGATGAAGTCTTTTGTGTGAAAACAGTTGAGGTAGAATCTGAAGCTATCAGCGCGTTGATTGCGACGAGACATGAGCATTAATAACAACAAAGGCTCAGTGCTCTATTGCCGATAGTCGACCGGTGGTTCCGGCGCACAGATAAATCACCGACGACGTCGGAGATCAGAAAAGAAGCTAGCATCGAGACACAGATTTCGACATCTTGAAAAGCACACAGTGTGTAACGAGTAGCTTTAATACAGTATATATAAGCAGCTACATGCATTCCAGCTATCACTGCCCAAAAAAGCTCGACCTTGGCACAAAGACCTTCGTGACCCTGTCCCACAAGGCCGCTGTGGACAAACTTGCCACAGAAACAAAGCCAACCGAATTTGTCAACTCTTGGAAAAAGCCACGAGGCAGTTGGAAACGTGTTATTATCGCCCAGAAGTACAATTCTATGTACCTACACTACGTGACTACGTATACAAAGCAGAAGCGAGGAAAGCTTAGGTCGCGAAAGCTCGAAATTCCATGTTTGGCCATGGCTCTTTGCTCATGCCAATGACACCTCATACATAAACTTCCGCAATGGGAAGGCTCGGCGTCTCGCGTTACAATTAGCGGAGCCGGAAAGCACGGAGGTCAAAACAAACCCACACTTTCCTTCATGGCACAATAAGCCTCTCCTCCCCCTCCTCGATATAATATGCACCTCTGCCCTTCTCGATAAGAGCCTGTCGAGAGTTGGGCTTCTGAGTTTGCCCACCAAAGCTCCTCGTCGTCTCATTTTTTGCGACACGCGGCCTAAATACACAAACACACCACTTTCTGTACCTGCTTTAAGGCTCCACTCAACCCCCCTGCTCCTCTATTCTATTTACCGCCCTTGCTTCTTGAGCCTTGCTCAATTTGTAGCTCTATATAACTGGCTTGATATCCTGCATCTCACCCTAGGCAGCCGCATTTTGACGCCGCAGGTTAAACTTCTCTCTCACCATGGATCCGCAATCTCGGCGACGGGGCTATCTCAATTACCCTGAGCCCGTGAAAGGGTACGTTTTAATCCTCTCTTGAGTTACTGCACCACACAGAAGGCTAACAACAGTCTGTGTCGCAGACCAGATGTGCCATACCGCGATGGTCGCAAGTCAAACCCCGCCATAAGAGGGCCTATCTTGGTCCTCTGCGCTTACATGTAGGTGCCCTGCAGCGCGCTCATCATATCTTGTAGAAGTTGTCATACTGACAAGATGTCACCAGTATGGAATGGGTGGGATTCATCCGCCAGTTTGTTTGGCACAATGCAGGCTTTAGTTCGTTGAGAAAGATTCTCAAATTGATCGAGGACTATGAGCCCAGTTTTGAGCCAACAATCGTACCGTTGCCAGAACCTGGTGCATCAGAGAAAACGGACGACGACCAACTGGATTTGTCTTTGCCAAAGTCTCTGCCTCCCCCGCCAGCTAACAAGTATCCAGATACGAGATACTACTCGGCAGCTGATTACCATGAGCTTTATTTGTCGGGCGAGCTGACGCCGACCGACGTGGCACGCGCTCTCCTACCGTTGATCCGGAAAAGAGGCGGCTCTGATGGAACAGGCCCTGGACCACATGCAATTGCTTGGTTTGACACCAAAGAAGAATTGGTCATGCGGGCTGCTGAAGCATCCACAATTCGCTACCAAGAGAAGAAGCCTCTAGGCCCGTTAGATGGCGTGCCAACGGCTGTCAAAGATGAATACGACATAGATGGTTATATGACCTGTCTCGGTTCCGTGAACGACTACACTGGCCAGTATACCGAAGACGGAACTAATACAGCGTGGTGTGTACGAAAACTCGAAGAGGCGGGCTGTGTTATCCTCGGTAAGCTACACATGGTTGAATTTGGCTTGGACACCCCTGGAAATAATACCTTTTATGGCACGCCGCCGAACCCATACAACGAAAACTATTATACTGGAGGCAGCTCTTCAGGAGCTGGGTACGCGGTTGCTGCTGGCCTTATTCCTTTTGCACTGGGAAGTGATGGCGGTGGCAGCGTTCGAATTCCTGCATCCTTCTGCTCCGTCTACGGTTTGAAGCCAACACACGGCCGGATATCCTTCAAACCAGGTCAGAATCACTGCATCACATGTGCCTGCCTTGGTCCTTTGGCCGCCGATATCCGTACGTTAGCAACCGTCTTTTCGGTACTGGGTCAGCCTCACCCGACGTCTATTTTCCCGCCTGTGCCGCCCCCGTCTGTTTTGCTTGATCGCGAACAGCCTTCGTTTCCAGCGTCATTGTCGGTACCACCCAACTCGTCGTCACGTATTCTAGGCATCCCGGAAGCATGGTTTGCCCGTGCAGACCCGGCAGTGCAAAAGCTCTGTCGTAGTTTCATCGACAATCTTGTTCGCAACCATGGCTACCGTACCGTTTCGATTGAAATACCATTCTTGGTCGAGGGCCAGACTGCACATGCTCTGACGGTGCTCGTGGATGCAGCAACTTTGCTACCAGAATACCAAAACCTCTCTACAACAAACCGAATTCTACTTGCCCTGGGCAGAACAACGCCAGCTACGGATTTTCTGCTTGCTCAAAAGCTTCGTCGTGCGCTCCTTAATCATTTGTCCTACCTGTGGCACGAAAATCCTGGTATGATAATTATGACGCCGACAACGAGCTGCGCGGGCTGGCCTATACAGAACGCCAACGAGCATCGCTGGGGAATCAGTGATGGCGACAGGACAATCCGCACCATGGAATATGCGTGGCTAGCTAATTTTTGCGGACTGCCGTCGATCAGTGTGCCAGCGGGGTATGTGGTGCCAGAAGGCCAGCCAAATGCCGGTAGTATTGCCGGTTCAGATGTCAAAGGAAAAGTCCCAGTTGGGATTATGGCTACAGGGGAATGGGCAACAGAGACCGATCTGTTGCGCTTTGGGCTAGATGCTGAGACTATTTCTGCTGAGCGTCTTTCCCGGCCGCCTACTTGGGTAGATGTGTTGGCATCTCTGAAGAGATGAGAAGGTGAAGACGGTGACGAATAATGAGCATTTCAGCCTTGTGTATTTTAATTATAATAGTTATTACACGTATTCCTCTAAGATCATAATGCTGCATAGCTGACCCGGATCGTGTGTCTCCCGCCTGATATGGGCAGCTCAAAAACGTTCCCAATATTTTTCATTTTGCTGGCACTTATTCGTCGATTATTTTGTATAGGGATAGTGTCGTTATTTACGACGACATTTGGTATTCCGGTGGCTGCCACTGGAAGAAGAAGGATACCGCTTGTATTCAGAGGTGTGCTCAGGTTGACCTCATAGGAATCGCAGTTATTGCGGCATAGCTCATCTTCAGTATTATTTGCTCGCTTCCAACGAGCCTGAAACTTCCCCAAAGGTGTGGCAAAGCCGCCTTCTGCCCGCGCGAGATCACCGAACTGGGGCGCAAACTGCCAAGTGGATCCGGCCACATCCACAACAGACAACCCCACGATGAATTCAGAGAGGGCACTTGTAGGCCCGGCCGACCACCCGTGACTATGGCTCGTATAGCTGGCCGCGACGTTGGTCTCATTGTGGACGCCGCCATAGCCACGGTTCCATCGATATGCGAACGAGGCACCCCCATTTGGATTTTCCAGGAGACCCTCGACAAGGGAACTTTGGCTGCCGTCTAGACGGTCGATGTAGCGGCCCCACAATGCACGTATAAGTTCGAGGGCGTGGCTAGTCTGTCCGGCAGCGAAGTGGCCGCGGACTTCCCAAGAACTGATGAAAGGGGAAATGTGGCCCGGGAGTTCTGGGGTGACCGGATAGTGGTCAACAGACGACAGCCATCTTTTTGCCAAGAGGTTGGAAATATTTATGGCAACATAATCCGGCTCGCTGCTTGTGCTGGCACTGCTCTGGGTCAGACCAAAGGCTAGCGTCAGTGCATTGGCATCTTGCGGATATACTACAGCTGTCCCATCTGCGACCTCCGCATTGTCTCGAAACAGGCCGGCCTCTGGGTCGTAGCAGTATTTCAATATGGAGTCCCGGAGCCGCTGCGCAGCTGCAATCCAAGTAGCAGTGTGATTTTGTGCACCATTTCTCGTCTCAGTTATTAATTTGGACAGCTCGGCGCCTGTGATCAGTGTGCGGTATAGGATGACCTGTGCTTCGGTCATATTGGTGCCGACATTAAGCCGCGCCCAGTCACGAAGGCCGGTGACGTGAAGCAGGCCTGATTCCTGGTAGTCGCTCTGCTTGTTTGTGATGTATGTCATGGCCCTGAGATACCCCGCCCAATTATGTTCAAGGAAAGCAGTATCATTTGTGTACAACAAGTAGTTATATGTGCCGATCATCGTCCACATGTGGTATGTATCGCTGCCCTGCTGAAGAAGCGGCGGACCTGCCTCGGGAAATGAGCCGTCTGCGTTCTGTAGATGGCTGTTAAGATCGGAGACAGATTGAGGCTTGAATTAAATCGGCAAAATCAATGTGCAAAAATGAGCTTACCTGATGGTCATACATTGTTTGGAGAGCATTCTTGATGCTCCTGAATTTGGCCGTCAGTCAAACTGTCGACAAGGGGGGAGATGAGACGACCTACTCCATATCACCGATGCTCACAAACGAGGATGGCACAGCTACTCCCATGTCGCCAGGCCATACGGCGCGATCCCGCTTGGCGCCGTCAACCAAGATCGTGTTTCCAGGCCCCAGGTAGCCATCATTAGCCCATCCATTTTTTAAGAACGGTACCCGACGGCCTGTGTTTGGGGGTACGGCATTTGTCTGCAGAGTATAAGCGCCGGCGTACCAAATGCGGTTGAGCAGCTGGTCATCGCAGTCAAAATATCCTTGATAGGCTCGCAGGTTTGGCCATGTTGGCTGAAAAGCGATATTCAGGGTAACATTGTGTAAGATCACAGTTGTAGTAATGTCCTGTTGATCTTCTGTCCGAAGAAACACTGTCAAATACCTAAACCCTCCACGAAGAGCTTCATCTGGCATTGTAGATGTGGTCTGAATTGATTCCCTAAGGTTGAAATCAATATATATTGCCCCGTCTGATCCTCGGAAAGCGCCATTTGATGCATCCGACCATTGATCGGCGAAGTCGCTAGACTCTGCAAATGCGAGGCCAAGAGAACCCGCCACATCTCTTGCCTTTTTGGATTCGAATGATATTGGTGATTTCAAAGGGATTGAAATCTGATTTCCGTCATAAACCCCATCATCTGAGCCACCAATTGAGTACCGAAGGGTCACTAGACCGCCAACCTCCTGCCCGAAATCAAAGACAAGTTGTGAGCCGTTACCCTGAAGAGCCAGTGGCCTAGAAGCAGCATTATATGGTACACGTGAGAATGAAGAGTTAGATGAATTATCGCTGAAATAACTGCTGTCTCTAGGCCAATCAGTAAGGATGTATTTTGGTGCCACTGTCCGCGATGTGGGAGCCAGGATATTAGCATCCCAAGGACCTGGGAACGCCGACTCATTGAAATGGCCGTCGCATGGTGTATCCTTCCAGCATGATCGGTCGTCTTTTGCAAATGCAACCACGCCGTAAGTGCTGAGGAGTGATAACAAAGGAAACAGACTTCTCAAGTAGTAGGAAGCCATGAGGCTGAATTTTGTGAGATGCGACAAAAGGCAGTGCGTCCAATCTTGATGCCCCTCATACCTGAAAGTCTACCATTACATCGTATATGAAGAATAAAGAAAATATCATACGGCCAGAATGAATTTCATCAGCATATTAAAGTGGTTTATCCGCAAATCCAAATCTAGCACTACCTCTTCTCTACATTGGTTTAGGCTGTTTGTTTTCCATAAATGTACTTTATATAAAAATTTGCTATAAACCATATAATATCACCTCTACGTCAATACATAATTCCCTCTAGCTCCAGAGCTCTGTTAAGGCCGGCCTAGTCTATGAGGTGGTATTTGAAAAAGTTCACGGCGAGCGTCTTGGCCCGGACCATGGCTTCGCGCTCTCTCGGCACATTGGGATTGGCGCGCGCCAGCGCGCCGTGCTCGACGCCCGGGAAGTGGACGTAGTCCAGGGCGAGGCCCAGCTTCGGCACGGTGTCGAGCGTATACTGCTTCAGCTCGGGCGAGTACGTCTCGTCGTGCTCGGGGGCTAGCACCTGCAGCGGCACGGCGAGCTGGTCAAAGTCCTGCTTGACGAGCAGCGAGGGGTGGGCCATGGAGACGGCATGGACGAGGGGCCCGGCGAGCGCCTCCGGGGCCGGGTCGGCCGGCTGGTTCTCTGGCGCCGCGCCCAGCCGCGCCACCGCCCAGCCGCCGTAGCAGAAGCCGATGGCAGCGAGCTTCTCATGCTTGTTCTCGCGGCGGAGGGCCCGCGCCACGGCAAAGACGTCCTTTTCGCGAATCTCCCGCGTATTTTTGCTCAGGAAGGGCAGCAGCTTGGTCTCCATAAACTCCTGGTCGCTCAATTCCGGGTGGTCGCTGCGGACGAGCACGCCGCCGTCGAAGAAGTCGACGAGATATGCCGTGACGCCCGCCTCCCGCGCGTAGTGATCGGCCAGCAGGCGGGCGTTTGGAGCCGTCCAGCCCCAGATGTCGTGGATGATCAGCACGGCAGCCTTTGGGTTGTCGCCGGCGACATAGGCTTCGTATTTGTTGGCGATTTTCTCGACGTGGCCTGAGGGCTGGCCGTCCCACTGGAAGCCTTTGACGCAACAAGTTGTCATAGCCATTTTGGCGTCCGCAAGAGAGAATTTTTTTTTTTTTTTTTTTTTTTAAATCTCTGTGTGTATATTGAAATGGATGCCGGCCTCGGTCAGTCGAATTGGCGTGAGAGAGCGGAGCGCATCTGTCGGCAACCGCCTTTTACCAGGCCAGTTTATATATCTGGATTTCCTGAGCGGACGGGATTCTTTTCTCACATGCTTCTTCCGAGATATTCGCCCTCCTCTAGCTTCGCTTGCCTCCTTCCTCCTCTCCTTCGACAGGTCGCACTCATTGCAACCAATTTTACCGGTTTTCATACAAGATGCCCCCGCTGTTGACGCTTCCTTGTCGGCGCTTCTCTGCTTCTGCCGACAACTAAGACGTTGGGTGGACAATCTTTACACCGGACTTGACGGAGTACGGAGTAGAGAATTCGGGTTTTGCTGCTCTTTAGAAAATCAAACCAAACCAAATTTGGAGAAGCCGTTGCTAGACGACAGTGATTGCGCTATTGTGCGACGTCTTGAAGGCGTATCATAGTGGGGCTCAATCGACGGCGCATCTTCTTTAAGCCGCCAGCGAGACAACTCAGGTGGTTCTATTTAACATTTCGAGTACCCCATATGCTTACACGTACGGGGCAGAGAAGAGAGATTTACATACGTGTGTGAGGTAGAGTCTGATCCATTCTCTATTCAGCATGATACGCGATGATGTCTGGTCATCTCTTGCTCATAATAGAGCTATACATATGTGTTTGTATTACACCTACCTGCAGAATGCTGGACACCTGCCGGCCTCAGTACTAACCATGACTGTACTTCAGAATTGTTCAGACGCACAGTTGGAACGCCCTTTTGTGGCACATGCTAGCTTTATTTTCCGTAGTTTTGCACTTTGTGTCATGTCTACATGCATAGAAAACAAGCTCGAGTGAAGAAATAGGTGGTTTCAAGTAGTGAAAGAAGGCACAGTCGGTTGGTCAGGTCAATTCTGTGTCATCAGTAAGTTGCCGGACACGATTCTTTGGTTGAAGAGCCTGCTTGTGCGGTTAACTGTCATCCAGCCTGTATGACGCACATCGCGCAGAACCTTATAACATCCTGACGATATTCTACTCTTAGCCATCTTAGACACCCTGGTAAATTACCACCTGTTTTCTCGTCAAGATGGGGCCACTTCTCTTGTCGCTTCCGCATGCACACAGTATGTGCGACTTTGTCGCATACCAGCAGCAGAATCTCTCTAGGCACGTCTCCGCAGGTTCTGCAAATGGGCTCGGCCCTCCCCTGCAGTATTTTACATGTCCATTTTAGTGATCTGTTTTAATTCTCCATGATCTTCTACTGATGCTATCGAGATCTCCCGAGTGCGCGGACTGCGAAAAGAGCAAGGGAGCCCCGCTGCATGCTCAATTCAGCAATCCATTGGCCAAAGCTTGCAGATGTTGTTCGCTCAGTGCAGAGTCCGCTTCCTGACATAAGAATATTGAAGATGGTGTGTTAATAGTAACAGCTACAGGCTGCTGGCGTGTAGACCCGGGAAGTATGATCCGCCGCCGTTTGCGAGTACAAGAACGATCTAGATTTTTTTGTCACGTCGGACTTCGCGCAAACGAATAATATGCGTATGCACATAGGCATGCTCGAAGCAGGACTTTACGCAGTATTCCGTTCACATACGAGCACTTCTCGCAGAGAAGTGAGCACACCCTTGACATCAGGTATGTAGTTTGGTTTATCTCTTATCTTAGTGCCAAGGGCGGGACGGAAGCGAGCAGAAAAGAAGAAGGCTGGTCCCCTCATCTCTAGACTTCTCCCAGCTAATACCCTCCACGAATCCCTCGTAAATTCTTCCATCGCCGCCGTTGATAGGCCCCACCGAGCTACCGCGTTGCCCAGCCCACCAGCCCACCACCCTTCAGGCTTACGTCGTGCTAGTCCACGTGGGGAAAGAAAACAAGCTGCTGCGGTCTCTCGTGCATGCACACACTTAACCACCACTTAACCAAGCATTCGTAGATACGAGTACTCTGTACAGCAGCAGAGAGAGTTGGCAGCCCAAGTTGCAACGTCAAAGTACAGCCGGCGAATGTGCTGCGTATGTGGTTCTACATAAGAGGTAGCTGTCTTAATCCATTGTATTATTGCATGTAGAGAATGCTCGTAATAATTAGAGAAAACTGGAGAGCGCTCGCATCTCTCTTCTGACTTCTAGCTTCCGCTTGCATCCGGCTTCTGAGAGCCCTTCGGTAGCCTTCCCAGCCACCTATTCTCTCTCCTCTTACGCCGAGCGTCTTTGACATTTTGCGCCTCACTCCACACGCTTTCCTTTTTCTTCCCCCCCCTCTGATTCTTCCCCTCTTTCATCTCTTCCTTCTCATTCTCTCTGCCTTCCAAGCCATCTCCGTCTTCACTCACATCCTCGCTCCTTCATTCCACACGTACCTCTTCCCGAGACAGATCTACAATACCTTAAACCAGTAGTCTACATTCCAGTTGCAAGTCGACTTACAACGTCTCTTAGCTTTTGCGGCTCATTGACAATTTGAATTTGCGACAGCTCTCCGCAACCTTGTCGGACTTGTCGCAAACTGGGAATTTGGTGGGTGTCCATAACGTGCTTCTCTTAAGACTCCATTTTAGCCGACACTTCGCGAACCACTTCTTTCTCCCAGGAAGTTGGCCACCATGCTCTTCGCTCTGTTCTTCGCCTTTTGGCGGTTCATGGAGATCATTACACTGGTAAGTGCTGAACGCACTATGGGGCTGCTTGCTGCCTGGTATGCGGACGGAGACCAGCTGCTAACGTCCTTTCTTCTTCTTCTTCTTCTTCTTCTTTAGATCCCTACCATGGGCATGCTCTCCTGGTTTATCAACCTGTACATCAAGCAAAACGAGCTCACGCCCAATTACATCCTCATCCTCTTCATCGTCTCCGTCCTCGGCGTCGCCTGGTCCATTTTTACCCTCTTCAGCTACCACCGCAGCAGCACCAATGCGCAGTTCGTCTCCATCATCGACCTGGGTTTCGTCGGCGCCCTGATTGGCGCCGTCTACAACCTCGGCTTCATGACCAGCGCCGACTGCACCAACGTCTCTGTGACCGACGAGTGGATCGCCAGCGCCGGCAACCTCATCACCCTCAACGGCCATGGCCTCGTCATCACGGACAGCAAGCCCTGTGCCGTGCTCAAGACCTGCTTCGCCTTTGGCATCATGAACTGCATCTTCTTCTTCTTCACCTCCGCGCTGGCCTGGACGCACAGCATCCGCGTCGGCGCCTCCGAGCGCGACCGCCGCTACGTCCGCGAGACCACTACCGTGCACCGGCACCACAGCCGCGGCGGGTCGCGCCCGCGCAGCGGCAGCCACCACAGCCGGCACAGCTCGCACTCGCACCGGAGTGCGTACGTCTAAGAAAAACGAACGAGCGGAGCAGTTTTTGGAGAATCGCCCGGCTAGATGCGCACGCACGCACGCACGGTGCTAGAACGAGTCGCTCGAGACGTGATAGGTAGGGACGGGATAGGATAAATGGATGTTGGGAGACCAGGAATTGCAAGCCAAGGGCTGGCTGCAACGGGTTGGCTCAGCCGACTTGCACGCGGATCATTAAAAACAGGGATTTTCTCTTTTTTCTCATTTTCTTTTTCCGGACTGGCTTTTGGGAGGCTGTTTGTCTCTTTGCCTCGGAGAGTTTTGGTATGGTCCGCTTTCTTGCGACTGCAGAGCTTCCCTCACGGGTGCTTTGTCTGATGACTCTCTTACGCAACGATGATTTCACGATATTTTGATCTGTTATTTTCTCGTTTTGTATTTTTTTTTTCCCCTTCCCCTTTTTTTCTCCCCTCGATGAAATCTTTGTGCTAGTTAACGATGCCGTTTGATTTCCTGCTATGATTTATGTTGGATGTTAGCATGTCAAGAAACCCACATGCGCGGACATTTAGCAAGTCATGTATATAGATATCATGCCATATTAAAAGGAGAAATACGAAGATCTTGAGGCTCTCACGCTTCATGATGTATGACAATATAACTTACCTTTGTTCAATAGAATAATTCTCAGTTCACTAAGAACAGCTTGAGAATACATCAAAAGCATCCAGCAGTGTACGTTTAAGAAAAACCAAAACCAACATGCAGTAGTAATAAACCTAGTCATTTGACACTAAGCTTTTGTTTCCGAGATGTATCACCCAATTCTAGTCAGGTCCGGGTAAAATGATATATCGAGGTCTCCAACAAAAACACAAACAGTGCCAACGAAATTAAAAGATTTCATCACCTGTCGTCTCCTATTTTTGCTCTGAATAAAACACTCTACTTTAATCTGCGCTGCGGTGGTGCTCATCAAGAGGGTTCGGTGTCTCCCTTCGTCCTCCTAATTCACCATTCCTCAGGACGACGCACATTATGTACTCCTTATCTAGAGTCTATTGAAACGTCCTACTTCAGGCTCTAAGGATATACAGTCTGTGAAGATTGCAAACAAGGCAAAACTCTTAAGAACAGGCATATTTCCTATTTTTACACCATGTACATGGTCAGTATTCGTGTTTTGGTAGCAGCACTGGCTAGAATCAGCCTCGTCTGTGCTGCTCCCAACTATCCTACATCGACCGGGGCGCTTAATGGTGCCACTGCTTCTTCCCCTGCTCGTCTCGCAGAAACAGTCTCCGTTGCCGCCGTCACCCCCAAACTTGCCGCCAGCAACGTTCCCGCAACAAAGACTATCATCTGGTCGACCACCGAAACGACCATCTCGCACCCGGAGTGGATTGGGCCCACCGTCGTCACCATTATCAAAACGTGCACGAGCACCTCCCTGCTTCCCGACGTGGACGCACCCAGCGCCGGAATCGAGCCCGGGCAGCCATTAGCTGTGGTCGAGACTGTTGTTGGACATTCAACTTACGAGTTCCAAATGACATACTCCGACGGGCACAGCTCGACGTCCTGGTCATCGGCGACACACATATACACCAGCACTATAACAATACAATAGAAGCAACTGTTTCTGGAGAAAGCAAAACCGAAGTTCAAGTGGAAGAAGAAATGTACATGTCGCCATGTAATATTATGTGTAATACTATGCTAGTGAAAAAGAAGATGCTACATTTGCTCGTCACATAATCTGTCATGCTCTTGTATCCAACATCATATCCCAGATCCCGTAGATGCTATGAGCTCATTCATAGAAAATAAATCAAAATTAAATCGATATCAAAACAGGCACACACACACACACACACACACACACATGCCCAGATGTATTCTTTGCCATTGTCACTCGCATGTCCAGTTCTCCGCCGCGTCGATGTTGCCGCGCCCGCTGTACGCCGCGTGCTGCGGGTAGGGGCAGAGCGGCCGCGTGCGGTTGACGGACCCGTTGGCGTTCCAGGTGGTGGCCACGATGCTGTCGGGGGCGGCGTCCTGCTCGACCCAGGCGACGAGGGCCAGCAGGGCGTCGTGCGCGGGGCTGGGCGGCTGGTAGGGCACGCCCCAGCCGGCGCCGAAGCCGTAGTACTGCAGGAGCACGGTGGCCTGGCCGGGGGCGGCGAACATCCAGGGGGCGTTGACCTCGGCGGGCGAGGCGTAGCAGTGCTGCATGCCGGGGACCTGGAAGTAGCGGAAGAAGCGGCGGGCGTCCGTGGCGGGGGCGCCGTCCAGCGACAGGCCCATGGCGGCGAGCGTGCGGTTGTAGTAGTAGGTGGTGCCGCGCGGCGGCACGACGCCGTCGGCCAGGCCCTGGTACAGCAGGATCTTGCCGCCGCGGGCGCGGAAGGGCGCAATGTCGAACGCGTCGGCCGTGGCACCGCCCGGGTCGCGCGCCACCGAGTCGTAGAACGTCTGGTCGCTGTAGCGCGTCCAGTTCCACGCCGTGTCGTTGTACAGCCAGTAGCGCTCGTAGCGCGTGTCAAAGTCGCCCTCGTCGCCGTAGGCCAAAAACACGTACCACAGGTCCTCGGAGCCCACGCTGAAGCCGCTGTGCATGAAATCGCCCCGCGCCGTGAACGCGTCCGCGTAGATGCCCCGCGCCGTCTCGATCTGCGCCGGCGTCAGGCAGTCCGCGCTGCTGTTGCTCGCGCACCGGATCTTGTCAAAGTCGATCGCGCACTGCTCCGGCAGGCTGATGATGCCGTCCTTGTGCCCGTCCAGCTCGTCGCACTGGTCCAGCGCCGCCGCCGCCAGCACGGCAAACTCGGCCACGTCGATGTGGCCGCTCGACGTCTCCGGCAGGTTCGACGCCCCGATCCGCGTCACCCACGGCATGTAGTGCGACGTGTACCAGGCGGGCGCGCCCACCAGCGCGCCGTCGAAGCTGTCCGGGCTGATCTGGATCTCCTTGAGCCCCTGCCGCCCGCCCGTCGAGCAGCCGCTGTAGTAGGAGTAGCGGATGGCGGCGCCGCTGTAGAACGCCTGGGTCACCGTCTTCCCCAGCGCGATCGACCCGTGCAGCGCCCGGTACCCCCAGTCGAGCAGCTCGTCCGGCGTGGTCGGCGCCCAGTCGAGCGCGTCCTGCGTGGAATTGTGCCCCGTATCGCTCCCGAGCGTGGCAAACCCGTAGTGCGGACCCTGGCCCATGTCCGGCCAGTTGATGCCGCCCGCAAAGGAGTAGCTGCCGATCGTCAGGATCCTGCCGTTCCACTCGCTGGCGGCTGGCAAGAAGAGGGCGAATCGATACTTGGACGTCCCATTCTGCACGGCGACGGTAACGGCGCACAGCTGCGGCAAGTTCGTCGCATTGTAGGGATAGCCCAGATCAGCGGTGCCTTCGCCGTAGGTGCCGCCAGCTGCCACGCTGGCCACCTGCTCAACAGCGGCATACTCCGGCAGTATTTGTGCAAACGTATCCGTTGCACATGGTTGCGCAGTATACCCAGAAGCAGCTGATGGATCTGGAAGAGGAAGAGGCAAGGAGGGAGATGCAGGAATGGCAAGGGCTCGCCGACAGTCAGACGACAGGAGCACCAATGACCAAAGAGCCCATACGGCAGAGAGCGCGAGCAGCGCCATTCGGACAAATCGGTTGTTTGAGAGTACAAATTGCAAGTTAGAGCGGAGTATGCCCGAGAACTGGAAAAATTGCTGCTTCCTAGAAAGCGAGAAGCCAGTTGACGAGTCGCGGCCCTCTTGTACTAATACTCGCGGTCCGGCCATCTTGCATGCATGTGCTCTGTCGACTGCTGCTGCTGTCTGCACCTCCCTGGCCTCCTTTTCATCTTGGCAACATGACAAATACGATGTCATCGTAGCTGTCTTTGAAGGAGGAGCGCTAGGTTGCGCTGGCAGCAGCGGCTGCCTGACCGATGTTGCATCCGTCATCCCAAGAGGCCCTTCTCCGGATGTCGACATCGCCTCCCAAGTAAGGTTACAAGGAGAGATGATGGAGATGGATCGGACGATGGGAGGCAGGGGGAACAGAAGCGACTGTGGGGATTGACGTATGTCTAAGAACCCGCTAAGGGGTAAGAAAAGATCACACTGCTACTAAGAGCAGAGGTGCTAGCAACACCCACGGCGATGTAAACTGCAAATCTCTGTAGCAGAAAGGAAGGTTGAACCAAAGTCTCGCAGTGATTGGGGCGAAGGGGGCCATGCGCCCGTTCTCCACCTTAGAAAACAACCCTACTCTGTTAAAAAATATGGTCCTATGATAAAATCAGTGGGAAGGATGTGAGGCTTTGCCCTCTGCTATGACTGCACGCTTCTTTAGATCCGTATTAGTTTTGTGCTTGCGCTCATACCTTGAGCGCCACCGCACAAGATCGGATAGCTACCAACAAGCAGAAGGCTTTTCGCTGTGCTACCGGGTAGCTGGGCAAGAAAAATTAATTGAGGAAATAAGGGCCTTGTCCGGTGGCATGAAATCGTGGGAAAGGATAGACACAATGCTCCCTCATGTGCCCAGAAGCTCGGAATGGAACAACAAGGCGGGGAAAGGTACGCAGCACGAGGTCCGGTGGAGAGGCTCCCGTCTTTCGGTCCGGCTGCAAGTTTCAGTAGAACGATGGAAAACAGCTGGAAAAGAAAAATGCTATGACAGCGTTCCTGGTTCTGTGCTTGAGCTAATTGGTGTCGTCGTAAATTGAGTTCGTGAGATTGCTTGTAACAGTGCAACCCTACCTCATGAGACTTTGGCAAGTTTGACTTTAAACAGGATTTGTGATGAAGAAAAGGGGAATGGCCAGAAAAGAAAATAAGACGGTGCGTGATATGTAATATCGAGGAGATCGAAAGGAGAAATCACATTCCACCCCTGGCTTCAGCCACTGCGGTCCTTGAGAGTCTGACAGTCTATTATTTTCGATTTTCTCTCGTATTTCTATCCACAGGCCTCAGCTTTGCGAACTGGAGCAACAGAGAAGGATTTGGGCCAAGAGACGGGACGCAGATAACATTTCGTAAGCCCGCGAAAATGGACTCAAAAGAATCCCGTTAAAAGACAAGTCAAAGCCAGCAACCTAAAAATCTTTACGCTGCTACTACGAAACGAAAGGAATGTTGCAACAACAAAGACGTATCCTCTTCTTACGGAGTAGTTTCTGGTGCGCTCACCGCTGTCTTTCTACTAGACCATGTTTCAGCCCGCCTTGTGCTTATGATCATAACTGTGTTCTCTTATTTCGGAGAACCAAAAGCGACTGCCCATGCAATTAGAAGATGTATTGTCTTCCACCGGACTCTCGACAAAGAGTTAGAGACGTGGCTGATAGAAGGAGCCACAGGTCGAGTGGCAAATGCTGGCGTCGTAAGAAGACTGGATGTCTTATTGTCGCTTGTAATTTCAACCCGAGGCAAACCCTCAACCGCGCCGCACATATGAACCTTTCAGAAAAGATTGCATAAGAGACGAGGCACTTTGAACCATGCCGCTTATCAAAAATTTGGCGAGCCATACTAGAAAGTGACCCGTGATCAAGTTCCTATATGCAAATAATCTGGCCAAACCCGCTCAAAGAAAAATTAAAAGAGAGAGGAACGAGGCTTATCTTGTGAATAGTTCTACTTTACAGCTGTGAAAGAATCTGTATACCGATAATAAAAGCATTGAAAACGTTTCGAGCTAGGTCGCATGGTTTTCTTAGTATGTTGGACTTTCAAGGGCAAAACAAGCGTTTCCTGCCGTAGAACCTGCAAATAAGGATCAATAACAAAGATGACTATGGACTCAAGTTTTGGTAGTGGTGATGAAAAATGGGAGGAAAAGGAAAAGCAAGTCGTGCAAACGTGTAGGAGTTCTTCGTAAGTTAGTTCATGCGCCTTCTTGATGTTATCCATGTTTCTTTTTTCCTAATTTTCAATTGTTTTCCTCTCGTCAGTCCCTATAAATATTCTCTGATACAGTTTTGGAGAAACTTCGACTAGTATAGCGGCAACTTTCACCTCCAACCCTTATTTTTTTTTCTTTTTTCTTTCTGGATTTAGTAAGGCATATATTGGTTCAAGGGTCATTTCCTATAGATTTTTACGTTGATTGCATCTAGCCATACTGATATCATGCTGATATAGTAGTTTGAGTGGCGTTCACACAATATCATCACGGTATATATTTTCTTTTTTCTTGGTAGAAGTAGGAAACAAAATAGGCACTCGGTCTACCTCTTTCGGGAATTTTGAAACATAGATGGAGAGTAAGTAATAGGACAAAAGCGCCAGATGCAGCGGATAAAATGCCAAGACCAAGATTTTCATGGTTTGTACATAATAGCACTTTACAACGATCCACGATGCGTCGTTCCATATGTACACGTAGACCTGCGGCTTTTTGAGGCCCTATCTAGCCCGCTCTCTCTGTTTGTCCGAGTCTTGGCGGCAAAATACCTGGACCAGTGGCTTATCTTCCGTTTATTTAGAGAGTTGTCAAAATTGTGGTAGGAAACGACAGCGTCTGATCAAGAATGCATCCAGGACTTTGATGGGGACGTTCAACGAAAAAGGAAGCATCGGTTTATGATTGAGCTCAGACTTGGACTGAAGCAAGGCTGAGAATGTCGTCTAAGCAGTTTCTAGCCCGTGAATGGTTCTTGACAGCTAAGATGCAGTCACAAAATCACGGCAACTTTCGTTGAAACAGAAAAATAAGAAGCAATTATGATTATCAGAAAGCTGCGCAAATGAAGATATTTCAAGGCCTACATCTGTGTAGAGCGCTCTTTTTGCGAAAGGAACACAATTCCATGCATCGTATGCAATCATGAGTGGGGGGAAGGACTGCGGGCCAAGAAAATAGCCAGGTCGGGTTAATTCATGAGGCCCAGTTATTGTAGAGACCCGAGGGAAGATACGAGCCGGCAAGTCGTGGTGGTGTTGATATTGGCTTACATCTAGATCGCATTTATTGAAAGAGAAATTGGTTTTTAACATAAACACCCGCTTGCTATGGAGGGTGCCTAAAGCAAAACGTTCTGGAAACTCGATGGGCTTTCGTCCGTTTGGCTCGCGCCGTCAGACATTCGGCTCTAGGGGATTTTTTCTCGCTGCCAAGAATGCTAAGCTTTTTTGCGGCTATCGGAGAATTTTATCTGCCCCTTTCCGTAACCGTTTACACGCATCCTCTATAGTAGTGACGGACGACATGGGACGCATGTGAACAAGTGAAAGCAATCGAGTGCCAATATTTTTCTCTGTTTTGTCTTCATAATATTGGACACTATCTCAACAATACGGAAAGAACTTGCTCTTCTATTGCCATATAAGAGCAGCAGACTGGAATATGAACTGAGGGGATATCTAACGTACTGGGAAAATGACAACGGCTCCTCAACCGTTTTATCTTTATACATAATTTCACCTTTCAAAATAGCATATCATTCAATGCCCATTGCGTTTCTCGTCTTCCGACGCAGTCTTTTTTGCTGTCCCTGATTCATTATTTTCTTGCGTCCATCTCACCCCCCCTTATGTTCTCCGTTTTGCATATTCAAAGAAGCAAGGATTCCTCCAGCTTGCAGATGATGCTGACAAAATGCCAGAAAAGGAGAAGTGCCGTACGGCTCATATATCGTGTGTGCAGCAAAAGGGATCTCGTGGATTATTTTGTGGGACGACCCTCTTGAAATTTGGGATTACGTCTAGTCATTTTGTGTATAGTAACGTTTCTGCTAGAGCAAGAGTTCGGGGCTGGTCACTGCGGACTATGGTGATATGTACCCTGCTTTTTTTTTTTTTTTTTTTTTTTTTTTTCATATTGTTGTTTGCACTTTTTGCCTTTCCCCAGATATCAGATCCCGTATATCCCCACAATATATTGAACACTTATGGCAAATTGTTTCCCTTTGTGTTATTCACGCGCTGTCAGCTATCGTTCTACATAGGATGAGCCATATTGGGACGGAAGGAGACGGCGACCAAGTGAAAAAAAGAACTATCTGATATCCCCTTCCTCTCTATGCTGTGTTTGTACAGCTGGTTGTTTGTCCCCTAACCCAAAGAACCATTGAACCCCCAATCTTCCCACAGAAGCACATAATTTCTTTATAAAAATTGAAGTTCAGGACCTCTTCTGAGGTTGGCCGGCAGTCGGTGACGGCACAAGTCGAGGCGGCAAAGTTGAGATATTGAACAAGGATGTACTGTGTCCAGGTCAGAAAGAAGGGGAGTGCATAACTGGAAAATACACAAAGGATAGACGCTCCCCGTAAACTTCGGAATGAGCGGAGAGGCGTCTTACATATTGATCGTAAGAGACTGGGATAGAGAAAAGCATCGAGAAACTTATAAAGCCCCATGTCTTGGCATGGAACTTTCGATGTTGCTTCTTTCTGCTTTCCGCTTTAGTTGTATTGGAAAAGACAAGGAGAGGAGGCTATCCTGAATGGAGGATTAGTTTCCAAGCGTCAAAACTGGGCACTCTCTCCAGATATCAGTTCGCGCCGTATTTTCCTTGTCCTCGCTCATCTGCTCGTTCTTTGACTTGCATGCTCTAGCCTCTTTCCTAGATTTATCATACCTTGGCTGTTTGATTTCCTCTTTTCTATATTTAAACTGCTTTATTTCTCACTTCTGACTTTCAAAGAGATTCAAGTCGAGCAGACGACGACGATAGCGAGTGTCGTTTATTCAGCTTCGTACAGTTTATTTTTCATATGTTTACATATTACGACTATCATGTTTGGCTGGACAACAACAGCTGGCCGTCGCCTGGCCAAGATTCTTGCGATCGATCTCCAAGAAGCGGAAGACATACCTGAAGACTTTCTTGGAGAGCCAGGTGAAGTTTTTTATGAAAATCAACCGACAACGGCCGAATTTCTCAAACAACTCCAACCAACTTTGCCTGGCGTTTTGAATTATCTGCAGTCTCTATTTCCGTTTATATCATGGATCGGATACTACAATTTACAGTGGCTTGTTGGCGACCTTGTTGCTGGTGCGTATTCTCAGAGATTGCTAATCTGGATCCATCGGATGTCTTTGGTGAGGGATAGGAATGCTAAATCTGGCATATCTTCTCCTCGTTAGGCATTACAATTGGAGCAGTCGTCGTCCCACAGAGTTTGGCTTATGCCAGACTGGCTACTCTTGACGTCCAGTTTGGTCTCTATTCATCATTTATGGGCCATCTTATCTACTGGATCTTTGGGACATCTAAAGACATATCGATTGGCGTAAGTCCACTCCGCTGCTTTAACGCCTGCATAGCCCCCTTGTAGCCTAGCTAACTATACTTACTGCTGCAGCCGATTGCTGTGATGTCAGTCCTTACTGGGAAAGTTATCGAAGAATTGAGAGCAGTCTACCCTGACGTACCCGCCCATGTTTTTGCATCAGGGTTGGGGATTGTTGCCGGCGCGTTCATTGTACTCCTCGGTATAATTCGCTGTGGTTGGATCATTGATCTTATACCTTTAGTATCTCTCTCGTCATTCGTTACGGGTTCTGCTATTACCATCGGATCAAGTCAGCTCCCATCGCTGCTCGGTGTGTCTGGTGTGAAGACTTCCAAATCCCCCTTCGATATCATAATAAGCACCTTGAAAAATCTCCGACATGCTCACGGTATTGATGCTGCTGTGGGCGTATCATCATTATGTCTTCTATATATCGTTCGGTATGCAACCGGCCGCATAGCCGAAAGACTCCCTAGGAAGGCTCGCGTGGCATTTTTTGTCGCAACCTTACGGACTGTGTTTGTTATTTTATTATTCACCCTTGTCAGCTGGCTAGTAAACATGAAGCACCGCCAAAACCCGAGTTTTAAGATTCTGAAGACTGTACCCAGTGGTAAGAATGACTGAAACATCGAAGCCGTGAAGAATAATGAGAAAGAAACGCTAACAACTACAGGATTCCAAAACGTTGGTATTCCACCCATCACAACCGGAATGGTGCAGAAACTTATAGGTTTCTTACCGGCAGCTGTAATCATACTTCTGCTCGAGCATATTGCCATCGCGAAATCATTCGGGCGTATCAACAATTACACTATTAATCCTTCTCAAGAAATGGTGGCAATAGGCACCGGAAATATCTTGGGGGCCTTCCTTGGGGGCTTCCCGTCTACAGGATCATTCAGTCGGACGGCCATCCAAGCGAAGGCAGGCTCTCGCTCGCCAGCCAGTGGCCTGATAACCGCCTTGGTCGTGTTACTGGCAATCTATGTTCTACCACCTGTATTTTACTACATCCCAAATGCCACCCTGGCCGCTGTCATCATCCACGCTGTCGGCGATCTCATTACGGCACCAAAGACACTGTATCGGTTCTGGAGAATTTCTCCCTTTGAAGTGTTTATCTTTTTCGTCGGTGTCATCGTTACTGTTTTCACGACTGTCGATATGGGAATCTATACGACAGTTGGTCTCTCTGTCGCCATGCTGCTGATCCGGAACCTCCGGACTCGTGGCGACTTTCTTGGACGTGTGCGCGTCCATACCATGGTTGGAGATCGCATCATTGGCGACCATAATTATGACGACTTTGGGAGTGCCAACTCGGGGCGAAAATCTGATTTTTCAAGCAACTCCAAGAGCCAAAGCGAGGCAAGCAGTTTCATACACGGGCTATCCTCATCCTCTGGGCCCACCACACCAGGTGCTGCCATTCCGTCAACGGTTGCCCAGACAGCCCGGAATGTCTACCTCCCAGTAGGTCATGTTGATGGCACCAATCCTGATATTGGCGTCGACAATCCCTACCCTGGCATTTTTATTTATCGATTTAATGAGAGCTTTAACTTCCCGGGCGCGTCGCACACACTAGCACACTTGGCTGCGTATGTCCAAGCAAACTCTCGGCCCGGCACCGATCCCAACAGCACATTTACCCGGCCTGGCGACCGGCCCTGGAACAATCCCGGAAGCGGCCGATTTTCTAAGAGGGCTCACGATGCGGAAGCCGCCGCTGCAGACACGCGGCCGCTGCTCAAAGCCGTCATCTTGGACTTCAGCTCTGTCAACAACGTGGATGTGACCTCTGTGCAGCAGCTGGTGGACGTGCGGAACCAGCTGGACCGCTTTGCGGCGCCAAGCGTAGTGGACTGGCACATGGCGTGCATCCGAAACCGGTGGACCAAGCGGGCTCTCGTTGCAGCTGGTTTCGGCTACCCGACGCAGCGGCCGGATGCGAACGGCCTGGGCCATCGGTGGCAGAATATATTCAGCGTGGCCGAGATTGGTTCCAGCCATAGATTAGCCGCCGGGGTCGCCGCGGGCCAGAGCGCTCTGGCTGCCAAATCGACCGGCGGCGCAGCGATCAACGAAGTGGCCGACCAGAGCGCGGCGGAGAAGTCACATCACCACACGCATTCGCACTCACACTCCCATTCGCCCTCAATTACGACTCCACAGGAGGAGGTGGAAGACGCCATCGTTGCCAAGTCTGAAAAGCCAACGGCATCTCACGTGGAAGTGCGCCATGTTGCCGTCAATGGGGCTAACCGGCCTCTGTTCCACGTCGACTTGACGAGTGCGCTGCAGAGTGCAATTATCATGGCACAGTAAACATATCTTCTATCTAGAATTACAATCATCTATACATTAGCACTTATGTTCATAACGGGAATTATGAGATACACGAAAATTTTTCCACGAGACGTATTTCCTTAGGCTCTGTTTGTAGAGTATTCTTATGTTGTATAATATTTATGTATATTTCAAACCCTAGAAAGTCATATGTACTTTATATATACAGGAATTTTAAGCTACTACATAGGAGTAGAAGGCATTCTCGACAGCCCCAATCAACTTTTTTTTTGTCTTCTGCTTCAGCACCAACCGCCTAACGTTCTGCTCGCCCAGCCTACCTTAGATGACATCCGCAGAGGCAGCTTCAAGGCCGGATGTGTAAGTCTTCTGAAATAAATATTTAAGCAGCATGGAGGAATTCACGGAACCTCTCACGGAGCATTCCATGGTCCTCTCAGCGCCACGTATCGCTCTCTGTAGCAGAAGCGACGTTGCAGCCTGAAGGAACCGTATAAGACCGGTTAGGATCGCTCTCCCACACGACAGAGCCATCGCTCTCCTTGCGGATATACTTGTACTGGAATGTGGTACCAGCGGGAAGGTTAATAATTGCGAACCATAGATGGTTGGACGACGTGTAGTCAATGGCGCTGAGGGCGATAGCGTTGTTGGGGTCCCAGTTACCCAGCTGTGCAATAGAACCGGTCAGGAAGACATTCTCGCCATAGGTAGTTGTGGCAATCTCGTTGAAGGTCACGGCGACAGATGTAGGCGTCGTGCATGCCGAAGTCGTCGTTTTTGTCGGGCTTGTTGTAGTCCCTGTGCCAGTCGCGGTGGTGGTTGGCCCTGCCGTTCCGCTCGTCAGTGTGCTCGGCCACGACGAGACAGAAGCCGTGCTAAAGGTGCCAACGGCTGAGGTCCCCGAGCAGACGGATGGAACGCTGGAGGCAGCCGTCTCACCCCACGGCTGAGGAACCACGGCGTTGCGGCGCATGTTAGCTGTGAGCAGAGCGGCATAAGACCAGGTTAAATCGCGGGCTGAGAGCGGTGTGCCCGAAGAGCGGTCGAACTGTTCCGAGAGGGAGCCGTTTGACATGGCGTAGGTCTGAACAAGGCTCACGTAACCATCGGCGTAGGTCTGGACGGCGCTGACGATCGAGCTGTAAGTCGCGCTGGATGAAGCGTACGTGCCGATAGCTGCGGAGCTGTACAGATCTTGGAAGAAAGCCAGTGACGTTGACGTAATCGTCAAGGAGCCCAGACGGTTCCATTGGTAGATTGCGTCGTACAGCTGCTCAGCGGCAGCAAGAGTGGCGAGATACCAGGGGTTGCCATTGTAGTAAGAGTCCTCCGGATAGCGTCCAACCGATGCCGCGGTGCCAGCACCCTTGCCGGAGTTGATGGCGTAGATGGATCGGAATGAATCCGTATACACTTTATGGTTCGCAAGAGCGCGAGACGAACAAGGCTGGAATGTGGTGTCGTCGCAGGCAGCAGTGGGGTCAAAAGCGTGGATGCTAGCAAGGACAGTATTGGCATCTTTGCCCGACCGACCGCCACCAACGTTAGCGTTGATGTAGGAGCCAGTCCAGAATGACTGCAGGAAGCAAAGTATCTGTGGCGCCTGCGAGTCGCAGTATGTGCAGGACGAGCCGACACGGGCGGCAAAAGCACTGCCTTCTACGAGGGCGCGGTGCTGCGCAGAGATCGTGAAAAATGACGATCCACTAACTTCCTCCCAGAGGTCTTTTTAGAAAAAAAAAAAGTCAGTAAGGAACAACCCACCTAAGAAGTCTAGAGAGGATAACATACCAAAGCCAGTCTGGTTCCAGTACTGGGAGACATAAGAGAGGTCATTTCGTACAACTGGCCAAACGTTGTTCTGGGCATAGGATGCGTATCCATTATCCTAGTATAGTTAGTCACCATGGCTATCAGTGAGGCCCAATAGTAAAGCAATCCCAAAAATGCTTTTAAGATCGTAGTCACGTACGATTAGCCAGTTGCCAAAGTCAATAAGAGCAGTGGCACGGAGCGCAGGGCCATCGCGCTGGGGACGGCCCCAGCTACCCGTGAATGCGGTTTCATCCACATTGAACTTGGGCTCTCCAAGGCCAGCACCGTTAGACAGAGATCCAGACGGATTGGATACTGTTTGAAGAATGGCCTGTGAGTTGACGTAGTTCATGAGAACTGTCTGCAGGCTCGCCTCGCCGTTGCGAAACAACTCAACTAGCGTCTTAATTACTAGTGCGGCATCACGGCTCCAGGTGTAGTAATCTGCGGAGCTGGTTAGAAAACTGGTCTATGATTCGTAGTGATTGATGTTTCCTTTTCTCCCTTGCTTACAGTCTGGGCTATCCGTGCTCGGACTGGCAATGATGATGCCTGAATCGGCTGTGGCAGCATATTGGCCAGTGTTACCGATGTTGCTGAGGATGCGGTTCAAGGCCACAGTTGACTCTGAAGCTAGCCATGTATCGAGAGTGCCCGTTGCACGCTCTGCCAGCCTGACCGGTAGATTAGGTGGAGCGCCAAGGACAAGCTGAGCAAAGGCCATGGCAGACAACGCCAGAGAACGAATCGAAGCCATCTTGAGCAATATTCAGAGAAAATGCAACCGGTGAGAGCCAGATATGGATGACTACGGGCTGTAGAAGTGATTTTCGATGCCTTGGCGAAGAGATGGTTGTGAGAAACGTCTTCTTCGAGACCAAGCCAGCTGTCTTATACTATTTTCTTCATGGCTCGAAGTTGACATTTTGAAGGCATCGTGTTAATCGGCCCTTCGATGAACTGCGCAACATTGCTAGATCTCGGTTTCTCATGGGTTTTCGAAGTGTTGTTCTTCGGCGTGACCATGGTGTGTGGGCAATTTGCCCGGATCGGCTTAGGCACTCCCAGTGGCCACAAGGCATCGGTGGGTCATATTGCAAACGATCTTGTACATGGGTCATTCCGCCATACCATAGGCTGCTAGCCGTCTTCTCCACAACCCCATTTCCACACTCCCGCACTTTCACGTGTAAATGACTACCGAGAGTGCCAATGACGAAGCATTACTTCTTCCTGCGAGATTTGCCAGGGGCACACACCAGCGTTTCTCGACCCTGAGCGTACATGCCTATACACAGAATCACTCAAACGAGCCAGGCCAGCGCCGGGTTCTGAAATGATCTTGTCTCCTTTTTTCCTTTTCCTTCCTTCTTTTCGGGCCTTCCATGCTCTTAACACGCTCCATTAAGCGCTACGGGGGTGACCCCAAGTCGGGCATAATAAGCGCATCCGGTCGTGCCATGCATACAAATAGCCCTTCGCCGATCCTGCGGAGAATGGATTTTGCTCCATGGAGGCCGAAGACGACCAAAGCTTTCTTTCCTAGGTCCATGTGAATGACCATCTTTAGCAAAAAAAAATAAAAAACCTCATTGCCGAGCTCTCCTCTTCTCCCCGTTTTGCGTGGGGCTGCACCTCTACTAGCTCAAGATACCTGCAGGTCCTGGCGATTATACTCGACATCTAAGCAGGCTTCAAGGCCGGCGACACCCCGGCGCCGAAAAACAGTCGACAACGGGCAGTTGGTTTCGGTCCGCCTTCAATTAGTCTGTGTGGCGTTCGTCATCCTCCTTTTTATTCTGCAAAGACCAGAGCTTGTATGGGGTAGCACGACACAAGACCTATGAGAATAGAGCCGAGACGACTTCTCCAGTCCCGTCCGATCGATTTGGCGAATGTCACAGTCACATCACGACGGGGAAATAGCTCGATCTGGCTAGCGACCATCACGACAACAATCGAAGACCGCTCTCACCCCATAAGGCTCTGCGGAGACTCACGGGCCTTCTATTATTCATTTCCCTTTTATCTGCATTTCAACCCAAGCGAAGTTGTATTGGTTGTGAGAAATAGCCAAGCGAGAAACCAAAGTACGTTAAAGTGAAACCAGACAATAAGAACACAAAAATTAGAATGAAAGAAGAGGAATGAAAAAAAAAAAAAAATTTTATGAGGGAAAAAGGTATCATGGGGTAAAAGAAAAACAAGAAATCGAGCACGGCAAGAAAGAAGAGCTGGTAGAGAAGCCGCAACTCATGTATCTTGAGAAGAGCAACTGCCGATTTCTGTTATTCGAAGCTTGCGTCCTTGTTTGTTGATAAAAGGATGCCTTGACAAACCTCTTTCATTTTCCTCCCATGTCTGGTGTGGAAAGAGCATCGATCTAACGGATAAAAGATTAAAGATATTGGAGAACACAGCAGAAAAAAAGCATGAAGTTGTCAAGTCTCTTCTCGTTTTCTCTTCTCGGCCATGCCGCTGTCCAGGCTTTGACGCCGGCAGAATGGCGCAAGCAATCCATCTACTTTCTTTTGACTGATCGGTTTGGGCGCACCGACAACAGCACCACTGCTGCTTGTGACACAAGTCAGAGAGTAAGTCGGAAGACCCCATTCAACTAGTACCTCTCTGGCCATACTAAAATACTAAGTTTTGGCTGTATCTTATTACCTATTAACGCATCAATTAGGTGTACTGTGGTGGCAGCTGGCAAGGCATTATTAACCATGTGAGACACCCAAACCACTTACGGCTTTCTCCATATTGTGCTACCCACCAGGACAACTGCTAACAGAGCCTCATGCTCTAGCTTGATTACATTCAGGGAATGGGGTTCACTGCCATCTGGATCACTCCTGTGACTGGTCAATTTTATGACAATACTGGAGATGGCGAATCATACCACGGCTACTGGCAACAGGACATGTTAGTTTCTCTAATCCATTTCGATTCAATTAATTGATGTTTATTATTCACGCTGACCGGTGTAGATATGCCCTGAATTCCCACCTAGGAACGGCCGACGACTTGAAGGCGCTGTCAAACGCTCTTCATAACCGTGGGATGTATCTTATGGTTGATGTCGTTGCTAATCATATGGTAAGGGCATTACTTTACATTTTCAGTCCTTTGTGATTTTTGCTTCTTAACATGTATCATTTAGGGATACGACGGCGCCGGTAACTCGGCGGACTACAGTGTTTTCCATCCGTTCAATTCCCAGAGCTACTTTCACCCCTACTGTTTGATCTCTAACTACGACAATCAGACGGACGTGGAAGACTGCTGGCTGGGCGATACAACGGTCTCGCTGCCAGACCTAAATACTAGTGAAACAGAGGTTCAGAACCTCTGGTATAGCTGGGTGTCCTCACTAGTTGCCAACTACTCTAGTAAGCAACTTCCGGTCTCATGGTCAATGTTGGGGCGCTCTATCCAAAGATATATTTTTTATGCAATAGACTGACAAATTGGAAAGTTGATGGTTTGAGAATCGATACCGTCAAACATGTTCAGCAGTCGTTTTGGCCCGGCTACAACGCGGCCGCTGGTGTGTATTGTGTTGGCGAAGTCTTTGACGGTGACCCAGCATATACCTGTCCCTACCAGAACTACTTGGATGGTTTGCTCAATTATCCCATATATTACCCACTTCTTTCCGCTTTTGAGTCTACAAGCGGAAGCATTAGCAACCTCTATAACATGATTAACTCGGTTGCTTCTGACTGCGCTGACCCGACACT
Organism: Hawksworthiomyces lignivorus; assembly: GCA_002917075.1. Lineage (NCBI taxonomy): Eukaryota > Fungi > Ascomycota > Sordariomycetes > Ophiostomatales > Ophiostomataceae > Hawksworthiomyces > Hawksworthiomyces lignivorus. Next base: position 454,090 of record NTMA01000010.1, on the reverse strand, counting down.
TCTTGGCAACTTCATCGAAAACCATGACAATGCACGCTTTGCGTACTACACGAGTGACTATTCTCTTGCGAAGAATGTCCTCTCTTTCATCTTCTTTTCAGATGGTATTCCCATTGTATATGCAGGCCAGGAGCAACACTATAATGGAGCGAATGACCCATACAACCGTGAAGCAACCTGGCTGTCTGGCTATTCGACAACAGCAGAGCTCTACACATACACAAAAGCAACAAATCAGATTCGCAGCCTTATCATAGCAAACGATGCTAACTGGGCTTCGTCCAAGAATACCCCTTTTTACCAAGACTCCAATACGCTAGCTATGCGCAAAGGGTCTGAAGCTGGCAGCCAGGTAATCACTGTTCTCAGCAACCAGGGGCAATCTGGTGGCAGTTACACATTGACGCTTAGTGGTACTGGCTATGCTGCCGGTGCAACACTCATGGAGTTGTACACATGCACAACAATTACTGCTGATTCTAGCGGTAACATTGCTGTATCTATGGCATCGGGATTGCCTCGTGTGCTTGTGCCGTCGTCCTGGGTTGCTAGCAGTGGTTTATGCGGAGCGTCCACTGGACAATCTACTACGTCTACTGCGTCTTCCACAGCTACTACTACTGCATGCACTAGCGCATCGTCTCTTTCTGTCATCTTCGACGAATTGGTGACGACCAACCTCGGTGAAAATATATTTCTCACTGGTTCCATCTCCCAGCTGAGCAACTGGGACACAAGCTCGGCAATTGCTTTGTCTGCGGCAGATTACACAACGTCGAATCCTCTATGGTTTGTGTCTGTCATGTTACCAGTCGGTACTTCATTTCAGTATAAATTCATTAAGAAGGAATCTGATGGTACTGTCATCTGGGAGAGTGATCCAAATCGTTCATACGTTGTCCCATCTGGCTGCGTTGGAACCTCTGTCACTGTTTCTTCAACATGGCGATAGATGTATATTATGATAGCCTGTTCATACTTACAATTTTAGAAAGGGAGGATTTCATTTACAATGTGTAAGAAAATTATTCGTCCACAATTTAGGCGTAACCCAGATTCCAAAAATTGTCAAGATTCTTCTTTGAGTCTTCGTCCACGTATTCCTGATGCGGCCGAAGAGTGACGTTGTCGCCGTGGATTTCTGCCACACTCCCAGAGATGGACGGGTCTCCAAGAATCTGGTCTACGCCGCGCACCAGTGTCTCCATAGGAGTCATCACCATGTTTTTGAACAGTGCTTTATCCGGTGCAATGTTTGTTTCTTTTACTTATCAGCACAGTAGCATTTTGTAAGCGGGCGGCTGTGGAACGACAGTGACTCACCTAACACGGCTGGAGCAAGAGCGTTGATCTGAATCTGTATCCGCTTTAATGGCGTCTCTAGAGATCGGACTAGGCCAATTACGCCTGCTTTACTGGCAGCATATATAGGGGCGACAGGAAATGGGTAGATGCCCGCGTTAGATGCCGTGCAGATAATGGAGCCACGGCCGGCGCCATGCTCGGCGATCGGTTCTTTTTTCTTGAGGTAATGGGTAGCAAGCTTGACAGCTGGAGCATGTCAGATCAACGGCGACTACCAAATGCAAATTGGAATAGAAATAGCATAAAATCTCACAGTAGATGACGCCGATCAAGTTGACATTGAGCGTTCGCATAGATGGCTCCGATGGCGGCCCGTCATCTTCGGCTCCGGATCCGAGAGCCTCGACCACCAGGCTCGACGACCCGCCCTCTGAGATGCCGGCGTTGGCTAGGACAACATCAATGCGGCCGCCATACGAAGAGTACACCTCTGCAAATGCGGCGGCCTGGCTGGCCCAGGAGGAGACATCGCACTGTATGAAGTGGACAACAGATGTTGATCCCTTGCCGGCGGCTTCCAGCTCAGCAGCGACCGCTGGCCCGGCCGCGGCATCGACGTCTAAGATCGCTACGTGCCCATAGCCTTGGCCGACCAAGTAGGTCGCCATGGCACGGCCGATGCCACTGGCGCCGCCCGTAACAACGGCAACCTTGGATTTGTTTTCGTGTGTTAATAAAGTCGAAGGAGACATGATGTCCAAAATATGAAAATTGGGAATATATTGATAAAAGGATTTGTTTCTTTATTCATCCGTTTGAAATAAATGCATCTAGCCTCTGTTTCGCGGCAGACAGCCTGGTAAATAATCTCTGCTGCGCTGTCGCATGGGCTGGGCTGGCCCGCCGATCGTCTCCATCGGAACGACAAGATCGAGAAGGGGTGTGGCATGAACATATTCCGCAGCCGCTAGCGAAGATCTACCCTACTACAAGAAGCGCGGGAGACAAACCAGAGCTCCAATATCAACTCCCGAACACATTCCCCACGTTCTCTTCTCTTAGTTTTCATCGCGTCCCCACCACCTTTGCGATACCCCCTCCAAAAGCATGGCTCCTACCTGACCATCTAGTAACATCATTAACATCAATAAGCCACTCCAGCCATTCTCTGAGTTAAATTTACTTCATAAAGACATGCCAGCGGATATCTACGGCTGACATGTACATACCAGTCTGAGAATGAAATACATGGAGAATACCTTTATTCGAAAAGCCACGAGGGAATGGAGTGGGTTGAGTAGGTTTGAGTGGACCTCTTTCTCCGCGTGGCACCAGATTCTCAAGGAGATGGACTAAACCGCTTTCATCTTTACACTGGAGGACTCCCCTCTCCCCGAGCTCCGTTGCTTTCTTTCTACTTTAGGACAGCAGGAAATTCAACACCTGGTTTTCCGGAACGTTTGGATTCTCTAGAGAGAAACCAGCTGGCTTAACCAATTCTTTAAAAAAAGGCCACGAGACACGAATACAAGGAAGTTAACATCATATACAAATTAGCTCAATTCCACACTGGTAAGCTTAAACAACACAAGAGTATTGTCTTTGCTGTGCTGTTTCTCCTTGTTCGTAGACGCGTATAGGGTTGAGGTAGGATCTGATAGCCTTCTGGAGGATTTCGTTACCCGCACAAAACGCCAAGGACTATCCGGACAATATCACCGGTCGTTGGGAAAATGGCTATCCGGTCTCTGGAGGAAAACGGTATCTACGGCCCTGGGTAGTACTGTTATATAGCTGCTCCTGTCTTCTCCAGCTTCATAGATAAAAAAAGGCAAATGCCTTTTCTCATCTCTGTAACTTTGCGTGCCTTCTTGAATCTTGAGGCTCACTAGACTTGCTTGCAAATCTTTCTTTCTTGATTTCTCTTTTTGCAGGGCTTTGTAGCCGATTGCTATCTAAGCGTCAGAATGGAACTACATTTCACTGATGAAGTGTTGACGAAGACTAAGGGCAAGGTCATTGTCCTGACAGGTACCTAATTCATTCTCCTATATATGACAATGCTCGCGTCCGTATCGCTTACCCAGATGCTTCTTCACGTGCGCAACAGGCGGTGCCCAGGGTATTGGCGGCTCGCTGGTCAAGATGGCCTACGAGGCCGGCGCCCACGTCTTCTTCGGTGACTGGGACGAGGAGAAGGGCAAGGCGCTCGAGAGCCAGCTGCGCGCCGACGGCAGCGGCGCAAGCGCCGGCGGCACCGTCACGTTCCAGCGCGTCGACGTCCGCGAGCACAAGTCGCAGCTCGCGCTGTTTGAGGCCGCGTACGAGGCCCACGGGCGCATCGACACGGCGGTGCCGCTGGCGGCGGGCGGCGAGCCCCGCGGCTGGTTTGAGCCGGACGCGCTGACGATCGAGAAGCTGCAGGAGGAGCCCGCGGCCATCCGCGACCGCCTCGAGATCAACGTGCTGAGCGTCGTCTACTTCTGCCGCATCGCCTTCGCCTACATGCGCAACCCGGACCCCGCCGCCGCCGCCGCCGCCGCCGACTTGGCCGCCGACAAGCCTCTCGCCAAGAGCATCGTGCTCATCTCCTCGCTGGCAGGCATCACTGAGAACCCGGGCGTCCCCGTCTACGTCACCAGCAAGCACGCCATCATGGGCCTGCTGCGTTCGTTCGCGCCATACGCACCCGTGCGGTACGGCGTCCGCGTCAACGCCATTTGCCCATCGGCCACCAATACGCGCATGATCGACAGCCTGACTGACAGCTGGAGAGCCGCTGGCCTTCCGCTCAACGAGCCGGAGGATGTCGCGCGCATGATCCTGCTGTGCGCCACAGATGAGCACCGCAACGGCAACGCCGTATACATCTCCGGTGGCCAGGCTGCCGATATAGAGGAGGGCTACATAAAGACCATGCCTGTCTGGATGGGCCTGCAACACACAGTTGATGCCAATCGTTGTCGTGAATTTTCAGGACTGGTAAGTCCATGAAGCTTGTGGACCCGAACTCTTATTATGCGAGCGATACTGACGAGTTCATCATGTACAGGGAGACGGATGGGTTGAGACAAAGTCAAGCTGGCAAGAGAAATAAAGCGTTGAAAATAATTTCCAAGTGGGACGTGGATAACCTGATAATATGCCATTACCTTCCTATCAAATTGCTTCATAAGCACGTGTATCTAAACCATAAGTAGCGCCGTCACTAATCCCAGAACAAAAGCAACGTGAAACACAGGCTGTGAGTGTATATTGTTACAAGAAAGGGCTATTTCGTGCCTTTGGACAAAAGAAGAACCCCGCTGCATATCGTGAGGAAATCATCAAGACTGATTACGATGCGCCGAGATATGCAGATAGGCGTCAATGTAGAGACGATTTTCCACCGAAAAAGATGCTCCTGGCTTTACCTTAAACATGCCGTTGGGGCCAATAACAAATTCGACATTGTCAACTCGAACTTTGAGCTTTCCGGCTGCCAAGGAGCAGACACGACTCGACCGCAGATCAGGATCGAATGGAATTGTAGATCCTGGGCGCACTACTTCCACACGAAATGACATGTTATGATCGATAGGAACCATCTGGTTAGATGTGAGATAGGCGTTGGAGAAAGCGATGTCTAGGTCACAGATGTCAGTAAAGGAGCCTCATTAGAATAAAGAATGTATAGGACAAGGTGGTGTAATGGATCCACAAGAAAGAGAGACAACTCACTCTCAAAAGTCTCCGATTGTACTTTTCCTGGTGCCACTTCCCAGCTCTCCATCTCCAACATCTCAGGCCCTGATTGTGCAGAGCCTGCAGACATCAATGGCGAGTCTCTTAATTGTCTACCATCTCGGTGTGATTTTGGCACAGAAGTTTGCTTGTCACTCCGGGCAGTGTGCCTTCCGGGGCCGTTGGTTGCTTCAACAGCCAGGGTTTCCTTGACTGCGATACGCTCTGAGCGGCGAGAATTAGTCGATCCATCAGACTGTTCGCCCTCCACTGTTGTTTTCATTAAGCGTGTCATATTAGTATGCTTAACACTCGAACTGCCTGGTGCCCCTTGCGGCTTGTTCGCCGTATGGAAATCTCGAAAACCCTTTGATGAGCCCTTGGTATGTACTCCAGAGCGCAAATAGCGCCGGAGTTCTTCGTAATCGACGTTGGGAAACAAGGTTCGGAATCGGCGCTGAAGGGATTTCTTCAATGTGCATCTTGTTTGACAACAATGGTATAAACAGTTCGCACAGCAGTTGATGGCGGCATGCAAATCGCGAGGCGCGTTTTTGCTCACAATGAAGCACCCTTCAAAAGGACCCTTCCCCTTTTTGCAAGGCTCGCAGGGTTCGTCGGCGCAATCTCCGGTTATGTGAATAAGAAGGCTCGTCACATCCCTCGGGTGTGAGTCCTGATAAGGGTTCTGCACAATCCAAGGCGTCTTCCAGTGGATGTCGCGAACTCGCGGAAGCTTTAGAAATTCTTGGACGTAAGCCGTATGGGGGATGACATTCTTGTCCATTCTTTTTAAATGAGGTGTGACGTAGCTCCACATTGCCGTGCTATTGAGAGCAACAGGCTTGGGGAGATCATCGTAATTTTGTGCAGGCTGTTCTGTTACAGCGGGTGTTGATAGCGGAGTAATGCGACTGATTTCTTCACTGGCTCCGACGGAAGAAGCCGCTGATGGAGAGCTAGAAGGCTCGCCTGCTGCATCGGTCGGGTTTTCTTGCGCGATTTGGTCTGAGGTGAGGGCTTCCGTGGAGAGGGGAAGTCCTCCAGATGTTAAGGGCGTAGCAAGTGGCTCCAGCTCGGCTGGCGAACGACGCTCTTGTGATACAACAATGGACCGGTACTGCGTAGACTCGCCGATTACAGATAGAGTCCCATCGCCGTTGTCATTGAATATTGATTTCCGGTGTTGTCTCTGAGAACACGATGGGGCATTCATATCAGTACCTTTTTGTCTGTTGTGCAAGAAAAACAAATTCATAGATTACAATTAATTGCTTACAGAGAAGTGCCCACTAAGACCGCTAATAGACGGAAACACACGTCTGCAGGACCGAACAGGACAGATCCAAGGGTGGCTTTGATATGCCGACAATGTATAGCCGTCTGGCAGAATAATACCGTATGAAGAGCCACCAGCTGTTTTTCATGAGGCGCAAGAGCACATTAGTTTGGTGTTACAGATAGCGCTGCATATCAAGGTCGAGGAGTGGTGATTGGTAGAGAAAAAAAAGGTGGAACTTACAAAGAGTCTTTGTGTACTCCCGACCTGAGATGGATACTTTTATTTCCGTCTGTTTCTCATTCTCCGATCCTCTGTTCACGAGTTCCGAGGCCAATTTGGTTGAGCCGCTCTGTATTGCTGAGCGCGGCTGCGGAGATTTAGAAGAGGGCTCGAATACGGAGAGGCTGGCCAGTTTCGGTGTTGAGCGACCAGCAGACCGAAGTGGGCTATTCGACACTCTCATCTGACTGGGGACTTTGGGCATATGAGGAGCAGTCATTTCTTCATCAATACCCAAGGCAGGTGCCTGTTGTGAAACAACCCGAGCACCAAACCGCGCCTTAGTGGTGATTTTTTGTATCGTGGAGAGTGTCCCATCAAGATTGTCATTAAAAAGGGTGCAGCCATGAAGCCGCTAATCACAAAAATATTAGCTCGAAGAGCAAAAAGAAAAGAGAAGTTGTTAAGAAACAATAGACCAAAGTCGAATACGCACTGAAAAGTGGTGGCCCATACTTGACAGGGTGGGAAGAAGAACGCGACACGAGCGCACAGGGCAAATCCAAGGCGCAGCCAAATTGTCAGATTTCTTGTAACCATCTGGAATCAAAGCACCCTTGGTCGATTCTTCTTGGCCAGTTGAGTCTGCAGCCTGTTAGACGAGAAATCTTCAACAGAAAATAAGGCATAAAGTTCTCAAAGGCATCCTCCTTACTTTTCCATTTGTTGTACGGTCTGCCACTCGGTGTATGCGAGAGGCTCTGCTGCTCGACATTTCCTTCAGAGCTAGTAGCTGCGCTGACTTCGTTGTCGTCCTGAATTTCTTCGTCATCTTCAATAGAGACAGTGTCCGGCTCTGCCAAAACGCCAGGACCAGGAGTACTAACAGCGCCACCTGAATCGGAGTCCAAGTCATCGTCAATATCAGGAAAATGGGTGCTGACCAGCTTTTCCAGAGTGCTTTGAGTACTGCTGGGCTTCTCCGTGTCAGAAACCATCCGAGATGCTGAAGAAACGCCTAGAGCGTCGTTGGACTGGGGTCTTGAACTTGTTGATACTCCCAAGTGCCCTGCATTAGAAAGCTTAGAGCGCTTCGGGGTTCGTTCGCTACGAGAAGGGCTCATGCTGGACGCGATATCAGAGCTTGGTTCTCTCTGGCGCTTCTTTGCGTCAGAGTTACTCATGTGAACCTTTGGTGACCTAGTCTCCGTCAAAGCTACAGGGGACGCAGGAGATTGTGTAATGCCAGCTATGGGTAGGCTATCTCCTCCAGTTTCTGATACCTCGACCACAGATGCAGATGGAGTACCCTGGTTATGAGGTGGCACAGCAGAAGTGTGATTCATCTCAGACGGCTTCGCGGTGGCAGGGATTGCGTTCGTGCGAACAACACCATTGACACTATGCGTACTGTTTGCTGCCGGGCTTTTCCCCAAGTTTTGAAGGTCGTCGTGGGCTCTGCTCGGTCCTTTCCCTGAGCTACTTGCAGCTCCTGCACCAGGCGGTAAGACGCTGGCCGAAGATGAAGACACCCTCGGGGACAGGCCTGGTTTGCCGGTTCGTTTCATTTTGTAGACTGGGCGAGGAGACTGGGTAGTGTTTGGGATTATTGGTATAGGAACGGGAGTCTCCATGCTTCCATGCGAAGCTGCCATGTCCGCTGGTCTCGGAGCAATTGCGGCTGTCGGCGCGGTGGTTGGCGTTGAGATTGTGGGTGCCGGTGGTGTTGGTGGTGCAGTGGGAGCTGCTGCTGCTCTTGCCGCTGCTGCTGCTGGCGTCGACGTTGTTAACGTCGGTGGCTTCGGCAGAGCTTGCGGCGATGCAACCGTCGACTGCGACACCGCGCCCTGTGTATCTACTCTCTTTGCGGAGGGGCTCTTCTGTTTGTTGGCTAGAAGTGCGTCCTTGAACCAAGAGCTCGTCCTCGAATTGAGCTTTGCCCGGACTTTTTCTGAGACAGGCGTCCCAAATAAGACGTTCACCTCTTCGGCCGACATTTCCTGCTCGAATAGCGCAAGACGCACATCCGGTCGCTTAGAAATAGTAACGTGTAATCTTGGAGGCAGGCTTCTTTTGTTCCGTAGATGTGCACGAATCTCGTCGACAATGGTTTCGGGCGAAGGTGTGACATCTCGAAGAGGAGGGGTTGTGGTCGCGGCCGCCGTGGCCGCGGCCGTACCAGCCAGTGTGGGCCAGGCAGAAGAGCCTCGTCTAGGCGACAAAGTCGAGTCTAGGGGGCGAGCCGTACTTGCGCGATCACTTAAAGGAGGCAACCCGCCATTTCCACCGGTCTGAGGAGGCTGTGGCGGTTGAGGCTCCAGCGCTGTTTGGCCACTGTTCGCTTCAGAAGCCATACCGAACGGGAAAAAGTCAAATGATGAGGAATGCAAAGTGCTGTCTTACTTAAAGTGCATCATAACATTAATTCACTGGCCCGGTCAACCTCAGGTAAAGCTCAGCTCAACCCTCAGTCAGTTTGGTCGCGGGAGGGCCAACCACGCGGATTTCGTTTGCGGCGCGTTAATTGAGCCTGGTAAACACCGGGGACACGCGAAAACAGAATCGATTAGGAACCAGTCAGGAGGCCAAGCTCGAATAAAGAGGCAAAAATAAAGTTAAAAAGCGTCGCATTGCTACCGTCCAGAGGCTGAGGCATAGAATATCAAGAAAGCCACCAGGCAATAGATTGTCGATCGTTGGGGTCAAGAAGTAGCATATCGTCGAAAAAGCATGAACCTGGCAGACGGCTCTTGCTGACACGGGACTGGACAGGTGCTGCGCACACTCTACGCAGCGCAAACAACGTTAACAAGGGGAGGGGGGTCATTCAGTATGTACATTGTATGTATGTAGTTAGGCTCACCGTGTTGGTCCGTGCATTGGCTGCTCATAGTTAGGAATACTGCCCTAGTTTGCCATTTTGACAGAGTCTCAGTGCATACCTCGATGAAGACGCTCATCTTAGCCCTTCTCTATGGCTCCAGAGTCTCAAATATCCTCAGCATAGAAACAACCTCACATTGCCGCCAGTCTAAAAACTAGTGTTCGATTATAATAAGAATGGTGTATCGAAGACGATCCGAAGGAAGATGATGATGCGCTATCACGTGCTCACGCGTTGCCCGTCAATTGATGAAGTTCGGCTCCTTCCCTTTGGGTAGAGATAAGGCCCTTTGGTTCGCCTATCTCAGCTAGTTTTTCCTCATGCTCATGCCAGCACCTGAATTTCTGGTGTCCTCTTCACTCTCTCAACTTCAGTTCCTTTGTGTACCCCTGACAAATTGTCACATTTCTGGGCTTATGGCGAACCACCTCATTTCATAGATAAGCCACTATGGCCCCCATGATTCTCGCATAGCAGAAATAGGTGGACTTTGAACCAAGGAGTGAACGCAATCAGATGTGCTCGTTCTATTTGTGCTCATACTTGTGTATACAGCGCATTTACTTCAACACCTATCAGGGTATACCGTTCCAACCGAATTAAGGATATATATAACCAAAGGACAAAAAATAATATTCCAACTATACAGGAAACCGCATCATCATCATGTCATCATCTGAGGGCTGTAGTCCCCTGTACTCTCACGAAAGCACTGCTTATCAAGCAGCTATTTCTCTACATCCTTGCCAATCTCCACACCACTGCCAGACGGTGCCGGGTCGGCCGCATCACTCGTGGCTCTCGTTTCCTTACTATGGCCAGGGAGGAGCTCCTCTGGCTCAGGCAAATCCGCTGGAATGGCGCTCTCGTCAATGTCGTCGATCTCCTCAGGCAGAGTCAAGTTGAGGATCATGCAGACGACGGCGGTCACGGCGAAGCCGGTCTCCATGACGAGGACGATGGCATCCAGGAAAGAAGCCAGCGACTTGTTGTCGCCGCTGTAGGTAAAGACGTATGAAAAGTACGTCGGGACGAGAGTGGCGCCGTAGCCGAGGGACAGTCCGGCTGTCAAGATGAAGCGGTTGCGGCGGTTGAAGGGCACACCGCGGGTGATGATGGCAATACCCGAGACGGCGACGGAGCAGAACAGGAAGCTGGTCATGCCACCAATAACAGAGCTGGGGATGGCGACCAGTGCAGCAGCGAATTTTGCAAAGATGCCCATGATAATCAGGAAGATACTATTTTTGCACGCACGATTAGCGAACTTGACCGGCAAGGTGCACATCAAAACCCTTCCAAAAAGACTCCAAGACGCTTACCAGCAGCAGTAGCCAGCTGTGCGGTTTGCACACCGGGTGAGCGCAATGACACCATTGTTCTGAGCAAAGGTGCTCATGGGCGTGATGGTCATCAGCGCAGCCAGCACGCCGTTGAGGCCATCAGCAAGCACACCACCCTGGATGCGGCTCTCATAAATGGGGCCTGAAACCTCGAGGCGGCTGACATCACACTGTTCGTTTTGTTAGCGAATTTCTGCACGATTTCCCCCCCCCCAAAAAAATAGAATCAAAGCTTATGGAAGGGTGCATACAGAAGCAGTCACATCGCCGATGGCCTCGCAGGCACAGATGATGAACACAGCCAGCTGGGGCAAGACTAAGGGCGCATAGACCCGGAGCTTGAACGTGTGGACCCAGATGAACGACGCCACAGGCGCAGCATCGATCGTGGACCGGTCAAAGTAGCCGCAGGCTGCGGCAATGATGCAGCCGACGAGCAGACCCCAGACGACCGAGGTGGACTTCATGATGGGCGAACCAAACCGCTCGCAGATGATGATGCTGACAAACACAGAGAAGCCGAGACCCAGAAACTCGGCGCTGCCCCACGGCAGCGCATGTGGCGCCGTGATGTCGGGGCAGAGCTTGTAGAAGTCGGGCGGGTTGGTTCCTCCGCACAGGCCAGAGCCGCCAGCCCAGTCCTCAAAGCCAGACTGGATGAGCGAGATGCCGATGAGCATGACCGTGGGGCCCGTGACAATCGGCGGGAAAATGCGCAGCATGGTCTTCGACGGGATAAAGGAAATCAAAATTTCGAGCAGAGCGCACACGGCTGCGGTGCCAAGGAGAGCGCCATACCCGTCAGGGCACGGGAGAGGCGTGCCGTCGTCTGCCGTCGGGCAGAAGCCGTTGGCGTACATCTGCTTGAAGGCACCCGAGGCAACGGGGATAATGGCAAACGAAATACCGACCACAGAAATCAGGCCAGTGCCAATGTGGTAGCTACATGACAGGAAACCGCATTAGAATGCCGGGTCTCGTCCCTTAGCACACTTTCGGCTGATGGAAAACCTTACCTTGTACCCTTGATGTGGAAGCGAGTGATCTGGATCATGGATAGGAAGCCCGACGCGATCAGAGCCGCCGAGACCAGATATTGCTGATGGTCATTGTCGAGGTTGACACCCCCGGCACCTGCCATGATGAGCGGGGGCGTGATAATACCAGCCAACATAGCCAAGGCATGCTGCAAACCGAGAAGAACGGCTAGAACGACGGGCATTGGGTCATTGAGGCCAAAGAACGGCGACGACAACCGAGATGATTTCATAAAGGGCAAGTTGGGCCTGAAGAGGAAGGCATAGTCGTAGTCGCCAAGGAGTCCCTTTCTGGTGAAAAAGGTATCGCGAAAGCCCTGAACAATACCACCAGCCGATATCCGGCGGACCTTGGTGGGTACGATCTGAGAAGGAACCTGATCTTCATCCATGGCTACGGATGAAAGAAAGAGTGCAGGATGTGGACGGTCGGAAGGGTACCAATGTGAGGAGGGGATTATACAAATGGGGTCAAAAGCGGAAAACGACACGAATGGCCAAGCCAGTTGACAAAACGATACCAGTTAAGCAGCTCTCTGAAGCTGTTGGGTATTGCTCGCAGCTACTCAGTGCTTGTATAATAGCATTCAGTCCCTTGGCAGAACAAGAACAGGGGGTGGACAGTACGACATTAAATACTCTGTGGGAAGCAGAGTCTAGACATAAAGCTGTGTGGGCAACTTTTTTTTGGCTGTACGGAATATCGCACAATCTACTCCGTACTCCGTATGTGGATTCGATTTTTTACGCGCATGTGTCATATCACCAACGACGTGTTGAACAGGCCTCATGGACAAAAAAAAAAAAAAACAGGATTGGCTACCCCACAGAAATGTGACATTCAAAATTACACATACAAACCACTCACCAAAACAACTTTTTTGCTAGCTATCCAGCCTCGCTATACAAAAGCAGAAAATTTTCCGCAGAGCTAACAAACCGATCCCGGAATCCGCCCGCGCCTCAGCTCTATTCCTTACCTCCTTGGGCTGCTTCCTCTCCACTCCTTCCCGCACTAGCGTAGGGGAATGAACCGTGCAAAATAGAGAGTGTGCCAAAAAATGCATGGCATGGGATCTACCAGGTAGCTTAAATCGCAGCGCATTTATTAGATATACGCGCGTATTGGCGATCCCCGTGCAGGGCCAGAAATATCAAAAATCAATATGCGCCTTGCATTGCAAGTTAACAACAGCAACGGCAACAAAAGAAGATGAGGCTGTCAGAAACTGCTATATCACATCCGAAGTTGACTATCTCCTAGAAATTCTTTATCTGTATGTTCACCCTTTTTCTGATACAAATCACCCGACTAGTCGTAGAACTTCATCATGCCAATAACAATCACGGCCCATATTCATCGTCCATGCATCTCTACAGCCATAATGATTGCTGTCCTGCCAGGTCTACAGCGGGGGTGGCCGCCGCCCAGTCGCTCGGAACCGCAGGGTGCGTCAAAGCTCCAGCCCTGACCACTAACACACCACTCAGCTTTTGTTTGGGAAGCCATGCAGGTGACCATGTAAAACGGTCCTAATTTCCGGGAATTTTTTTTGTTCTCAGTGATTCGATGTATATTCTATATAGTTCAAACACTCACTATGTAGTTGTAGCATTCGAACGGGGAAAAGCGACCGGCAACGCCGTCCATATATGAGAAGCAGAGGACAATATGAAGAATACCAAGACAAAGCTGCAAGACAGAGCTCAGCTGGAGATGCACAGAGTCGCTTAAATTTCAGCATTATTGTTATAACTGATAGGGAAAAAAATCATGGCTTGAAGTGGCTTTGGATTTCGGGAAACTACACACCTGTTCAGGCCGCTCTCATGATGGATGATTCGGTACAGCTCAAGCTAAACTCTCCGACACCGAAAGTGAATAATGCGTTTTTTTCTAGCATCCTTTCTAACCAGCAATCAATAGTCCAAGTACGTTTCGCTATTCCCGGATCAAATGCTGACGAGGTCCTATCAAGTCGCAAATTTAAGAGTTCGACGCTGTTACATGATCATAGCGTGATGAAAACTGTAACCTACGTAGCGCGCTGTGCTTCGTACCACTTATAGATGCCGCCGTTAAAGTTCCTTTACTCGGGTTTATTCAAAATATCCATTTTAAAGGTTTCCGTGATAGCAAGATGGAGCTTAAGTTTTAGCTAATGGGGTATTTACGTGGACAGAACAAAAAAGATGTGCAAATAAGACATCATGAATGTCTTGCGATTGAAAATGTATAACCTTACTTGAAGTTCCATTTGTGCATCCTGGATTCAATATGCTCCAATGATTTCTTATCAATCTTGGCAATCCAAATGATCTCTTGGCAGTCCAAAATGATCTCGTGTAAATGTCTCAATCAGCCAAGGCACGACAAAAACGATATCGTGAACTATGACATCGAAAGACATCTAAGCAGACAGTGCTGGAAAAAGCAATTAAGAGGAGGGAAACGTTCCCGTATTTAGTTTAGTGTTAGGGACCCTGTAGATAAGAGCTTTGCCTTAGATTGAAAACATGGCCACTTCATTGAGAAAGATGGGGTGAGCTGCAGAGATAAGGCTAGTACAGGCAGATGCGTTGGGCGCTGCTATTGGCTGAAACAGGGCTGCAGTGTGAGATCATGTACAGGCTACTTACCTCATTCAATCCTCAAAGATCAACATGAGGAATTACATACTTGTAGGTTACTCCGTATTATTAAATGCTCCCACTTGTCCTTGGTCCGTTTTATGTCAATCTTTGCAATAAGTAAGATGAAAAAGGAAAAGAGCCGTAGGCCCAGTCAAGTCACTGCAACATTCTTCTTTCCAGTGCCAATGGTTTCCCCCGATTTGGCCTCGGCTTTTTTCTCAACTGTTAAACAGGCGGCCATCGCCGTTGAATGGCAAAATAACAGTAAACGGCGCCCGGCCTCCTCCTACATGCGTGAAAATTGTACCAGTTAAACGCTCGCAGCGTCTAATCGGTTGTTTCAGACATAATACAACTATGCGTGCAAATATTACCCTTGGTCGTTTTCGAAGTTGTTTGTGCATCTCGTCTTCTAGACTCCCGCAAGTCATTGTCGAAAAAGTTTGCTGTCACAAGATATTTTACTTTTGTGTTGACGCTTGTAGTTTATGTTATGCCGATTGTAAAGCCAATGGGCGAAACTTGTCAAGAAGCTTTTCTGGCGTAGAAGATTTTTAATCAATCTTCCATATTACTTCGCCGAGGAACTTCAGTTGTGTGTTTCTCAATGGTTGAGACACGATGTGCAAAATTGGTCAGTCTTGTTTTCAGAGGCATTTCCTTCAGAGGCATCTCTTTCTTTTTTTTTTTTTTCAAACTTTCGCCAACATAATGCAAGCCAATCTCTCATTGATGTTCCCCTACAGGGGTCTCAATTTATACCGCTCAGCCCAGTTATTTTCAGATAGTTTCCACAGGCAATCTGCACGGTCAAGTTTAACTCCCTTTTAATAGTTTTGTATTAAATTACAACTCACAAATCACTACGTAACCAGCTTGTATCGTGGATGAAGGAGCTACATAGAGACAAATATCGGTCACATAGTCACTACGCACATGGCAGTCTCTTTATTCATCTCTCACAGCCCTGCCTATTTATGCAATATCTTTTGCAAATTACAAGACCTCTGAGAAAGAGAGACTGCCAAACGCAAAGACCAGTAAATCTTTTCGAGTTCGTGAAGCGAGATCCGTTTATAGGTAGCTATTGCAAAATTGTGCCCAATGTATCAAGTTACAAACATTTAACGATTGCCATTCTATGAGCAAATGTATGGACTGTGATTTGGCCTATTGATATGACCCTGGCTATTTAATTTTCTAATTATTTATTTATTTACACCTATTTGACGCATATTCGCCTATCTATTTCGACTTACTTACCAGTTACTTTCCTACTTAGTTTCTATCTCTGCGTTGTGATGGCAGCATCGTACTAAAATTTAGATATTAATACAACATTAGCCGATACTGTGTGAGAACAGTTTTTTATGGATCTTTATGAGATACCGTAACCTCTGTAGACGCAGAGTTTTGCCTATTGTTATATATGGCCAATCAAGTATTGAAATTCGGTAGTGATGTTGCGTTCGTGATATCTAAACTGGTGTGGGGTACCTCAAAACGACATCCTGGAAAATGAACGACGTTGTTGTCATTCAAGATGAAATGCAAGCATTCGCTTCTTTCCTTTTTCTTTGACTTTAGTGTTGACGTACTCTAATCATGTCCTTCATGATACGAGCCACTGCGGTCCTTTGGATCGCGTCTTTGACGCGAGCCATACTGGCTCTTGAGAGTCCGGTAAACCAACAAATCTTTAGCAACAGCCAGTATCAGGATGGATCTCGGCGTGTGTAAATCGTCGTCCCTTATGTGTTGCGAATTCAAAGTAGAAAAAAAAATTCTAACGTTCTTTTCAGTTGTGCAACCAATATACAAGACTCTGCCGCTGGGCACCATTCGGCCGCGTGGCTGGTTCCGCGATCAACTGCTGCTAGAGGCGGACGGCCTAGCCGGCAATATGTTTGATTTTTATCGATTTGTTCATGATGCCCGCTGGATTGGGGGACAAACGGAATACTCGGTGCTAGATGAGGCCTCGCCATACTGGTTCAATGGTCTGGTCCCACTGGCTTTTAGTCTCGGGGATGAAGATGAGGAAAGCCACGAGAATGGTACTTCATCTGCGGCTGTGTCTGCTGCCCGGCTCCAAGCTCAAACTCGCCAATATTTAGACTATGTGCTAGAACACCAGCAGAGCGATGGCTGGCTCGGATTTGAAAAAACGCACCAGACGCGCGGGCTCTGGGCACGGTGCCTTTTGCTTCTAGGCCTGATGGTGAGTTCCAAATGAACAGCTGTGTGACTGGTCGCTTCACTCTGATGCCCCATTCTTCATTAGCAATACGCCGAGGCCGACTCGTCTCAGACGGACCGTATCGTCGATGCCATGCATCGATATGTGGTGCTGGCGCACAGCATGCTGAAGAACAACTACACGGGCCTTCTCGTGCATGGCGACGACGTCTTTGACACGGCTGGGTTTGGCGTCGGCCGCACGCACGAGATGCATATCCCGCTGCAATGGCTGTATGAGCAATACCCGCGAAACCACTCGCAGATCTTGTGGGAGACGATGGAGATGATGGTGGCGGGCGGCATGGTGTGGGGCGCGGACTGGCGGAAATTCTGGGTCGACGGCGTGTATCCGCCCGTGCTGGACGGCGCCAGCCCCTACAACCTCAGCTGGGTGTTTACCCACGGCGTCAACATGGCCGAGGGCCTGCGGTATCCACTGGCCATATACCGGATGACGCACAACGAGCGCCTCAAGCAGCAGACGCGGACAGCTCTGGACCTGCTGTCCCGGTACCACAAGTCGCTGGCGGGGACCATCGTAGCAGACGAGATCATTTCGGATCTGAATCCAAGCCGCGGCGCGGAGCTCTGCACCGCCGCTGAGATGATGTTCTCAACCGCGTGGATATACCAATACTTGGGCGATAATGACGTGGCCGATTGGGTGGAGCAGACGGCCTTTAATGCACTGCCAGCCTCGATTGCGCCGGACTGGTGGTCTCACCAGTACGTGCAGCAGGAAAACCAAGTATGTTTTGCACTGTTATACAAGCACGAAAGACACAAGCCTGTGTGCCGTCTACTAACTCGATGAAGCCATGGTCGAGAAATTTGACAAAAGGAGCTGGACTGTGGGTCGACGTCAACTCGTATAGTAACGTCTTCGGCCTTGAGCCGAACTATGTAAGTCTTTCATTATTTCAGTCTTCCCCGTTTGGTTTCAATGAACTCACTCCTATTAGCCTTGCTGTACTGTCAACCATCCACAAGCTTATCCCAAATTCCTTGCAAACGCGTTTGTTCTTACCGAGGACGGTGGTCTCGCCCATGTGTTTCTCATCGGAGGCAGCTTCAGAACCACTCTTGAAGACGGCAATGAGGTGTCGGTCGTAGTAGATACAAAATATCCATTTGAATTCGACCTTATGTATACAGTGACGGCTACAAAGCCGTTTTCTTTCTATATTCGAATTCCCACCTGGGCCAATGTATCGTCGAGTACCGTCACCGCAAACGTTTTGAATGGCTCGTCAACCATACCAGCTGCCTCTACACCTGTCTCACCGTCGCAAAGCAGAGGACTCCACAAAATAGACATTCTAGCAGCAAGCGATGAGCCAGCATCGTTTACCGTTCATCTTGAGACAGAACCACGCGTTGTCAATCGCCAAAATACAAAAGAGAGCTCTAATAAGAACAACAACACAGCTGCTATCTACTATGGTCCGTTGCTGTACAGTCTCGCCATTGAGTACACGGAAAAAGTCGGGCCGCCTCGCAACTACCGCAACGAGAACATGCTCTTGCCCAATTCCACGATCAGCGAGCACACGCACGATCACATTCTAGAGCCAACAAGCGTGTGGAACGTGGCAATTGACCCAACACAAATGCGAGTACACCGTCGTCAGCAACAGAACAATGCTGCCGGCGAACCCTTGGCCAATCCCATATGGACGCTCGGCGCGCCGCCGGTCGAGCTGCGCATCGCGGCTGTTGAGATCGACTGGCCGCTGGCGTACGACTCCCCTGCCGCGCCACCGACACGGCCCCAGAGAGTGCATGGAAAGGAGACGAAGCCGTTTAGCGCACGGTTTGTGCCATACGGCAGCGCCAAGCTGCACATGGCCCAGCTGCCAGTGCTATCGCTGGAGAGAATTGACCTCGAATAAGATGATCTTCCTTGGACATATTTGACTAAATTCCTCTTTGCTTGAATACATGCTTTCGTTTTGCCTATGACGCTCATTTGAAGATACAGGGCTCGCACAGATCAATATCGGACCACATGCCCGGTTCCGGAGTATCAAGAGCGTCTCTGCGTCATGGAAGGAGAATGGGCTAGCTGCCATATAGAAAATCTTTTATTCCTTACAGGTCTTTCTCGTAAATTTAAACTAGTTCATGCCAAAATTCCGGTGCTGTGGCGTTTGCAGCGCATATTGCATTAGACACGTTCTAGGCGAGGATAGACGTTCAGTGACGTCATTGCAGTAAAAACTGTACCTATTATCTTGAAAATTATTACTCCATAATAGCAGTCTTCAGATTTGGGCGCTGATCGTCCAAGTGGTCACAACCCCTCTTTGAACGTCCTTGCGAACCAAAGAAGTCAACGTTCACGACAATCAGCGACCAATAAAACAACAATCTCATGCACCCATGCCTGTCCTTATTATAGCTGTTTTACGATGTTTCGTCCTTGCCGCCCAGATATTTGAAGTGGCGGTCGACTTCCAGAGCAAAGGCATTATCGTCGACAGCTAATAATACAGTTAAGTCTCACCCGGACAAAAGTCGGACAGACTGGGCTAGTCAAGTGGAGGGCAGAGGAGCAGGATCTTCTCGATCCTTTTCATTTGTTTCGTTTGCAATGCCGTGTCGATATGTAGCTCTCTATGTCTCCATGATGTACGTATGCGTAGGAGGCTGCTCTCCACAAGTGCGGCCCCATTTAACTAGGGCCATACTTGGTTGATTGGACCTGTCGATTTCTTGCTGTTACTGCTGACGAGGCATGGCGGGAATGGCATATAGGTGTGGGTAATGCATGTAGGGCCGTTTCACGCAATGTGGAACAGGATTTGATCGGTTGGTCAAGGTCAACGCCACAGGAAAGAAAATAGAACCCACGTTATGGCTCTCAGTTTCAATCATTTTCTTTGCAACGCCTTCTGCCCACGTCATCGAGTGTGGTGACTGACCCAGCCAAGCCAGCCGTGCTTGGCGACAGGAGGAAGGCGTGTATATGATGAGAAGGTGACCCAACTTGGCTCACTATTTCTGCTACTTCTTTCTTTTTTTCTTATTTTAGCTTGCAAGTTCGACCTAGGACATATTCTCATTCGACAACTTCACAGCGAAAATCGACTTTACGCATCCCGCTTCAACAAATCTTTTCAGCCGCTTTCAAGCGCTACTTACTTACTTGTTATCTCTAAACCACAAAAACACCGACAGAATGGACTACGGGTTTGTCGGTTTCGTGCACTTGGCGGCCATCATCTTCGCCGTGATCGAACTTGGCTTGACCGCCTATCTGGTCTCAGTCTTTGACACCAACGGCAATGCCAACTCGCCTTCTACCATCAACTTTATGCTTTTCAACGCTATATGGTCTATTCTCGTCTTGATGTACATTGGTCTCGCTCCCCTTTACTACACGCGAGTCTTCCACCGTCTAGCCTCGCTCGGCCTCGAGTGGGTTACTATGATCTTCTGGTTTGCTGGGAGCATCGCCTTGGCTGTGTATGTCGGCGGACCGTACGATTGCGGCAACAACCACTTCTGTGGCGCTAGTGAGGCCGCTGTAGCCTTCGGCTTCTTCCTGTGGTAAGTTTCTCCGTCGATGTGTACATATCGATAGTGGGTATCAAGACAGTGGAACCACAATACTAAGAATTTTATCTCAGGGCTCTCTTCTGCTTCTTAGTCGTCCTAGACACAATCGAGTCATTACGGTCGCGCGGCCGTAACACCGGCGTCAAGACTGCTTATGTTGGAGCATAAACTGCAGACCACATAATTCTAGCCGTAATTAATTGCAGTTTAGAGTGTGGAGACGATGCTGGTGCCGAAAAGAACGAAGTCGATCGAGACATTGAATAGGATAGATGGAGGATACCCCTTTACTCGAAGCAGCATGTTTCTCTTTTCGGTACTTTTCTTCGAGCAACTTTCTTTAGAGTGATGCTTCACAAATTTTTGGTTTGGAGGAGATATGGCGAACGAAAGCAGATTGGTGGCTGGCCTGACCACCAAGCGACGCGCCCCATGTAATGCCCTTGCGCCGTTCTTTTTATGATTGATGTCTTTCTCTTTCTTACATGCGAAACATACCCATCCTTTGTATTTTTGCTCGCTTTAATTTGCGCTAGATAACGTTGCAAACGAGATAGCTTTCTACCTCGTATAATATGACCTCTCATAGCTCCTCCCTCGCGGCATCTGACGGCCATTTCTCGTCTTTCATCTTCTTCCAGGCCTTACCCATTGCTTGAAAATGATGGTACAGCAATCCGTCTTCGCCTAAGCCCCAGGCAAAGACACCGCCCAGCTGCCTCTTCTCGACAATCTGCGGAAATTTCTTCGTGATTGCCTCAGGGGTATCAAACGTCCACCACAAGTCTTCTTCGTCATCCCAATAAGAATACCCGCCTTGCTCTTCGTCGTATACACCGTGTGTCTTGGCCTTTTCAAAGGACTCCTTCAGATCCGGAGGAACAGGATCATGCCACGAGAAAGCTCCTGCTTGGCCCAGGTCGGCGCCGGTATTCGGATCTTCCATCAGTACAGTACGGCATCCGAGAGGACTCTTGCCATCCTTTAGCCTCTTCTTAAGGATGTCAGTAACGTCTTTTTTATCATATTACTGTCTTGATTTTCCCCCTCTCTTTCGCTCACTCTTAAAATAGCTGAACTTACCAAACAATCATTATGCTCTGTCTTGAAATACTTGACATAGAAGGCAAAACCCAAGTTGAGGTCTTGCGGTGAGCAACCCGCTGAAATATATGCGTCCACCGCGGTAAGGCTGTTTTGGATACCCGTGTGGTGTGTTGTCACGCTATCGCGCCTGTTCATTAAGTCGTACGTCATAACATTTAGGAAGTCCACCTTGTTCATGATCCGCGGCATCGTCTCACGCGTAAAGGCAAGCATATCGCCTGGTTTGCCCGGTACGGCGGCCGAAATGATCTTTTCTGGACCTAGCGCGGCCCGGATCTGAGCCAACAGCAGCGGGTAGGCTTCGATCTCCCACGCCTTCTCACCATTCGGCACCTGCTTATAGTCTTCACCGTTGCCACCAGGATACTCCCAGTCGATGTCGACGCCATCTGCCCCTGTGGCCGCGACCATCTTGGCTACGTTCCTGGCAAAGAGGCGCCGCGACTCAGACGTACTTGCTCCGATGGAAAATCCCTTCGTATCACCCCAGCCGCCGATGGCCACTAGAATCTTCGTGTCCGGGTTCACTAGCTGACGAATGGCCTCAACAGAGGTAAAGAGCGGCCACTCGGTGCGCTTGTGGCCCTGGGGGTCGTTAAACACATTTGAATTCATAAATGCCAGAGCCATATGCGTAAGGTACTGATACTCAGGCAAATGAACCGGCATGAGAGGGTGTTGCCTATTTATATAAAATTAGCAAGAACAACCGCTGAAAGAAGTAGGATACATGATTCGGAAAGCGTCTGAAGTCATACCCAGTCAAGTACATGTAGTTCCGCAGACTCTGCTTGCTCGACGCCATCACAGAGGCAAGAAGAGAGAGCAAATGAAAAGCAAAGAAACCCGAAAGCCACATGGTGACCAGTGGCGCCTTGGAAGCTGGTCAATTTGACTTTATGTTCGTTTGGTGTTCCAATTAAAATTTCAGATGCGATTATGGAGCATCACCACAAGGTAATTCTGTTCGAGGCCTTTACTGCTAGGAAGTTATTCGAACCAATTGGTAAAAATCGAAGATGAGAAAAAAGAAATGGCAGTCTTCGCCTTGTAGGAAGGATATGAATTCACGATTTCGCTAAAGAACAAACAACCTCCATGTCTAGTGTCTCAGCTCCCGCCACAAACGGAAGGCGCGTCACACCCTCTTGCCTTTTAAGCCGACTCTTCAGTACGACTGCTTGTCACGGGGTTTCTCCAGATCTGAGTAACTGAGTGCTTGGCCTCGCCTTTTCTGTATCGTCTCTCTCCTCAAGTTTTGGTTGATGGAAGTGAGCGCGGTGTTCGAATCTACTACGAACAGGCTCTGATGACATAACCGGTGCCTGGAACCCACGTTTTCGAGTTGTTTCATGCGGTATTACTCCGCAGAGCTTACAGAGGTACGCCGCATCCCCACAACAGCTCTTTCGTTAGCGTCAATTGGATGGAATTGGGCAGAATTAAAATTTTGCGGCGCATTTTTAACAGCTTCTGGTCCGGTTCCCGACTTGTCCTTACTCAGTCCCTTCCTGCACGCCTCGACGTTCCAAAAATCGTCGCGGCAGCGTGCAATATACCTACTTCACCGTCAATTGCATCCCTCTACAAGCCCATTATGCTGGAGAATCTGTGCATGCTGCCCTTGTCGGCAGACATCTTCACACAGGTTCTACATCCGACAGAGCCACTGCTCACAGTCGGTCTCTCCAGCGGCAGGGTCGAGTGCTACCGTCTACCGTCAGACGAAGATGACTCAAAAGAAATTGGTCTGATCAAACCTCTGTGGACAACGAAGCGCCACAAGGGAAGCTGCAGGAGCTTAGCCTACAGCACAGACGGCAAATGTGAGCGATATTCCAAGCTGCACAAAGCAGTGTAGCACGGCGAAATGAGTTGGCTGAAAATGACTGACCAGCTTTATTTTCTGGCACTGTAGCTGCCTACTCTGCGGGTGCTGATTCCATCGTGAAGCACTTTGATCCTCACAGCGGCAAAGTGGTCTCCAAATTTCTTATTCCGCCCCGGCACGATGGCTCCCTCGACCCGCCTGCCATTATGCACGTCCTCTCTCCGCAGTCATTCTTGCTTGGCACAGATGATGGTTTCCTCTACATCTTCGACGTCCGCAAGGACGGATCTGTCAATACGAAGCCGGTTCGCACCCACAAACCGCACGACGACTACATCACCTCCATCACTCCGCTCCCCCCTTCGGCCGAGAGCACGTCAGGCTTCCCGAAGCAGTGGGTCAGCACGGGTGCCGGCACCCTCGCGGTGACCGACCTACGTGCGGGCATCGTCGCGCGGTCCGAAGACCAGGACACAGAGCTTCTCTGCTCGACGATGATTCCGAGTGGGCTAGGGCCAAAGAAGCTGCGGGGCAACCCGGTAGTCGCGGTCGGGACAGGAGATGGCGTGCTGACCCTGTGGGACAAGGGCGCATGGGATGACCAACAGGAGCGTTTCTACGTGGCTGGGGGACGGAATCGGAAAGAAGTCGAGAGTCTGGATGCCTTGGTGCGGGTACCGGACCAGGTCACCTGGAGCAACGGACAGAACGTTGTGGTTGGCGCAGGCGATGGCACGATCAGTGTTGTCGATCTCCGCGCCAGAGAGATCGGACAGGTGCTGATGCACGACGAAGTCGAAGGTGTCACAGCTCTGGATTTTGATTCCCTGGGCCGTCTGGTTTCAGCGGGAGGCAAGACAATTGCTATCTGGCAAGAGAATAGCGATGTGGTTGGAGGAGGAAGCGATGACGAAGACGAAGACTCTGGCAACGATGATGACGATGACGACGATGATAGCGACGAGAAGAGCAAGGGCCAGTCTAAGAGCAACAAGAAGCGGGCCGCCGCAGGTAGTGATGACGACGATGATGATAGCGACGACTCAGACCGTGGCAAGTCTAAGAGGAAAAAGAGAAAGGGGAAGAAGGGCAAGGGGAAGCAACAGGCAAGAGCATCGTTCCCAGGTTTGGACTAGTGGACTTGAATAGGATCAGATGTGAGAAGGGCCAAAACGGGATATGAAAAATGAAAAAAATACCAATGGATGTAAATACGGTTCAACGAAACAGAATTAAAAATAGCAATGATACCCTGGATTTTCCTGCATGACAAAAGAGCCATGTGCAGGTGCAGAATAAAATGCTCCAATACAATACACTTGCTATCACATCGATTCTGCTTGCTCTCTCTTCCCCTCGTCATGCGCTTGGCTTCCGGCCTACCGTCCGCCAGAACCAATAGTCTGCTTTGCTCTTGTCGGCATTGATCTCCTCCTTGACCTGCTCGGTCAGCCGGCTTGCGTCCTCCTTGGTCTTAATAGTCTCAAAACCACCTGCATCTGCAATGCCCAGTAGGTACGATGTCGTGATCGTGACAAACGCGAACTGCGTGTTCTTAAACTGCCACGGGTCGTTCCAATGGTCTGACACCTTGAACTCTTGCTGGGAGGCATCAGTGTAGCCCACTTCCTTCAGGAGCTCATGTAAGCCAATTGGATATCTGTTGGTCAGCAGGTGAACAGTATAAGCGTGGCTAGCTGTGTATCGAAAGAAAAGGCTGTGTCGTAATAAAAAATATAAAAAAACCTACGACATATTCTGCCCCAGTGCTTGGCTGAACCGAAGCATCATGCCGACGGCTTCCGAAGTCACCGAGGACGGCGTTGTCGGAACCGCCCGAAAGTGCTGCAGGTCGATCTCTTCCCACACGAGCCATCCGCCGGGGCGCAGCAGCGCGAGCACGTTCTCGGCCAGCGGCTTCCAGTCGCCGGGCTTCAGGCCCAGCACGAGCAGGCGCAGGTGCACGACGTCGTACTGGCCGAGCAGCTCGGGCGCAAACGGCTTCAGCGCGTCGGCGTGCTGCAGCTTGACGTTGGGCGGCAGGGCCGCGGCCGGGCGGAACTTGGAGGTGACGAGGTCGAAGCCGTCGAGGCGCGCGTCTGCGGGCAGCTCGGAAGCGAGATCTGCCAGCCAGACACCTGTGCCAGTACCCACATCGGCAACGGCCGGGGCGCGGGCTTTCGGGGCTGATCCTTTATCACCGGCGCTATCACCGCTCGAAACACCGTTGGCTTCTGCGGATGCTTCCAGCAATCCTACTGATTTCAAAAAGGCCAGAATATCGGGAGGCAGAAGGCAGTTTCCCATCACAGGCACCAGGAGATTTTGGTGATTCCATTCGAGCCGCTCGATCTCGACGGGCAGCTCGCTGTGGTTGAGCGTGTAGACAGACATTGCTTATGTGTATGGCCTTTTCTCCGCGGCTACTCTTGTACGGTCTTTTCTTTTGTCAACAGCTGGCGACGCTGTGTTTCCGGCTAATAAAAGGAAGAAAACGAAATTGAAATTGACAGCATGAATATTTCTCTCAGACGTTCAAAGATGATTGCGAATTCACAACCAAACAGAATAGACACCCATGCGTTGATTTTCATTCATCTTAACACCATCGTCTCCGCGCCGAACGGGGAATTGCCTCTCCACAGTATGCCCCTTGCTGTTCGTCCGCCAACTCCGAATCTATTTGTGGCACTAACACCACAGGGTGGTATTAAATGCCTTGCAGTGCTCAAGTAGCTTCCGTGCTAAACGATGTGCAACATGCCCAGAGACTACGGAGCAGACTCGCAGTCGAAAGCTGGAAAGACGTCTTGTGTCACTAGTCCAGACTAAGTATATCTGCGAAATCCTCGCAATACAATCAGAAGGCTAGGCTAAGAATCGTTAGCACTGGGCGGGATCGTACCGTGTTTTACCCTCCCAGACAGGGACAGTGTAGTTGGACCTGCCCGATGCATAAATACGTATGCTGTGGCTTGTGCCTGTTAAGAAGGGGCAAATCAAACGCAGCTCATGATACAACGTTAAACGCAGCTCGGTTTTTGCCACATCCAAGAAGTGTACTATATTGAGTCTGTGTGGAAGCCTAGTCCTAACTAGCTGTGTTTGTCGACATCATTTCTGTCGTGATTACTCCGTATGACCTTGCGAACTAGAAGCTGGACGGCTTAATTCTCCGGTAGTTCATTCACTACCACTTAGCAACCGACAACACTATGCAAACCCGCAGGACAATAGTATTGTAGTTCTTTTGTTACCGGTCCACTGGTTCGGTAAGATTTGTACGCTGAAGACCGGTTCGACTCCGTTCTTGGGACCAACAGTCTTCCCCCGACTGGTACAGGAAAGGGACCAATGGATACGAGATAAGTTTCTTTCACAAATCTACTTCATTTCCCGTCTACAGGACTAGTAGTTTTTGCAACTGATCTTGAACGCACCTCGTCTACCTGCTGCAGTTAGTGCGAAAGCCCCTTAAATTTGCCCCAGTTTTTGGCCTGGCCATTCTCGCACACGGCTCGCACACGGACTGCCACCGCTCCGCCCTTCGATGCTATCTGCGCTGAAGCCCGCACGAGCACAATGCTTTTGCTCGTAAAAAATATCCTACCTAAGTACATATCGTTTGCATCATGACCTCGGACGTTGACAAGCTTAGACTGAGCTAGTGTTGCCGCGGTTATCGAACTCTTTAAATAACGAGTAGACATTGGATAGCGACAAATTCAAAGGCAATGCATGGTCTATGCAACCAACTACAGAGAGCCGATCTCAAGGCAATGCTCAATCTCAGGGCTGCAATGATTCGACTTAAAAAAACGCGGAAATCATATATATTTAACCTGTCGACACCATCATATATCAATATAGACTAGCCGAATAAGGTAAAGAGCAATGATTCTTCTGTCATTTTTCTGGTTTCTTTTTCGATTTTGAAAACGTATTGTCTGCACTAAACTTGGCTGCAAAAGCATTCTTTCGTTCTTACACCCCTTGATATAGGATCAACACACATATAATGACTTCAAATAGAATTCATGGTAGGAAAAAATGAGAAAAGAAGGAGCCTAGTATCTTCAAACAAGAACAAGCTATTTAATGTTCAGCGCAATCCCATATCGGCCTCTTCTGGTGATGCCGTGCGATGTTAAAGGCGCCTAAAGGCTCTTAAAGATTTAGTTCTTGTCTTAGTGACGGGAAGCTGCATCAACTGCACACCATATATTTCGCTAAAACTTGGGTTTCTCTCCTCGCTTCCTACGTTTCGCGTAATCGTCTCCATCGTGTGGGCAGGCGGCAGAGTAAATGCCGACGTTGCAATCATTGCAACGCTGCCCACAAGCGACTCTCTGCTTTCTTGACTTCGTTATCACCCGTAGGATCCTTTGCTGTTTTCCTTCGGCCTGACCTTGATTTCATCTTGCAGCCTTTATTCTTTTCGATTTCTTCGAAAGCACAATTGGTCCAGCATCCTACCTACGTTGCGATAGCGCACGCAATCATCATGTCGGAGCCTACCTCATCCATTCCGCCTCTTAAGAGCTTGACGCTGGCTCAAATTGCCTCTGGCCTGGACAGCGGCGCATTTACCGTTGTGCAGCTCGTGCAGGCACACCTTGACCAGATTGCACGTCTAGATACCACCTTGCATTCGGTGCTGCAGGTGAATCCAAATGCCATCGAGATTGCGAAGGGCCTCGATGCCGAGCTCAAGCAATCCGGTCGCCGGGGGTAGGAGCATTTCCGCTATGCGCCCCCAAAGCGCAGAAATGGTAATAGTCGAAAGGCTAACAAAGGAAAACAGCCCTCTGCACGGTGCGCCCGTCCTGGTCAAAGACAACATTGTCACCCACGAGCCGCTCGAGGCGACTGCTGGATCGCTGGCTCTTGTCGGCGCCAAGCCGGCCCGCGAGAACCCGGCTGTGTCTAAGCTAAGAGATGCAGGCTGTGTTATTTTGGGGGCGACAAACTGTTCCGAGTGGGCCAACTTTCGATCGCGGCCGTCCGACAGCGGGTGGAGCGCTCGCGGCGGACAGACCTATGCGGCGTATCATGACAAGCAGGATCCGTCTGGCAGCAGCAGCGGCTCCGGCGTGGCCGTGGATATGGGCTTTTGCGTTCTCGCCCTTGGCACCGAAGTGCGTAGACAGATGGCATTGCCGATGAGCGACACGCCCCCTACTGTGCTAATGCAATATTGCAGACTTCCGGCAGCATCATCAGCCCCTCTACGCAGAACAATATTGTGGGCTTGAAGCCTACTACAGGGCTGGTCTCCCGCGACTCCGTGATCCCCATCTCGCCCGAGCAGGACACGCCGGGTCCCATGGCGCGAACAGTGGCAGATGCCGCGATCATGCTGGCTGCGATTGCCGGCCGCGACGCCAATGATCCGAAGACGGCTGAGATTCCATTTACAACCGTGCCTGATTACCATGCAGCGAGCAAGGAGCCGCTGCCCGCTTACGGCCAGCTGAGGTTAGGCATCCCGCGAAACGCGCTGAAATCCGTCAAAAAGGCTGTCCTTGCCGTGTTTGAGAGCCGCATCGTCGCCCCGCTGCGCGATCAGAAGGGAGTCGTCATCGTCGACTGTGAATTCTCCGGCCTAGCGCAATTTAAAAAAATGTCCTTGGATGAGAAAACGGACTACATGGCGGGCGAGTTCCACGACGCACTGCCAAAATACTTCGCTTCGCTAAAAACAAATCCCCAACATATGGATAGTCTTGAAGCACTCTGTGAGTTCACCAAAGCAACACCTGGGGAAGAGTACGGAGAACAAGAAGAAGATCAGAAGCCAAAGCCGGACAAAGAGCAGAAGGACGAAGATGCATCTGAAGATGGTTCGGGAGACGAGGCTGAAGAAGCACCCAAGAGGCCCGCTGCAGATGGCCCTCCTCGCCGAAACATTGAGCGCTTCGAGCAGACCCAACGCGTAGCTCGGGACTCACCCGAGTTTGCCACAGCTCGTAAAAATGCTGCCTACTTCGCCGGAGCCGGAGGCATCCAGGGTGCTCTTGATGGAAATAGCGGCTCCAACGCGTACGAGCCGGTCCACGCCCTGCTGCTGCCTACTGCCGCTGGAGCCGCCAATTACTTTGCCGCTTGTGAGGGCCATCCTCAGATCACAATTCCCCTTGGATACTATGATGCAGGCACAAAAGTGAAGTACAACGACTCGGGGCGGCTCGTAGGCACAGGACCCAATGTGCCGTAAGTTTCCCGCATCTGTCATTCTTGGCTTTTGGCCCAAGGCCGCTGCTAACACATTGCCTTTCGCTTAGGTTTGGCGTTTCTATAATAGGACGCAAGTACAGCGAAGCAAATTTGCTGCCCATCTGCACAGCGATCGAGCAGCTTGTACATGCTCGAGACGAAGCAGAAGCGCGGCGGTTAGCAAATCTGCGCGGATGAGCATATTATGTAGCTGCAGTTCTAGAAGCACCCCGGGAGGATGAAGTAAAATGTGTGATTTGCATATAAGCCCACTCGTGGGGTGTAGATAGCATTTTTCAGTGGCGACCCGGTCGCTTAAAAAGATGCTTGCCGAGGACCTGGGATTGTTGTGGATACTCGTTCCCGTCTCATTATATATTGATACATTGGTTTTTCCGTATATACGTCAACTACATGAGTTCATCATAAGAAAACCAATGGTTTGTTGATATGCCATTTATATTGATATATCACCAAATAAAAAAAAAAAAGAAAAGGAAAAAGAGAGAAACCCAAGTATCCCGTCAAGCGCCGCAGAGACGAACAAATACATTATAGATAGACATAAATTCGTCAAACCCAAATAAATCCCAAGTCATCTCCCAAGTATGTCACGCGCAAGCCATTACGGAGTATAGCAAACAATGCTAGCTTAATAGCCGCGCCCTTTTCACCCTAAACGCCCAAAAAGATCCCAGGTCGAACAGAATGGTCACACAGCATTATCATTTTGAGATAACTCTTTTAGTCGTGGCCAATCAGACCGGGCTGGGGGGCATTGTCGGGGTTGGTGTTGGTGCCGGCAAAGCCCAGAGCCGTGTTCCACGCGTCTGCGGTCGACTGGTCCTTGGTGCCGAGCGACTGGATTTGTGACTTGGCAGAGTCGCACGCGTCCTTGGCGGCCTGGTTGGCCTCGCACACGTTGGTCAGCTGGTCGCAGATGCGGTTCGTGATGATGTTGGGGTTCAGAGCCTCCTCCTGGCCCTTGTTGACGAGCGGGTCGATGGCCTGGAACGTGAACTCGGTGTCCTTGCGGCCGTCCAGACCAGCCTCGAACTTGATCGTCGGCACGCACAGGCCAAAGTCCAGGCCGGCAATGGTCGACTGCTGGACGCCGTTGACGATGGGACCTGCGGCACCAGACGACGTTGGGGCGCCGGCCGGGTTGACGGCCGCAGACGAGTTGGACGAGACCAGAGAAGAGGCAGCGGACGACGCAGCGGACGCCGTGGAAGAAGCGGCAGCCGTAGCATTGGCAGCGCCGGCCACGGCACTGCCGGTGGAACCATCCGAGCCCTGGGTGGTGAAGTTGGTGAATCCGTTGGCGGCAGCAACATCGGCCACGCTCAAGCCGCTGGCACTGAAGGGCGTCTGCAAAGAGGTAGCTGAGTTGGCGATCTCGACATCGGAGCCGGTGACGGCCGGGTCCACGAGCGGCACGATACCACGGAGAGCCTCGGTGGCGGGCAGAGTGGCATCAGAGCAGATAGACGGAATGGAGACAGCAAAGGGGTTGAAGTTCTTCTCGGCAGCCACGAGACCAGCGGCAGCAGCCAAGACGTCAGGGAAGTTGCCGAGCGTGGTGACAATGGTGTCAGCCAGGGTAAGCTACGCATCTCATGTTAGCATTTATTGAATCTTCGATTGTATAACAAAAGGGCTTTCTGGATTTACCTTGGCGCAAGCGTTCGCTCCAGCGAGAAGAACGCCGGGAACCTGGCCGGAGAGGGTACCGGCGTCACCGGGGTTGCCACGGTTGGTCAGAGCGGCGACTGCAGCAACAGGGACCTGCTCTTGACCAAAGCGAGCTTCAGCCAAAGCCACCAGGGCAGAAACGAGAAGAACTTTGGCAGACATTGCAAAAGAATTGTCTTCTTTGTGAAGGGATATTGGGGTATCAGAAAGATGCTAGAATTGATGAAAAGACTGTTTAATAAACCGAACTAGCGGTATTCAAGTAAAAGTGAATGTTAAAATTTGGAGCACACAAAAAAAGAATGACAAGAAGAGAAGTAGTTCCCAGAACTAGTAAAGAATGAAAAAATAGAAGCGAAAATTAAAAGAAGGAATGGCACTTGTTGTCTCGATGAAGAAAAAAAAGGAAAGAAGAAAGACGAAAGTAGATATCATGAGGCCGGCTAAATGGCCCAACTTTATATACTGATTGACGACGATGTGAGCCAAGGCCAAGAGAGATCACGCAACTAGAGGCTTCGATGATGATGAAGGAAGAAGATAATAGAAGTTTGGTTGAAAGGGGGTGTGCTTGCAGAGCAAACGGCCCCTGTAATGGCGATCATACGGGTGCACTTTTGGATGAAGAGTCTCAAGGAGGTGTATAATACAGGTGTCTGCATATAAATATGAGAATCAAAAAGCTGAAATTACGCATAGGGTCTAGAAAGTCTCATACGTACGAAGCGATATTATGCAAAAAATTCCTGATGGGATATCGTATTTTCCCATATACCGGGAACAACTAATTTGAGATTTGGAAGGGGGTGTTAGATATTCCTGACATTCTGGATTCGAGATTCCAGCCATAAAGTTCTAGACAGAATCTCTTGCCTCTGGCCATCCACTACTCTTTCCCAGGCGTGTGTCTCTAAGACTGGATGACGATAACCTTAACACGGACCCACAGACATAAGAATGAAAGACAAGACGAGTAACAGAAAAAGCAAGGATTTTGTCTCCATCATCCGAGAAACACAACTTTCCCTACGTAGCGTCTGGAGAATCAGGCCGAACATGACACCCTTGGCCAAAACAGTTGTGTATTCAAGGGTTAACATCAGCGCCAAGCTCCTGGTATAGAGTGCCATGACCTTGCAGCTAGACCAAATCTAGGCAGCTCCATGTTGAACTGCAAACAAAACAGATTGTGGGGAAGTAAAACTCTGCAGAGTGTCATCCAAAATGAACAACGCCGGCAACCTGTTTTAAGGTTGTGCCCCTGGCTAGAAAACTGCTTTTGTTTCTGCATTGTGACGTATTGCTACGGAAATGATGCAGCAAGTCGAGCCGAGTGAGGGCTCAGGGATTTTACTGCTTACAAGATGCCCGTGCTCCATCCGGAGGCGGTGTCTTCCGTAAAATACGGGGCTGCGTCACTAACTCTTCTAGAAAAAAGAAGAAGAAAAATAAATGTTAAGGCTAAGTAGAAAGACGAGAATTAACAGATGGCTACAAGAAGTTAATCTAGGATAAAGTACAATGAACTTGGCTGATGAATTTAGGAAACGAAAAAGGATAAAAAGACGTAAAAAGTAAATCATGATGGAAACAAAACGTGGATTTTATCCTTAATAGAGAATCAGTGGAAACGACAACACAAAAAGCGGATTAGAAGAGGAACTCGCGAACTACAGGATCCTCACCCAAGTGGAGCAAACACGATCCTATCTGGGCAGCACGAAGAGAGGACACGCCGTGCTCCGAATTTCGATATTACTGTCGAGGCTAGCGAGTTCCAGACAACGGCTAGGCGTGCGGCAGTCCCCGTCAGATGCGCATTGACCACTGGACCACTGGTGTCAAAAGAGCCTCTCCGCCAAGCAACGGGACAGCTCGGATCGAAGCGCGATCAAACGGGATCTGAGACGGATACGAGACAGCGTTGTAAGTGCTCACTTTATTTTGCATTTATTACGCATTAAAAGCAAAAGACGACTGAAAACTAGAATTATTTGAGAGGGAATCCCGATGCAAATATGACTTGAAGTTTTCACAAAGCTTCTGGTGCTGCATTTACCTTGAAGGGCTCAGAACTCCGCTATGTCGCATTTGACTTCGGATGAGAAGGGTTCCAGGGTATTATTCGAGGGGGATGACTACCGTCTCACTCTCTGACTTCGCAAATATCTTGTTAGAAATGTCATGACAGCTAAAAGACACAATGCTTGGCTTTCCTATAATCATGCATTCAAAAAGAAGCCCCTAAAAAATCTTTCAACAAAAAGGAGTCATCAAAAATGCCTAGATAGTTAATTTACAGGCGAACGCAGATCAGTGCTAATCGTTTTCTTCTACCTATATGCACGTATACCGGGAGACGGCAAAGGAAAGAATAGGATAAATGCCGAATACCTTGAATACTTTGCATTTTCAACTCTCGCATTCTCTGGCTGTGACAGGTTCAATAGACTTTTACGGAAAACCAGGCTGCTTGATTCAATGACGGATTGCCGGTTAATGAGGTTCGTTTAGCGACCTTCGATCTAGATTGTCCGGGTCTAAAAGAGCACCGTTCTTTCTTGACTTGTCTACCGGTAAGTTTGCTTGTTTGTTCAGTGCATCCTCTGCGCTGATCTGCCAAGGCATTGATTCCGTCTGTTTGGGGCAAAGATTGAGCGGCGTAGGTTCAAAGATGCGCGCCGCTTTAGCTTCCTAAAAGTAGAGAAATTCTGGTTATCTAGATGTCTTCTGCTTGGCGAATACTTCCTGAGAGACTTTGAACAACGTATATTTTTAATTTTGGTCTCCTCTAATGTACTGTATGCAAACCCGAAGAGTACCTGATGTCTAAATATAGCACCAAAAATAAGCCCCTATTTACTAGGAAAATGCTGTCCATTCGCTCTCCAGAGAGAAATTGGATATAGCCGAGTATTTTAAACCGTAGAAATGCAACCTGGAAGTGTCCCCAAAACAAAATTAAAACGGAATGACTGGTACGAATAACGAAAAAACAGAGGGAAGAAGGTCTAATGAGCAGAGCAATGTAAGAGCGGATGTTTTGGAAACAAAAGGGAATGTGATAAAGTGACGAGATGTTGAAAACCGATTTTGGGGGGGAAGGTAGGGTATTCTTGTGTGCGTGCCGCGGAGGTTTTCGAAGGAATTTTACAAATTCTTGATTTCGAACCTCTTTCGCAGGTACTCGCCGTACTTGATGATAAAGAACGGTATCGGTACCATGGCCAGAGCAATGAACCCAAGGAGACTGTTACCCCAGCCGAGGCCAAGCTTGGCGTACATCGGAAGTCCAGCAAGGGGCAGCACTGCGCCGGCAACAGAGCGGACGACAGTATTGCAAGCCAGAGATGATGCTGCATAGATGGTAAAGGCGTCGACGAGGTACAGCTGCAGACACATAAAGATGCTGTGATATAAGTCAGCGAGATTTGCCTCACCAAAAAAAAAAAAAGAAAAAAAAAGAAAGGCTACAGGACAAGGGGTAACAGAGCGTACAGCAGATTTGAAAAACCAATGACGACCATGCCGATGATAGGCGCGATCCAATGCTTGTGGTACTGTGCCGTCCAGCCATAGATGAAAAAGCCAATGGGCAGCAGTATGGCTGCCAGCGGCAGCATATACAGGCGGTACTCGGGCTTCAGACCCTGCCCGTCCTTGGCGGCCATCTGCTTGATGTGCCGGTCCGAAAATATTGTGAAATAGACGACGCCCGCCATGGAGCCGACGCCGAGGCCGAGATAGACGAGGCCGACGGTATTTGTGGAGAAGCCGTAATTCTGCTCAAACACCTCCGTGATAGACGTAAACATGAGGTACAGGTAGCCGTAGACGACGGCCATGTACAGAGCCAGAATCATGACGATGGGCGAGAAGATGAGCATCTTCATTGGGCGGCCGATGCCGCGCACGAAGTAGTCGCGGGGGCTCAGGCCGACGTCCAGCTTGCTGCGCAGGAGGTCATTGCCCGTCTCCTTGCGGAGGCGCTTGGTCTTGCGCTCCAGGAGGATGGGCGCGTAGGTCTCGCGCATGGAGACGAAGAAGACGGCGGCGAGGAAGCCGGCGACGATGGCGAGGAGCCAGAACACCCAGCGCCAGCCCTTTGCGCTGGCCAGGAAGCCGCCCGCGACGGGGCCGATGATGGGGCCGAGGAGAGGCCCGATGGAAAAGCTGGCCATGGCCACGCCGCGGTTCTCCTGCGTCACCATGTCGGCGATGGAGCCGCCGCCGTTGGTGATGGGGCACGAGCCGAAGATGCCGCTCAGGAAACGCAAGGCGATCAGCGCGCTGAGGGTGGGCGCCTTTGCGCAGCCGACAACGAGCAAAATGAAGCACAGGTTGCACACGTGGTACACAATGTTGCGGCCGTAGATTTCGGACAGGGGGGCGATCAGGAGGGGGCCAAAGGCAAACTACCACAAGTCAGTTGACGCCACTTTTGCTGCACAGCAAAACATGGAGAAGGAAGAAGCGCGCTGGCTCACCCCCAGAAGATAAACGGAGACGACAAACGCCGCCAATTCGTTGCTGTCGCTGTGGAATTCTTCCATCAATTCAGGCACGCCAGGGGCAAAGATTGCTTCTCTGCGTTAGCATTGTACCGGCACTAGAATAGAACAGGGACTGGGATCTGGAGACTGCGCTTTTCACTTACACGAGGCCAGCGGTGTGACAAACGTCATACCACTGATAAGGACGCAGTTGACCACCTTGCGCCACGTCGGCCAGTTGTACGGGTTATTTGGGTCGTCTGGCCCGTCCCACCAGACGATGTTCGCCTCGTCCTCCTCCTCCTCCTCTGAAGAGTTCTCCTCGTCGCCGCCGCCGCCGCCGCCGCCGGCCTCCTTCTCGACGTCCCCCGCCGCGCCGCCGGCTTGGCTTGCGCGGCTCGCGCGGCTTGCGCGGCTGGTGACGCGCGCTAGCGAGTTGCGCCGCTGCTCGGCGATGGACCTGCGCCGCCGCTCCTCGCCGCGCGCGTCGAGGACGTAGCCGATGCTGGAGGGGATGTCGGCGTCGTGCCCCTCCTCGACGGCCAGCTCCAGCTCGCGCTGGCGCTCGAGCTCGGCCTCCTTTTCGAGGGCTGCCGCCTCTGCCGCCGCGGTCTCCGCCTCGGCTGAGGTGCTCCCCTGGGCGGCTGCCTCGTGGTCGTGGTCGGCTGCCGCGACGGTCTCCTCTGACGCCGCGGTCGACAAATGTTCGGTCGCCATTGGTCCTCTACTACTAGGCACTGCTGGGAACACGTGAGAAAACGCCTTTCGTCCTGTATATCCCGCGCCAGATCACACCCTAGTGTTAGTTACGATTGGTCTCTCAATTGCGCAAAATTTCGCATCGTCTTCGGTAGCGTGCTTTCTGCGCAGTTAAATGGCCTCGTTCTGGAATCACAGCGACCAAAGCGATGGGACAGAATGGTAAACTCCAATTCATCTGCGGCATGCATATAAAGCCCTGAAGTACATTTGCAAGGAATCGCCTGTTATATGAAAAACATACATTAAACGGACCCGACAACCTGGTTAGAAACGAACCACCGGGTAATTTTATCTGGTGATATAAAGCAAGTCTATAACTTTTGGTGTTCTGTCAAGGTAGGATTTGGCGTCGTCCCGGGTAATGCCGTGCTTTTAATATGAGCTGACAACTTTGAGCCGTCCAACAACAACAACAAAAAAAAGGGCGCCGGGATTCCTCAAGTCTTTCAATGGGTTAATAGAAAAAAAGAGGGTCAGGTTGTGACAAGGGGGGTAGACAACGGGGATCACGAGAATAAAAAAACGCAGAAGATGAAAGCAGCAGAGAGATACCGAAGATACGGATCACCATGAACGACCAGGAAAGGAAGAGAAAAACCAATGGAGGAAAGAAGTCGAAAGAGAAAAGAAAGTAGAGTTAAAGCCAGATTGTAGCAGAGGAGGACCCCAGGCGGCCACATGGGTTTTTGGAGAAAAATGGTCACATCGAAACAAGAGAGATCTCCTTCCAGAACACCCACGGTGATTCTCGGATGGACCAGTTCGGACTCTTAGTTGAGTCCGATCGAAGAAAAAGAAAAAGGATGGAAACTCTGGTCCTGGGTTCAGCACCGGCCAGGGAAGTGCCGAACACAACAGCGCGAGGGCATATCCTGGAATTACATAAACTACGGTGGGCATGCAGGCGCAAGTGAGGAGATTCAAGGTACGGGGTCGGGGGTATCATTTCGGTTGTGTAGCAATAGGAACCCCAACACTCCTCATTTGGGCTGGTAAAGCGGCGGCCGAATACCACTAACTCGCTAGCAGTTCATTGACCGGGATAGACGCCAGGGAGAAGAGCTACTACGAGTACGAGTATTAGGAGAGTTGGTTGAGCGTTGTTGTGCACAACTCTTGTTAAGGGCTGGCCCGATTGTCGGGTCCGTGTGTAAGTGGACCTATTCGCGATGCATAAAGACAACTTTGTGCACAAAGGGGTCCACCGAGCTGCACAGCAGCCACTCAGAGGCGTCTATCCCACACCACCCGGAAGCCAAGTCGGATGCTGGCGCATCCGAGTGGGTGAGGAAAAATATGCTTAGAAACAAAACATGCTGTTGGTCTGGTGGATATTCGTAATTTGAACCAGTAACCGCAAGCTAGCCTCCACTTCGGCTATCAGGCTCAACAGAAGAGATTGTGATGGCGCAAGTTTAGGAGCATATGGCCTGCACAAAGCAAAGTAATAGCTCCACTATCAATAATGAGGAGAGGTGGCAGTCTGAAAGTACATAGCCCTGACTTTGCTTTGGGCAGATACGTTATACATATGAGGAAAGACACGTCGGAATCTGGTCAGCACCATATCAAGCGATCGCATTCATGTCTTCCAGGGGAGGAAGATGGGGGCGGAGGGCGGAGAGCGGAGAGCGGAGTGTCTCCAGGATGGGGTACCCTTAAGAGTCTTCACAAAGTTGCGATGGGGTTAGCCCTCGCCTGTCAGTTGTACATACTTGTGCTTGCAAGCGTACTCCGTACTCCGCACTGCTGCAGAACGAAGCATATCCCCACACGGGACTAGCGTCAGCTGTCCAATTGTGCTTCGTTCCATGCGACAGAGTTAGTGTGCAAGGTCGGGCATTCAACGTGCCGTCATCCGTTGTCGGTAGCAGTCACCCTTACGAGTAAGGGAGCAAGATTGGTAGAGGATTGGTAGATGCGATGCTTCGTACAACCATTGCCATGGCTTGGATCAGCAGAGCAACTTCCCCATCCGAGAAATCCTCCCGCCATGTGCAATCCCGATATCCAGAAACGGTGGCGTTGCATTGGTAAGCAGACCCCAAGAAGCCTTAGGAAGGCATCGGAGAAGGGAGAAGCTGGCAAATGAAGACGCTTTCTGATGAGGAGAAAGGAAGCAAGGTACACTGTCGAGAGCCTGTACTCCGTTGGAGTCGGGCTGTTTACATGTACAGAAGTCCGCAAAGGTGTTGCAAATGACCTAGAAACGTATAAAGATACCAAGCCGGATCGTGGAGCCGAGAGAAGTATTCACAAATCAATTGCCTGTTGGTTTCTTTCTGCCAAGGCTCTCATTTTACTTCAGGGCCTTCTGGATTCTGAAGGCCATATACCTTTTGCTTGACATTTTCATGTCATCTATGACATGGTACACTGTTGCGTATATTCATTGATATTAAGCGAGACTGAAAAGAAAAGGATGAGAAACAATAAAGAAGAGAGAATAAAAGGAGGTGAAGTAGCCATATAAACAACTGTTGAGTGCCACATTCAAGTTCATGTCGTTCCCCGACTCATTCATCCACCTACGCTTGGTTGTCTCGTCCAATATCAAACAGTATGATCTAAAAGAATTTTGTGCCATTCACCGGCACACCATCTGTCTCCTACTTTTGCATAACTATCCTCTAAACGGCAATGTATTGGCTTCCAGAAGTTTAATGGATCCATTTCATTCTTAGTTTGCAAACAATCTCCGGACGATAAACTCATGACCTTCGGTTGGAGGCTGTGCTTTTCTCTTTATACCAAGGTCAAGCCGTAACACTCGGCTACTTCATGAATGACAACGGGATTTCTGATCTCGTCATGGGTATTTGCCCAAACGAGTACTAGAGATCTTTCGGTGACCTTCTTTGTTAAGAGAGCTCTTAGCTATTAGCATATATTTATGCTTCCATACTAAAATCAAAGTAGTATAAGTCCAGGTAGTTACGGACGCGACAAGCCGCGAATGAACATAAGTAGAGTACTGGGACTCAAGTGACTTCTGATTGTTACCCTTGGGATAGTTAATCCGTTCACACCCCTTGGCAGATTCACAGCAATTTTAGGCACGCTCGAGGTCCTCTTTTGTAGAGAATAGTTCCGTTTTCACCAGCAATCTCAGCCCGCCCGAGACGAAGGGTGGGTCGATTTGTTTTCACAGCAATTCTAGGCTCGCTCTAGGCTTTCTTCTTTTGTAGAGAATGGTTCCTTTCCGAAATTAAATCTATTGCGAAGTACGTCTAGGGAGAATAAACATACACTTATTTCAGAGCAGAAATAGAGAAAAGAAGCAAAGACACGATAGTTACTTGAATGCAGAAGCGCTCTCTGTTGATTGTTTTATACATGAGCTTATCTTAGCAAAAAACTTCCCTTCTCAAAACACAGCCATTCTCAAGCTTCATAGGCTTCATCCTATATTACAATACAAATTAGGGAATAATCGAAGTATAACATTCATGCCGAAGTCAGAAATTTCCACCCTCTCGCCCTCTCGCCCGCTACCTCAAGGCTCATGATCATCAATCACATCCAAGGCGTCGAAATCCCGGATAACTGGGGCCACGCTGCCGGTGTCGTCGGCATCCCCGCTCAGCAGCGGCCGTTCTGGCCGTCCTGCTTTCCTGCTCTTGCCCTCCTTGTCTCTCCGCCTGCGCCGCTGCTCGTTGCCGCTCCCTTCTGTCGTGTAGTTGCTGTGCGTGTCGTCCGTAGGATCGTCCAGCATTAGAAATCCTCCCGAGGACGGCTTGTCCGGGATGCCGGACAGATCTGGCAGCACTGGTGGGCCGCTGGGCTGGGCCGGGCTGCTGCCGTCCCGGCCGCTGGTTCCGCTGCGGGCCGGCCACTCGACTTCTTCGACCGGCGAAATACCGATGCCCATGCCCATGTTTAGGTTGAGGTTGACGGTGGGGCTGGCGCCGCCGTAGTAGACGCGGCCGCTGGCCTTGGACGAGCGGGCGCCGGCCTTGCGGCCGGACATGGACCCGTGCATGCGCATGCTGGACGTCTCGGACATGGCGCTGCCGCTGGACACGACGCTGGCGGCGCCGCTGTAGGGGGAGGGCGTAAAGGTGCCAAAGGAGCCAAACGGCTGCGCGGGGTAGCCGTCGGGTCCGATGCCGCCGACGGCCGCCGTGGACGCGTTGGACCGGACGGAGCGGGCGCCGCCCATCGGGGCGTGGTAGTGGCTGGCAACGGAGCCGCTGCGGATGGAGAGGCCGTCGGTGGGGGGCGGGCGCGGGAAGTTGTAACCCCCACCGCCGCTGCGGTCGCTGGCGCTGCCCATGATGATGCTGCCGCGGCGGTTGGGGCTGGTGTTGCCGGAGCCGGCGGACGACGCGGCCGAGCTGTCGTTGCCGCTGTTGCCGTTGATCATGGCGTTGGCGAGGTGCCAGGTGCGCGGGACCTGCCAGCAGTGGGACAGCTCGTGGGCGGCCTCGTCGCCGCCCACGAGACCCCCGCCGCCACCGCCCATGCCGCGCCACGGCGGCATCTTGGCGCCCTTGAGCCGCAGCGACAGGTGGTAGGACACGCCGTCGCGGTAGCGCATGTCGGGGGCGTCGACAGAGACCGAGGCCAGCGTCTGCAGCACGCCGTAGACGAGGATCCAGCGGCCGCGGCGCGCCGTGGCCGGGTCGACCTCGCCGACGCGGTCCGTCTTCTCAAACTTGGAGAAGGCGTCGATCAGGTCCGACTGGTTGAACTCGGACCCCAGGATCAGCATGTTGGTCGCCACCGTGTAGGCCAGCTGCACGCGGCGCTCGACGGCGCCCGCCCGCCCGCTGCCGCTGCCGCCGCCGGCAGCGCCAGCCGCCCGCTCTTTTCCTCCTCCTCCTCCGCCGCCGCCGCCGCCGCCGCCGCCGCCGCCGCTTCCACCCATGCTGGGCGGCACCGACTCCGGCACCAGCGGGTACGGGTGCGGAATGTGCGGGAAGCGCAGCTTGTTGTCGAACTCGACCAGCATGTCCGTGATGGGCAGGTCGGCCGTGTCGGCCTCGAAGGCGCGGTTGCCGCTCTCCGACACCAGCATCCACTTGCGGCCCGACCGCGCCTCCGACCCGTCCCACACGATGTCGCGGTCCACCAGATAGTCGTACAGCGCGGCAAAGTCCTTCTGGATTGCCTGCGCCACCGTGCGCGTCAGCCAGATCTCGTCCTCGGGCTCGCCGCCGATCGCCATGCCGGGCGACGTCACCGTCGGCGGCGGCGGCAGCGGCGGCCACCGCCCGTACACGCGCGTGTAGTGGGCCAGCAAAAACTTTTGCAGCCGGTCCGCCGCGCCCTTGGCCGGGCTCGGCAGCACCGGCCCGCTGGAGCTCGCCGTCGTCGCCACCGCCGGCGGCCACATGTCCGTGTACTGGAACTCGGCCAGCCGCTCCTCGGCCGCCTGCACGCGCAGCTGCGTCTCCAGGCTGGCGCGCTCCAGCAGCGCCCGCGTGATGGGCGTCAGGCTCTTGTAGTCGGCGCACGCCTCCAGGTTCGCGTACATGCCCGAGCAGTGCAGAAAGCTCTCGCGCCACCCCTCCTCCCACCGCACGTCGGGGCTCTCGGACCACGCCAGCAGCGACACGGCGCCGTCCGGGTCGTTGCGCACGTCGTCGATGCCCCGCGCCCCCAGGTAGTTGATGATCGTGCCGATGTTGTCCGTCTCCGGCGGCATGTACGACTCCAGCCGCGCGTGCAGGTCCGACAGCGCCTGGTACAGCGACAGACCCACCAGCGACGCGTGGTACAGCAGCGCAAACACGTTGCGCGTCGTGATGTGGTGCCGCAGCTGGTCCACCTTGTTCATGTTGGACGGCGTCGGGAAGTACATCTCGTAGCTGATCTGCCCGTCCGCCTCGCCCAGGCTCGCGTCCTCCGAGATGGGCGGCGTCATCTGCCCGTACCCGCCGTGGCCGTGCCCCCGCCCAAAGTTGTGCGGCCCCAGGTGGTGCTGCGACGGGCCCCCCGGCCCGCCCATGCCGTTCATGTGCCGCTGCAGCATCGGCGGCGCCCCCGCCGGCGACGGCGGCAGCTGGATGTCCTCCTCGGTCGACCCCTCGCGCAGCAGCGTGATGAGGTACCGCGACTCGGTCGCTTCGATGATGTGCGACGACAGCCGGAACGACGGGTTGGGCCGCGGCTGCTGGCCCTTGTGCCCAAAAAACACGAGCACGTCGCCGTTGGGATCCCACAGCTCGGGGTCCTTGCGCAGCTTGTTCCACCGCTGCACGGGCCGCCCGGCGCCGATCCACCGCCGTATGGGAGGCGCATTCGTCGCGGCAGGCGGGAGCGGCGGCAGCTTGCTCGACGGCGGTGGCGACGTGACGCTGCTCGCAATGTCCCACGACTGCTGGTCGCCCAGGGCGGCAAATTGCTGCTGTTGTTGCTGCTGCTGCTGCAGTTGCTGCTGCTGTTGCTGCTGCTGTTGCTGTTGCTGGAGCATCATCTGGTGTTGCAGGTAGTGCTGCGAAGTCATGTCTCGCGGGTCGGTGGGGAGATCCAGGTCGCTGCCGCCTGCGATGACGCCCATGGGCGGCCGCACTGTCGCGGAGGACTGCGGCCGCGGCTCGGCGGCCTTCTCCTCGTTGTTTTTGTTCTTCTTTCCAAAGGTAAATGCCTTCACGAGCCCCCGGCGCACGCCTTCGCTCCTCTTGTCGACTACAGACCGGAGGCCCGATTTTTCTATGCCGGATACGTCTTCCGTCCGAATGACCGGGCGGCGCGCCCGCGCATAGGCGAAATCATCCAGAGGCCGCGGGTAGTGGGACCCGGCCTCTCTACGGCCGTCTACGCTGCCGCCGCTCTGGCTGCCCGAGCTGTTGTTTCCATATCCGTGCTGTCCTAAGTTTAGAGGCTCGTTTTCCCGAATTGGCTCCGAGAACTTGAGAAGCCGCGCGTTTGTGGTGCCGATGCCAGTGTCCTGCCTCGGCGGCATGGAAAAGTCGCTGATGGTCGCATTGTCATCGGAGCTGGTGGTCGACTTGGCCCGACCGCGCGCCGCGCTCTTGTCTGAAGCTTTTGTTTCGGTGATCTTCTTCCGAACGTATGCGCTTCTTCCCGACATTGTGGCAGACTACACGCCACCTCCTCGGAGAGACGAAACGGCGCAAGTGAAAAGTGAGAAACTGAAAAAATACAAAACAGAGCCAAATTCAGTCTCCGAGACTGTCTTTGGCGATAGCAGATGTGTTGACCGTGCTGCTTCAGGTCGCTCGGAGGTTTCCGGTGGTGAAGTGAATGCGTCAGTTCCGTAGGTCAAGGCTGGATTAAAAAAGCTGACAGCCGGCCATCGTCGTCTGTGATAGTGAAGCGGCAGGTGGCACGAGCAATCAGTGGCTCTGGTGCCACTGGTCAGCAATGCTGGTTCGAAAGAACAAAGAGAAACCGGAGTGCGACCAAGAGTCCAAGGCTCTGGTATATTAAGTCAAAGCCAAGATGATAGAACAGAACAAACCATAGCGGGGGTATATAGGATATAAGTGTGTGTGGGGGGGGGGGGGGGGGGGGGAGAGAAGAAGAAGAGTGGTCCTCTTGGAGAGCTGAGAAGAGAGGATGATGGAACGGGGCTAGTGTTCATGCAGTTACTATAAGTTAAGTGATCTGATGAAGAAACAAAACACTACGACTACAGATACGTACAAGTACGGGGTTTACACAACGTACACTCCCCTAGTCTAGCCAGGGGCTGACCTACATACGTTCCTCGAAGACGGCTGCGCCGTTTTTTCGCTAAGAAAATTATGTATTGGTTTTCTTTTTTTTTCTTTCTCAACTTTAGGGTGGTAATAGACCTCACAAACTACACGACCAGCTGAAGGGACCAGGGGTGTACATCAGGATCAGAGAATCAGAGAAAAAGCGGCAATCTGAAATCAGGGGTTTGTGCTAATTCTTTCTTGTCCCATGGACCAGAAGGTGAAGGTTATACATATACTAAGCACTAGTTGCAACGGCTGGCGGTGATGAGCAGCAGTGACAGGGCAAAGCTCTGTCTTCCAGCTGCACGAGTCTTGGCATACATGGTAGTATTTCCTGCTGTATGTACAGAGTAATCCTCCGCCGTATCATGTCGATGAGGTTGCTGTTTTCACCCTTGTCACAGGCCTGGCCTGTTGACAGTCGGCGTCTCTTTTGTCTTTTGATCCAATTGCACACAGAGACGACCTGGGAAAAGAGAAAAAGTGAAAAAGAGAGAAAAGAAATACGAAATTAATATGGACCGACAGACATAGAGGGAAGCTCGCTAACATTGTCGTGCTGCATCAGAGCACTTGCTCCCCAGCACAGGTGTGGTTGCGTAGCGTTGAGTGCTTTGCTGGAGACGGCTCATCGGTACTATTTATCTACATCAGGCAGCTCTTGACGCATTATGTGGAAGTACTAGTAGCTGCAGTTCCACTATCGAAATCTCATAAGACAGGGGTTAGGGTTCATTGAAAGTGGTCGCGCAGGTACACGAGTACGAGATGTATTTGACGACAAGTTAATGCATCTGTCGAGTTGACAG
Organism: Hawksworthiomyces lignivorus; assembly: GCA_002917075.1. Taxonomy (NCBI): domain Eukaryota; kingdom Fungi; phylum Ascomycota; class Sordariomycetes; order Ophiostomatales; family Ophiostomataceae; genus Hawksworthiomyces; species Hawksworthiomyces lignivorus. The sequence continues at coordinate 409,275 of NTMA01000010.1, read as the reverse complement.
TCTGATCGGTGGCAAATAACAGTCCGTAGGCATGTCAGCTTCGGCAGTGGAGAGGATGATATGGAGTCTAGGAGACGCGGATATGAAATATTTTCTTTTTGACACGAGGCGGGCGACGACCGAAAGGAGAAGAGGAGGGGGGCGTGTGTGGACAACTGGAATGTCTTGTAAAAGGCGACGGACGAGCCACCAGAGTAGAACGCCTCTCTTTGCCAGAGCCAGATAATGACGAGACGCTTGACCACCTCCTAAGCTTTCTTTTGCATGGAGACTGACACCTTTTAGGTCCATTTCACACATTAATGTGCCTTACGCGTGTGCGTAAGTGCGGCACCTACTCCGTATTGAGCAGGCGAGACAGGGAAACATATTCTTGTGAAGAGAGACCATGACAGCTTTCGGCAAAATATTGGCAAGGGGATGTAACCGGACGCCCGCCGCGCAGGGCAGATATCGTTATATTTGATGCCTTTTGGTAAGCCCTTGACTAATGCAGGCGGAAGATTAAGCATAGTAGAGAGTATGATGTGAGAAAATAGCTGTCCCGGGCCAGAAGAGATGAAGCGGAAACAATATGCTTAAGCACAAGATCACGGAGAAGGTAGCAGACAAATCCAACTTAGGAAAACGAAGATGCTCAACTGCAACCTGGTATGTAGCTGGTTTCTTGAATCGCGCACAGTCGGTAAGAAAGAAGAGAGATGTTTGAGACATTAGACACACACACAAACACGCACACACGCACACGACGCACGTATCTACCAACCCACCGTGCCACCATCTCGCTCCAATGCGGATTAGAGGGCCGTACCATGGGAAAGCTCTCTCTCTCTGTTGCATCCATACCTTCGCCTGCGTTGCAGCACACCTACATAAGTCGCACGTCTACAGATAGCCTCTCATGGAGAAACGGGGAACCAGGAGGTTGCAACGTTCGGGAACTCTGCTAGCTTTAGCGTCATTCACTTTTCGCCCTAGACAGGGGGGTGGTTTGCGATAAGGACTGCAGAACAGCTGGATTTGACCAATACCAAATGGTCTGCCTGCTTGTCCAATTCGAAGCCGTAATCAGCTTCAGTCCACTGAGCCACCAGAATCCACCCCTGGCAGCCTTGCTCATTGGCCGATGATAATGGAAATTCTTCCCCATCAGAACGACTTCGCCTAGTGGGCAGCCCAGCTTTTTTGGTGAAAGATGTTAATCATTGCTTGTAGTCAACGGCCAATCCGCCTCTAAATTCTATCTCTGAGGACACTTTCTCATTCTAGCGAGGGACGAGCCACACCCCTTTCGAGACGGACTGCGCAATATTGCCTCTTTTTCCCTCTCGTCTCTCCCAATTCCCGTCATCTAAACCGCAGCTAGGTCATATGTCAAAGTCAACAAAGCAAGAAAAACGGCACGCGGCCCTCCCCGTTCTTGCGATTAGTGCCAGTAGGCTTCTGGCTTGGTACGGAAAATTCTTTGCTCAGTGGTATCGGTTATTTTTTTGTGTGTCTTGTTTTATTGGGATCCAAGACAAGGAGTCCCCGATAACACCGACTTTATTAGATTATGATATAGCAATATTTAAAATGAGACCTGTACGCGAAAGGCAGTTTGGTAATATATGCACATATCCTTTGAGGAAAAGGATACGCGTAAAAGGTGATTTCCCCCCCACCTAGTACGTTTAGAAGTATGTATATAAAGAAATGAAGATAGCGAGTGCTCAGAGCAGACTCGTATCTTGAATAATATGGACTGGACAAATATGGAAAGATGCGCGGCACTGTTCCGCTTGAAAGGAAATGTTTTCTGTCCCACACTTGTAGTTCATCGTAAGCCTTAGAGGCTCGTCTTGCAAAGTGGTACTAATTCAGTGTTTCGTTACAGACAAACCTGGTTTCTTTACTGCTTATTTGTTTCGTCTGACGCATCCCTAATACAAGATTGGTACCCTCGGTCAGATACCTGAAAAGTTCCATATATCCTCGAAAGTCCAATATTAGACCAACAGGGTAAAGCATCTATGCTTAGTAGCGGTATGGAAAAGAAACTATACCATAAAACAGGGGTAGTTTTTAAAAACAAATAATATGAGAAAGAGAGAGTGAGAGACTCTCCAATAAGTAATAGCAAGAAAAGGATCTAGCTACGAATTCAAAGATGCAGAGTGAGAGGGGGTGAGAAGACAGTGATATCCCCTGCATCAAAACTAACAACCGTGAGAGACATGAAGAGTACGACCGTTGGCTGTAGTTTGCTAGAGGTTTAGGATGCTCTCCGCCCAGAAGAGGATGTAGCTCGTGAGAACTGAGGGGCGTCTTGAAGAGGATCCATCGCGGACATGGGCGTCAGCCTTTCCAGGCCTGGCGGACGGACGAAGAGGAGATGCCAAGGGCAAACCCCTGGGAAGAGAGGCGGGCTCTGGCGATGCCAGTTCCCACTCGAGCAGGGCCTCTATCGTATCGGAAGGCTCGCTCTGCCACGGCAGACAGGCATGCCTTTTGGTTGGAGAATCTGGGCTCTCGTTTCCGTCTGCGCCTATCTGTTGATATGCTGCATATTTTTCCCAGGATGTTCCTGAGAGGCGTGGCCCGGCCCCGCCGATCCTCACCGAATCGAGGAGGACTGAAGGAGCGTAAACCTTCGTCCGCGGCCGTGCTCGCAGGTAGCACGAGGGCGACGGCTGCGCGACTAATAAAAGATAGAGGGATGGATGGCACGGCCTCCAACTCTAAAATCAAGCAAACGCAAAAAAAATTGTTAAAGGAGAAGAGTGCCACAACGCCTCTCAGGGGAACTTAGAGCAGATCTTTCCAGCAGACGGGATGACCGAGCTCCTGCAGCTGGTCGTGGCTTGATAGAGTTCTTAGCTGTGTGGCTCTCATCGATTAGGCTGAGCGTATATTGCTCGACATGTATGATGTATGTGGGCCTCTTGTGTTTTTTTTTACCTCTCATCCGTGGTGATGGTTTTTTTTCTTCTTCCGTGCACGCGGACGGCGAGCGGGCGTGAGGGCAGCACTGTCATTTCTCTCTTTCCATGCCTCCAACTCTATTACCCCGGCTCCCTCTATAGATCTCGTGGCCCGTGTTGGAGGAAACGTGCACTCCCCAATTTGGCTCGGTGAGGTTTTGCCAACCCGCACGTTGATGAAAACGAAACCACATGTACGCCAGATACGACGTGCTGGCTGTTATTACGACGTACCAGCCTGCAAAGCATGCAGCAAGCGCTAAGGGAAAAGGCCTCACTCAGCTATATCAGTTCCTTTTATTTAACTCACTTGTGGCTGGTTGGTGGTGTGGGTGACTGAAATCAAGTTGAACACGATGTTGATCTTGTTTACTTGCCCTCTTTTTCCCGTCCTGCATCTGTCTAAATACGCCTTTGTAGGGTAACATTGCGCCTCAGTAGATGATAATTACGACTTTCCCTGTACAAATCATTCCTAGTACATGCCGCAATATGAAACGCCATTTGATACACACAAACACATACGTGCAAAAATGAAAAACAAAAAAAGAAACATTACAGAGCCTCGATGGCGCGCAGCAGCACCTGCATACTGCGCTCGCTCATGTCGCCATCGCCGGCGGGGCTCTCGCCTGCGCCAGTGCCTTCGCGCAGCAGGGCGGCCACGTCGCTGAGCACGCCCAGGGGGATGTAGCAGCCGGTTTTGGCGCGGTCGAGGCTGTCCTTGAGGCGGCTGGTGTGCTCCCACTCGCGGGCGGCGACCTCGGCGTCCTCGACGACGCGGGGCGGGATGCCGCACATGGAGGCGCAGTGCATGCCAAAAGAACCCTCGGCGACGCCGTCCTCGAGGCGGTACAAGAAGGTGACGCGGCGGTTCTCGTCGTCGACGTGGATCTGCATGCGCTTAGCGCGAATCTCGGGGTGGTTCTCAAACTCGGTGGCCAGCGAGTGGTAGTGGGTGGCAAAGAAGCCGACGCAGCCGATGTGGCTGGCCACGTGGTGAAGGACCGCCTGGGCGACGGCCACGCCGTCGTACGAGGAGGTGCCGCGGCCCAGCTCGTCGAGGATGACCAGCGACCGCGGCGTGGCCTCGGCCAGGATCTTCTTGGTCTCGGACAGCTCGACAAAGAAGGTCGACTGTGCCGCAAAGATGTTGTCGTTGGCGCCCAGGCGCGACATGATGCGGTCGACGGGCGTCAGCCGCGAAGACACGGCCGGCACGTAGCAACCGATCTGGGCCATGATGACGGCAATGCAAGACTAGTAGCGGTTGTGTCAGTAAACGAAGATAAAAAAGCAACTACTTGTGAGGCATCGGACACGTCCGCCCACTATTTTTAAACTTACCATGCGTAGAATGGTCGACTTGCCCGCTGCGTTGGCACCGGTGAGCAGGTTGATCTTGGCAGACTCGCCGCCGAGGCGGATGTCGTTTGGAATAAAGTCGTCGACGGCGTTGAGCATGCAGGGGTGGCGCAGCTCCTCGAACTCGACGACGCTCCGCTCCTCGTCGACAAAGACGGGCCGGCAGCTGGGCTGGCCCAGCGACGAGGACACCTTGGCGAGGCCGATGAGGCAGTCGAGGTTGGCGACGATGCGCGTGGCCTCCTGCCAGATCTCCGAGTCGGCGTCGAAGCGCTGGAAGAAGCGCTGGGCCACATCGCGCGTCATCTGCGAGTGCATCTCTTCGGCCTCCTGGAGCTCGCGCACGAGCTCGTCCAACTCCCGGAAGTAGTAGCGGCGGACGCTGTTGGTAGCTGACATCTGCCGCCAGGACTTGGGCACCTTGACTGCCTTGGGCACCTCCACCTGGTAGATCTCCTTGCCGACGTCGGTGAACTTGAGGCCGCGGCAGCTCAGCTCGGACTTCTGCCGGTCGAGGAGGGAGTGCAGCTCGCCCTTGATGCGCTCGATGTTATCGGCGCTCTCGTCAAAGTCCTCGTCGATGCCCCGCTCCGGGATCAGGACCTTGTCGTCTCTCGCCTTCTTGCGGTTGAACGCCGTCTTCCAGTAGCCAAGAGGCTCTCGGAGGTCGGGCATGGCCGACAGGAGGCGGTCGACGAGGCCGTTGCCGCCGCTGAAGGCGCGGAGGAGGCTGATGGTGTACTCTATCTGCTCGTAGCCTTCTAGGACGCGGACAAAGTCGGCGGGCCGGCAGGCGCCGGCGTGGATGCGGGAGCCCAGGCGCTCCAGGTCGGGCATCTTGGTCATCTCGGACGAGAACTGGTCGCGGAGGCCGCGGTCGGCATTCAGCATGTCCACGGCGTCAAGTCGCTCGTTGATCTTCCTGATGTTGCACAGCGGGTGGCACACCCACTGGCGGAACAGACGCTTGCCAAACGGCGTGATACACCGGTTGAGAAGGTTGAACAGGGTGCCTTCGGGCCCTCCGTTGACCGAGTTGGCAAAGATCTCGAGGTTGATGAGGGTCTGGCCGTCGAGGATCAGCGTCCCGTCGCGGTGGATGGGGCTGTACCACTCGAAACTGGACTGGGTCAGGAGGTTCTGCTCGAGCTTGAGGCCGCGCAGATAGTTGACCAGGGCGCCAAAGGCCGACATCAAGTAGGGCTTGTCGCGCACCTCGGCCAGCTTCTTGGGCCAGTCGCCGCTGGAGCCGTTCCCGCCGGCAAAGTAGTTGCCGCACTCGAGCTCGCGCCGCGTGGTCTCGGCGTCCCAGAACTCGGAGCCCGACTTCCGGTAGTTCCAGATGGTCATGGGCGACGTGTTGTTCTTGAGGATGCGGAGCGCCTTGGTGGACAGGTGCGACTTTTCCAGGAGCAGCTCCTGGGGGGAGGTCTGGGCGATGAACGTCTCAAACTTGGTGAGCTCGACGTCGTCCTCGAACTCGGAAAAGTAGAACTGGCCGGTCGCGGCATCAACAAAGGCGACGCCGAACACAGGCATATCGTCGACAACTGTCTCCTTGATGGCAGCACAGAAGGTAGCCATGTCATCCTGCAGCATGCTGCCGTCAACGAGGGTGCCCCGCGTGAGAACGCAGGCAAGCTCGCGGCGGATGATCTTGTCCTGCTTGCCCTTGGGGGTAGACGTGCCGCGCTCGCGCATCTCCTTGCCCAGGGCGGACTCCATCTGGTCAACGCGGGCTACCTTGTAGCCCTTGGCCACAAACTGGTTGACCCACATGTCGAGCGAGCCTTCGGGGACGCCGACCATGCGCATGTTGACGCGGTCCGTAAGCTTGAGGTCAAACAGCTGGTGGCCGATGGTGGCGTCATTCTCGTAGAGTTCGTAGAACTTGCCCTTTTTGAAAAAGACGACAGTGCCCCACAGCTTCTGCTTGATCTCCCAGTACTGCCTCTCAAAGGCGGAAAATTTGTTCCATGCGTTTGGTGGAACGAAGACGGTGGACTTGTCAAAGTCGGGGTCGCCCGGCTTGTTGCGGTTGATGTCCTGGATATTGGCGAGCCACGTGTAGCGCTCTTCCGGCTCTCTGGTATAGGCCTTCTCCTTGGCCTTGGGGTTGGAGGCTTTTGGTGTGGCCGACGGGCGGCCGGCGGTCGACGACCGCGCCTCCGAGGGCTGGATGTTATCTGGGTCGAAACGCCACTTCTGCGCAGTAGAGGTCGTCGGGAGCTCGTCGAACAATCCCTCATCGACGTCGTCAAACTCGTCGTCCTTGGCACGCGTCGGTGACGGCGTGGGACGCTTTCGAGCTGCCTCGGACTTGGCGGGACGCTTTCTCTTCTTGGATCTTGATGGGGCATCTGAGTCGTCCGAGACGACAAAGTCGGCCATTTCATCTAGAGGCGTATAGTTAGCATATTGACCATTCGACACGAGCAAAGGCCAGGACGTAGCAAGCATACCATCATCGTCTGCAGCGCCGCCATCTCCGCCGGATGCATAATCCTCATCGTCGTCATCGTCGCCAACTGCAGCACGGGCCCGACTCCGGTGGCGCTGTCGGTTGGTCCGCATGGTTACAAAGACGTCCTCATCTTCGTCAGACGACTCGGCGTAGTTGACAGCCTTTCTGGCCTGTGGAAGCAGTTAGATTATGATGGATTTTGGTAGCGCGGAGAGTCATAGGGGGAATTCACGAACCTTGCGCGTCGGGCTGCTGCTTGGGATGGCCAGGCGTGCGGCGGCCTTCTGGACGGTCTCAGCAGGTGATGCAGGTGTCAATGGAGACGGCAGGGCGTTCTTCAGTACCTTGGTCGAGGAGCCGCGGTAGCTGTTGGCGTTCTCCTGGGAGCTCGGCGGCTCGGCAGGGTCACTGCTGGGAACAGGCGTGATCTGCGAGGCCGGGACGGCGATACGCGCGTTGGCCTTGGTCTCCCGCAAGCACGGGGAAGAAAGCGTGGTGCTCTCAGCGTCGCCATCGCCGCTGCTGCCGCGGGCCTTTGTCGTGGAAGCACGGACGGTGGAGGGCGTCTTGGCAGTAGGCGTCTTGGAGAAGAAGCCGAGAATGCTCTGCTGCTTGCCGGTAGACTGGGCAGGTTTGCGGACACTTGGCCTGGCCGGCGTGCGGGCATCTGTTGCTGATCTGTCCGCCATTGCGGGCGAGAAAAATGAAGGGAGGAGAAAGGAAGAAAGACAGAAAAACAGAATCAACAAGAGGACCAGACAGAGATGGAAGCTCCCCAGCCGAGACAAGACAATTAGAGGAAAAGAAAGAATTGGAAGAATTGGAAGAAGGAGAGCTCTGATAGAACAGCAACTTCACAGCAAGATCAATAAATGAAAGGAAGTATTCATGCAGAACCAAACATTGGTCAATGAGAAGAAAGATAGCGACGGGATTTCTGGGGGAGCTAGAAGGCAATTTAAAGAGGAGCTGTCCCCCCAGAAAACACGACGCGCTCTGGAGATGGCGATAAGCCGTGAAAGCTGAGAAAGACGCGGATGCCGCGTCTGTTCGCGTCGGCAGGGTTCCCACAGAAAGAGCGACAGGGCCAGGGCCACTGAAACCAGGTTGGCGGGCAGTCACATGAGGCGGGTCAAGGTTTAATAGGGGCCAAGAGGATCCCCAAGGAAGGACCCCCACTATTACTGAGCATAGGGCTAATACAGTATGTACTCTGTGTAATTGCAATACCGCTAAACTACAGCGCACTGACGGCACTCCCTGGGCACTTTCTGGCTATGCACCAATCGGGTGCTGGTCCATTGTCTTACTGCTGAAGCTTTGGCACATGCACAGCTGTTCCTGTGAACAAGCCACCACAACCACCCAAACCACGTCCAGGCAACGACATCGTCATCTGAGCAAAAGCAGAAGCCTGCAGGGATTCCAAGCGACAGCTTGCTCTCTATGAACGCCTCTTCCTAGTCTAGCTCGTTTTATGGCGTGTATTCGGGATATCTGCGTCGACAAGGTACAGCGGGAGCTGTGATTCTCCTCTGCTGTTTCTGCAGCAGTTTCTACTACCACAGAGAGGCGAGGCTCCATCACAGCTGTCACAGTCGTCATCTTTGCTCTCTTCATCTGCCCTCTTTGCTTCTGGGTTTCTTGGTGCATCGGGCATGATGACCTCAAATTCTACTTTTCTCTCTCGCTTCTCCCTGTCCCGGGGGGACGCATCGACTGTTCTGCCGCTGCACATAAACTCGCGCCAGGCTCTTCGGCACAAGCCCAGCGAGTATGATCTCGCCGAGCTGTCACCGCGAGCAGAGCAGTCTCTGCTTTTGTCTTCCGATCCTGAACCGGCATTCTTTCCAGAGCTCGCAAAATCTACAAGCCCGCCTTCTATTTCATTGTTCTCGCGAGACAGGTCGTCTTCTTCCCGTGCGTCTCCCAGCCGGGCCGACCATGAGCAGTCACTGTCGCCATCACCGCCGTCTACGCGAAAGAAGCCGCGGGTGCTCTTCGCCGGCCCGCCGCCTCCTATAGCCACGTCTATGCTGATGTACCGAGACGTGGAGGACCGCGGTGGAGCGGATCCGCGGAGCCAGCCGCGGACGAGGCAGGCCGACAACGCACGGCCTGGCGGCATCGTTCTCTTTGCCCAGCGCTCTCCGGCTGGCAGCAGCCGACGCGGCCACGCGTCCGCCCCGCTCGACGGAGACTCGACGTGGGCCGCGCTGCAGCGGCGAGAGCGGGCGATCCAGAAAGAGATCCAGGGCTTTCTGGACGTCCAGTCGGCGGGGCTGTCGGCTGGGCTGGGCCGCGGCCCGCTGAACCCGAGCCCGAGCCCGAGCCCGAGCGCTGGCCCGTCGAGCGACGACGGCTGGCGCGGGGGGGCCAGCGACAGCGGCCGAGAGAGCCAGGGCCGGAGCCGCAGCAACACGCCGACGGTGTCGTCGAGCGGCGGCGGCCGCCACCGGGGCGACCGGCTGCTACAGATGCCGCTGCCGGCAGAAGACCGGGCGACGGGCGTCGTGCCGGTGCGGCAGCCGCGGCCGCGCAAGCTGGGGCTGCGCGGGGCGCGGGCGGGCTTGGCGCGCAGCATCGCGCTGCTGGCGGCGGTCAAGGAGGAGGAGGCGGCGTCGCTGGACGCGGCGCTGCAGGCGCGGAAGGCGGCGCTGTCGCACCTGCGGGCGCTGGCGGGGCGGCAGGGCGACCTGGCGGCGGCGCTGCGGGCGCTGGAGGCGGACGACGATGGCGACGAGGAGGAGTACAGCGAAGAGGCGGACGAGGCGGGGACCCGCCACGGCCACCACAACCGCCACGACCTAAACGACGACCGCAGCAGCACGCGGTCACTGACGCGCGGGCTGCGGGCCCTGCAGGCGGCGCACGCGCGCACGACGCGGCAGATTGCGGACCTGGAGGCGCAGCTGGCGGCGGCGCGCGCACGCAAGCGCAGCCTGGAGGCGCGGCTAGACGACGCGGCCAGCCGGCGCGAGGCCGGCCTGAGCGGCTACCGCGGTGCGCTGCGGGACGTCGAGGCGCAGCTGGCCGCCGTTTTGCGGCGGCCGCCGGTGCAGCCGCTGGATGTCGACGCCCTCGAAGCCGCCGGCGGTGAAACCACCGCCGCCGCCGCCGCCTCCTCGTCGCCCGGCGGAGTCGAGTTCCTGCGCCTGCGGCCCGAGCGCCGCACCGCCGACATGGCCCGCGCCTGGTGGGAGGCCGAGGTCGAGCTGCTGGCGCAGCGCAAGCGCGGCGTCGACGCCGAGCGCGCCGCCCTCGACGAGGGCGGCGCCGTCTGGCGCGACGCCGTGCAGCTCGTCTCGGCCTTTGAGGCGGATCTGCGCCGCGAGATGAAGGCGGACGGCGCAGACGACCAAGACGGCGCGAACCCTTCTGCAAAGGGCAAGGGCCCTGCCCCGGCGCCCCAGGACGCCATGCGCGCCCAGCTCGCCAAGATGGACGCCGTCATCGCCGGCCTGCAGCGCCACCTGCAGATCGCCGAGCGCAAGCGCTGGAACCTGCTCCTCTGCGCCGTCGGCGCCGAGCTCGAGGCCTTCCGCGAGGCCCGCGACATGCTGCAGGCGGCGCTGCGCGACGCCGGCTGGGACGTCGACGACGGCGCGGGCAGTGGCGGTGCTGGCGGTGGCAGCGTCAGCGTCAACGTTATCGACTACGACGACGACGCGTCCGCCACGCCGCGGCTGGCCCGCTCCGCCAGCGACGCCCTCACGTTCCAGACCGCCGCGTCCACCGCCTCGATCGCCCCCGCAAAACTCGTCGACGTCGGCGTACCGGAAGCCGGCCCGCCAGACGACCACAACACCACGTCAGAGAGCGAAGACAACGACGTGCCGCCGGAGCTACTCGTCACACACCACGATGACGATGACGACGACCACGACGGTGATGCGGGCCACGGAAACCACTACGGCCAGCTCGAGCACGAACATGGGCACGAGCACGACAGGGACGACGCCAGCGAGAACGAGGTGCCTCTGGAGTTTCTCTCCGAGCAGTAGATGGGCGGTCCGCTACGGGCCTCAGGAGCCAAGGACGATGCGGCTTCCGCTGGTGCAGCTTTAATCTTCCATTATCTTTTTGGGATTCTTTTCATAATTACAGAATGGCGTTTGATGGCGCATTGGCTTGGGATATCCGTGCTGGTCTACGATTCGCACATGAGTCGAGACGCATGGAGAGATGCTTCTGACACACTACATAGATCCTCATTGCATCAAAGGTGTCTTTTCTTGTTTTCGCTTAGAGCGTGCAATATACCAAGTTGAGTTTGAGAAATAAAGTAGTTTTGTAAGTCTCTAGAGTAGTTCTTGGAAGCACGTGCTTGTACGCGTACGGAGAATAGATCCCGACCATGGTTTTCACGTGGTAGCATATCATAATAACACTGTAATTTTTAAATTAACAATGATAAGAGAAAAGTAAAAGAAAAGAAAATAATAGGGAAAAAAAGGAAACAGGGCTTCAGCTCCATCTTCGTCCCGGCTGCTGCTCGGCAAACCACGCCCCGGCTTTTTTCTAGCCTCTACCTCTACCGCCCCATATGCCCGAAGAGCTCGCGCTCCACTGGACGAAAAGGCAGTGAACGACCTTTTTGTGCAAAATGGCCCGCCAGCTGGACAGCACCTCAACTTTCCCGTCTTGCTCTTCTCTGCTGTTCTTTTTTAATGTTTAACAAATCAAGGGTGTCTGCTTCCCCTCTTAACACCCAGTCTCGGCCTATGCTTTCGTTTCGGCTTATGGTTAAGCTTCTTTATTTATTTATTTTTTTTTTTTATATTCTCAGAGGTTCTTGCTTGGGTACAGGTGAGAGATACCAACAGAGGGAAGGTCTAAGCACCCAAACAGAATCCCTGAAGCGACATAGAAATATAGACAGCGAAAAACGCCTGCGGGATTGAATAAACCCATACACCTTTACATGACCCGTGGCCGGGGAAAAGGGCAAAAGAAGAAGAGAAGTATACCCAACCGGAACGGAGAAGAGAGCACCATAAAAAAGCCAAACAAAGAAAAGCATGCAGACAAGAACAAGACAAGGAGGACATTTCCAACGTTCCGTCATCAAAATTCATTTCCTGATGTCCAAGGGGACAGGCCAAGGCCTCACGTTGCACCGCACATACCGCGGCGTCTTTCTTTTCTCCCTAGAGTCTCTGGGCAACGCTGCGCTGCGCACAAAGCTCATCGTGTCCGCTCAAACCAGCCGCTGGAGCCAGCCAGCGCCACGGACTGATCCATGACCCATTCGCCGACGCCCAGGTACTTCTCGATCCATTTGCCGACTTCTTTGTTGTCACCAGCGACCTTCTCTGTCTTGATACTGGGTCTAGGAGAATCCCCCGAAAACAAACAGCCAGGGGGGCATCCGTTAGCAAGAGGAACAAAAAAAGAAACCAGAAACCAGAAATCGTCCGGGTCGGGAGCGTCCGTGTGCTCTCTCCACAAAGATAAGGTGATGATTATCGCTTACGTTAAGCCGGTCGAGCGCTTCATGCCAGCCAGGAAGGCGGAGACTAGACAAATGTGAGTACGTCTTCTTCCCTCCCGTTTGTATTAATAAAAGGAAAAAAAAAAAAAGGGGAGGGAACACCTACTCAGTACTGCATCAAATGCATAGTGGGTGAGGCGGCCGAGCTTCGACCACAGACCAAACGTCAGTAAGTTGAGGAACTAAAGAGGAGGAGAGGCGGCGGTGGGGAGAGAAGGCGGCATGGTTTCGAGTTTAGATTCCAGCAAAGCTTTCTATAAGGCTCTCCGGGGGAAAGGGGGGAAGGAGAGCCGGCGAGACATTGTCTCCGCAGAGGAGAGGGCGCAAAAACTCACCACCATTTTGGCGACAGGAATGAAGGAAAACGGATGCGTCTTGGAAGAGAAAGACGAAATCGGAGAGAGTCGGTGAGGCAAGAAAGTCAAAGCCTCGCGGGATGCTGGAGCGGATATGCAAGCGGATGTCTAAACGGAATTTCCAAGTGGATTTTCTGGCGAGATCTGTCTCTCTCTGAATCGTGCAGGCGGTCAAGATCGTGACAGTGTTCCTTTTGTGTGTCTTCCTATTTCGGGTGGTGTTTTTTTTCTGCCCTTTTTATTTGTCGGTCAAGGCACGATTGCGTTGCGTTGTGCTTTTGATCGGAAAAGAGAGGAGAAAAGAGAGGGAGAAGGCGGAAGAGGGGAGGAGGCAGCCACTATAATTCTCGGCACGAGATAATCGTCCCCAACCAACCAAGACCCCGGCATGAAGTCTTCTTACTGGCCCTACTGGACCCTGCTGGACCCTACTGGACCTAATGGACCACCTGGACATACTGGACATATACTGGACACATTGGGCCTGCTGGACCTATTGGACTGCTGGACCTGCTAGGCTGCTGGGTCCAATGGTGGCGCCATGGGCTCGCGTGGCTGGGAGCAAAAACCGAAGGTGGCGGGTGAAGAGCTCCACGCTTTTGCACGTGATGGTACGAGGAAAATCGTATTATCTAATAATTTACCCCACCATACACCAACGCTCCTTATCAGCTAGCTATCGACAGAGCAGGAAAGCACCCACTCGTCCGCGCATGCGCTGAGGGGAGGGACCCCCAACGACCCCTCAGTCCCCCAGATGAACAGTGCGCCAGAAAAAAAGCAGTTGATCTGCCCTGCCCATCCCTGCTCAACGGCTGATTTTGGTCAGTCGCCAATACGACCGGTGGGCCAGCTCAAGTGTTTTATGGCTCCATGACCACTCTACTGGTCACAAGTTTCGAAATGAGAAACAACAAGTGAAAGCCTCTCTTGGCGAGCACGCACCAGAGACGGCAGAAAAGGAGAGAGAGGCGAGGAAGGCGTGGAAGGCTGCACCATTCCTCGTGCGGCGCAGGTAGACGGGCACCCTCACTGCACATGTCTTTTCTCTGCCTATGCCAGCGAAGAAAAAAAAAACATGCACGGCTGGGTCCTTATCGCGATTCACCCGCCCTTACGTTACGCGCAGTGCACTAAATTTCGTGGGACCGCCGGTAGAGACACGCCCTATCCCGCTTTAGGACCTGCTAGCCACTGAGGGGTTATTATTTTCGCCGCGTTTTCCAGCGAGGTGCCGCGATTTGCTCTCTCTGCCCACTGCTGCTCATTCTGTTATATCACGTCTCATGTATAGCACAGCATCAGCGGCTTACGTCGGTGTCCGCTGGCGTGGTTGGCTGGTCGGACCTCCTGCGTTATAGCACACAAGTCAGTGTTACAAGCAGCCTTGGCGAGAGGTACCAGGGTCCCCCAAAAAATCAAAAATAAAATCATGAAAGCAAGCAGACTGGAATTGGGAGACGAGCTCAGTGGCTGCCCAATGGGGGGCAGAAGTGGTTGGAGGGGCAGAGACGAAGAAGTAGTAGGCCGACACGATGGAGACAAGATGGAGGTGAGCAAGAAAGAAAAAGAGACAAAGAAGAGGTTGAGCCCCGTCCGAAGTCGAAAGGGCAAGGGGAATTACAAGGAAACAAACAGCTATTAGCAAGCTGCTAATTGGGGAAATTGGGGAGGGGAATGAGAATGAGAGAGTGAGAGAGAGACAGAGAGACAGAGAGACATTTTGTTGAACTGAGGCACTTTTTTTTTTTTTTTTTTCCTCTCTATTTTTGCCTTGCCCAAGCCAAGTACGAGTTACTTGATTTTTTATCCCTCCCCCAAGGCCATTTTTAAATTTTCTCGCCTTATATTCACGCGTATCGTGTTTCGTATATTTAATTTCTCCTTCTGCTTCAGATCTCTCTTCTCTTTTAAAAACCTCTTCATTTCTTTCTTGCAATCCTTGCAATTCTAGCAATTCTCACAATCCAAACAAATCGCCCTTTGTCTACCCCCCTCCCAGCTCTGCTTCACCCACGCAGCTACAGGTTAGCTAGCTTCTTCCAGCGGTGTGGATCTTGTTGTGATTAACTAACCCCTCCGTCATCGACCTTTTTTTTTAATGGGACAGAAAAAGACGGCAAGTCAGGAAAAAAAACAGCTCAGCAGAAAATCTTCTCTCTCCTAAGCAAACAAGGAGAAGAAGGTCAAACAGAAAAAAAAATACCAACTGCAAAAGCCAAGCCATCCCTCTCTCTATCTCTCTCCCTCCAAGCTTCTATCCAAAAAAAAAGAAAGCAGCTCTGCTCCTCATTCGCAATGGCTCACACTGCTCTTGACCACCTCTCCCTCGGCGGCCGCATTGACTGGCTGGCCAACCTGGACACCACATTTCAACCCGAGAAGAACTACCGCCGGACCTCCATCATCTGCACCATCGGCCCCAAGACCAACTCCGTCGAGGCCATCAACAAGCTGCGCTCTGCCGGCCTCAACGTGGTCCGCATGAACTTTTCCCACGGCAGCTACGAGTACCACCAGTCCGTCATTGACAATGCCCGCGCCGCTGAGAAGAGCCAGCCCGGCCGCCAGATTGCCATCGCCCTCGACACCAAGGGCCCTGAGATCCGCACTGGCAACACCAAGAACGACGAGGACATTCCTCTCAGCGCCGGCACCATCATGAACTTCACCACTGACGAGAAATACGCCAAGGACTGCGACACCTCCAACATGTGAGAATTCCATTGCCGCTCCAGCGAAGAATCACCCCATCTGCCCTGCCCTGCCCTGCCCTACCTTGCCCTGCTTTGCCCTATCCTGCCTACCTTTACCCTTCTCTCATCTCCCATCCCCTCCGTTCATCCGTCCCCTTCCCCTCGCCCCTATGTCCTCTCCACTTCTTGTTTTTGTGCTCACTGGTGCTGACCCTTTTTTTTTTTTTCAAACCAGGTACGTGGACTACAAGAACATCACCAAGGTCGTCAAGCCCGGCCGCAAGATCTACGTCGATGACGGCGTCTTGGCCTTTGACGTGCTCGAGATCGTCGACGACAAGACCATCCAGGTTCGTGCCCGCAACAACGGCTTCATCTCGTCCAAGAAGGGCGTCAACCTGCCCAACACCGATGTCGACCTGCCGGCTCTGTCGGAGAAGGACAAGAACGACCTGCGGTTCGGCGTCAAGAACAACGTCGATATGGTCTTTGCGTCGTTCATCCGCCGCGCCCAGGACATCAAGGATATCCGCGAGGTGCTCGGCAGCGAGGGCCGCCACATCCAGATCATTGCCAAGATCGAGAACCGCCAGGGCCTCAACAACTTCCCCGAGATCCTGGCCGAGACCGACGGCGTCATGGTGGCTCGCGGCGACCTGGGCATCGAGATCCCCGCCGCCGAGGTGTTTGCCGCCCAGAAGAAGCTGATTGCCATGTGCAACATCGCCGGCAAGCCCGTCATCTGCGCTACGCAGATGCTCGAGTCCATGATCAAGAACCCGCGCCCGACGCGCGCCGAGATCAGCGACGTCGGCAACGCCGTGACGGACGGCGCCGACTGCGTCATGCTGTCGGGCGAGACGGCCAAGGGCAGCTACCCCGAGGAGGCCGTGCGCGAGATGAGTGAGGCCTGCCTCAAGGCCGAGAACACCATCCCCTACGTCAGCCACTTTGAGGAGCTGACGGGCATCGCCAAGCGGCCCGTCAGCATCGCCGAGTCGTGCGCCATGGCCGCCGTGCGCGCTTCGCTCGACCTCAACGCCGGCGGCATCATTGTGCTGTCCACCTCGGGCGACTCCGCCCGCCTGCTGTCCAAGTACCGCCCCGTGTGCCCCATCTTCATGGTCACCCGTACGCCCTCGGCCTCGCGCTACAGCCATCTGTACCGCGGCGTGTACCCCTTCCTGTTCCCCGAGATCAAGCCTGACTTTAACAAGGTCAACTGGCAGGAGGACGTCGACCGCCGCATCAAGTGGGGCATCCAGCGCGCCATCGCCCTCAACGTCCTCAGCAAGGGCGACACCGTCGTCGTCATGCAGGGCTGGAAGGGCGGCGTCGGCAACACCAACACCCTGCGCATCGTCAAGGCCGACATCGAGCACCTGGGCATCGGCGAGCAGTGAGCGGGGCGCAAAAAAAAGGGGGGGGGATTCGAAGCCATCGTCCACTTCTCTCCCACCCTCCGACTCTCTCTCTCTCTCCTTCTTTCCCTCCTGCCTTTCCCCTTTAGTCGCCTGGCTCCCTCTCTTGATCTCTCTCTCTTGCCCGTCTCTGTGTAGCTCTCTCCTTTTTTTTGCCCTTCTCCCTCCCTATCCTCCTTTTGTTTCGGGCGTCCTGTTGTTTGTGTTTCCGTAGGCCTTATGTCGTTGATGGATCTTTATTAATTATTTTATATGCATGCATAAAGAGATGGGAAGAAAGGCGGTTGGTTTTTAGCAGGACGAGAAAAAAAATATCTTGCTCTTCTTTTCTCCATGAAAAAACGTGCCACGGCGGCATGCCCGGATCGTGGCTCCATATACAACCTTTCTCGATAGACGACAAAAATGAGAGAATTTTCCATTGCGCGACTACACGCAAGATCATCTTCCCAAGTCTTTTCTTCTTTTCTCTGGCTGGCGTAGGGAGTGCGAATTCCCAGGCGACGCTTGTCGTCCTACCGGCTGCTTTTCAGTCTTACCTGGTCAGGTGGCGGTGTGTCCTCCCTGGCAGTCAGAAACCGCCAGTTGCTGAGACGAGAAGCCGCCTGCGGTGCTATAGACGTGACACATATCGAAACTAGAATCGCTTTGTCCAAAAGAATGTTGTGTTCTTCTGGTGGCACATATTCTTTTGGATTTTGAGAATTTGTGGTTGAGACTGTGCTTCCTTTTAGCGGTTTTTGTATTACGGCAGTGGAGGTTATCCGCCCAGTAATACTTCCAAAATTTAGGCCTCGGCATTATAGCTGTTAGTGTCGAGCTTTGGCTTCTCTGGCGCAGTTTTGCGGGGGAAATTAATAGCCGGATTTCCTGTTTTCCTAGGTGCTTTCAGAGATCTACAACCATAGGTTACAAGGGGGGCTGTAGACGTTAAGGAAATGAAGAATAAAAGACATCTACATTGCAAAGCTATTCTTTCGTAGACGAGGATGCTGCTGCCAGGAACAGCTACACGAGAGCAACCATGAAGGCGGTCCAGATCCGCGAATTCGTCGAGGTTCGTTGCGGTCCCAAGTTTGTGTGCACGCCGAGGAACAACACGCTTGCCCTTCACCTCTTTATCTACGTAGTCTTACAGCAGCGAATCCTGTCCTAACTCGGTACAGAACCTCGACGACGTTGTCGTCTCCGACATAGCGCCGCCGGTGCCTAAGGACGGCGAGGTCGTCGTGCAGATCAAGGCAGCCGGCGTCAACTTTGTCGATACGCTCTATGTAAGATGCAGGAGAGATCCCTCTCCCTCCCCCCCCCGCTCTCCTCGCTGCACAGGCAGCTGACTGGCTTTTCTGCTTCCTGCAGGCCCGCGGCAAGCACCAGAACAACCGCCGCCACGTGCGGCCGCCCTTTACGCTGGGCCTTGAGTTTGCGGGCGCGGTGACGCACGCACCGTCGCCGTCACCGTTCCAGCCGGGCGACCGCGTGTACGGGTCGGCGCTTGGCGCGTACGCGGGGCAGATTGCGGTGCCGGCGGATTCGCTGCGGCGGCTCCCGCGGGGCTGGGGCTTTTCGGCGGCGGCGGGCACGGCAGCCACGCTGCCGGTGGCGTACGGCGCGCTGGTGACGCGCGGGCGGCTGCGGGCCGGTGAGACGGTGCTCGTGCTGGGTGCGGCCGGCGGGCTTGGGTGCATGGCCGTGCAGGTGGCGGCACGCGTCGTCGCCGGCTGCCGCGTCGTCGCCGTGGCGTCTAGCCCGGCCAAGTGCGCCGTGGCCCGCGCGTGCGGCGCCCACGCGTGCGTCGACACGTCGGCCGGCGAGAAGCCATGGTGGGAGCGCGTGCGCGCCGCGACGCCCGGCGGCCGCGGCGTCGACGTCGTGTTCGACTCGGTGGGCCTCGTGGGCGAGAGCCTCAAGTGCCTGGCCGACCGCGGCCGCGTGCTGGTCGTCGGGTTCGCCGCCCGCGACGCCGCCACGCTCGAGCAGGTCGCCATGAACCGCGTGCTCCTCAAGCAGGCGACGCTGGTCGGCTACGTGCGTCACAGAACCTCCTCTCCTCTCTGTTTTTTGTTCTTGACTCTATGCTGACAGAACCATCTTGGCCAGCGCTACGGCGAGAGCCTCCGAACTGACCCCGAGGAGAACGCGCAGATCTGGCGCGAGCTGGAGCCTATCATCGCCAGCGGCACGATCACGCCCGTCATATACGACCAGCGGTTCCGTGGCCTAGAGACTGTGGCCAGCGCGCTGCGGGACATTGCAGACCGCAAGGTGTGGGGGAAAGCGGTGATCATAGTTGATGACAATGACGACGAAGAAGACCGGGCTAAGCTGTAGATGCGTCAATCAGCAGATAGAGTGAATTTGAGACGTGTGCCCTTTCTTCAAAAAAACAAAAAAAAAAAAAAGTATTGTTCCAAAGGCTTCAAGTGTATAAATTCTTCTATGCTATGATGATCAAAACTGGGCCACTCTTTTAGTATTCCGACGGTGTCTTCTAAATGACATAGCTGGCCTGAGAACATAAAGAAGCAAAGACACGATAAAAAAAATACATAAAAATATCCTGTTCTCCCGACATTCATAACGAGGAATATGCACCGTGGGATATAGAAAGGAAAAAGGAAAAAGTAAAGAAAAAGAGAAAAAACGACAATGAGAAGAGGGGTGAAAATAATAGGAGGAAACAAGGAAAAAAGAGGACGGGCCTGAGCTGCTTGCTGAATCGTTCTCTCCATCATGACTTTTTGATTTGCTTTTTTATTCTGTCTTGCCTTTCTTTTATTTTGTGCTCTTCGTGTTTCTTCTCAGAACCGCACGCCCCAGATGCCGCGACCGCCGCTGACGCCCAGCCACTCGCCGTACTCGCTGCTCGACGGCCGCGGGACCCAGCCCAGGTTGCCGATCTCGTAGTCGCACTGCCAGGCGGCGACGGGGGCGCGGGCGTTGTCGGACGACGAGGCGCCGTTGGCAGCGGCGGTGGGGCCTCCGCCGGTCTGTGCAACAGCGGCAGCGGCGGCGCTGTTGTTGTTGAGCAGGTCCCAGATGAGGACCTGGCAGTCGTCGGCGCCGGACGCCAGCGTCCCGCGGCGGTGGGGGGACCACTCGACGCAGTTGACGGCGCCGCCGTGGCCGCGGAGCTCCAGCAGGGCCTGGCCGGGCTGGCGCACGTCGAGGATGCGGATGACGTTGGAGTCCTGCGCAAAGGTGGACAGCAGGTGGGTGTCGTGGGGCGACGTGGCCAGGCGCAGCAGCGGCGGCGGGTGCGACATGGTCTGCTGGGCGAGCGTGGGGCTGATGCGGCCGCCCTGGGCGTCTGCGAGAAGAAAAGAGTTAGTTATATTGCTCTCAAGATGCTATTGCCTACAACATAAAAAACATAAAGAGGAACACGTACCCCGCTCTTCCTTGCCTGTCGGCTCGTAGATGATGGTGCTGTGCTCGAGGCTGCGCAGGTCGAACATGCGGACGCTACCGTCCTGGCCGCAGCTGACAAAGACGTCATTGCTGTTGGCGCAGAAGCGCACGTCGTAGACCTCCTTATCGTGAGCGATAAGCTGGGTCTTGGCGGTCAGCGAGGGTATGTCCCAGATGGTGCAGGTGGTGTCGATGCTGGAGGTGATGATGAGGCTGGGCGAGACGGTGTTCCAGTCCAGCGACGTCAGCGGGGCGGTGTGGTCGGGGGTCTTGGAGTTGGACAGCAGCGCCAGCGGCGTCAGCTTGGTGGTGGCCATGTCGCGGCCGCGGCCGATGGTGCTGCCGGCGGCGGCGGAGGGGGTGTCGGAGGGCAGAGACCACAGGCGCAGGTGGTCGCCCGAGGTGGCCAGCAGGTCGGTGGACTGCTTCTGGGAGGAGGGCGGCTCCCAGAGCAGGCGGGTGACGGGGTAGGTGTGGGTGGCCTCGGCGACCTTTGTGAACTCGAGGCTGTACTTGGAGGTGCCCGGGGCATAGGCCTCCATGGGCGTCGGGGCGATGTGGGTGTCCAAGATTTGGATCTGCAGAGGAGGAGAGGCGAAGATTAGCATGCAGTCTTTTCCAAGAAGCAGAAGCATATGGAAGAAAGAGAGAGAGAGAGAGAGAGCAAAAGATGCAGGAGGCGAAGAGCCATACAAAGTTGTGCCCGTCTTCTAGGTAGCTCCCGATGGCCAGCTTGCCGGCGCCGTTGCCGGTGGAGGGCCACTTGCACCAGTCAAAGGCGTAGAGGGCCCATGGCGCCAAGTAGTTGCTGGTGCCGGGCTGGCTGTTGGAGGGGTCGTAGCCGGGCGGGAAGCCGTCGGAGAGGTTGGAGTCGGTGCGAGGACGAATATCGGCGAGGCCCAGGGGAGTGTTCCGCGACCCCCCCGGCCGCAGGACATTGGGGACGGAGGAATTCATTGGCGCAGATGCGGCCAGGCGCAGCACAGGAGCGGTAGCAGCAGACGCGTGATAGAGTCCAGCGGAACGGAAGGAAGAAGAGAAGGAAGAGGAGGAGAGGAGAGAAGAGAAGAGAAGAGAGAAGAGGCGGCTATCTAGAGAAAGACAGAGCACGAGCTCGCGGCCAATGGCAGATGTGGGGTGGGGGGGGGGGGGGGGGGGGGGGGGGGGGGGGGGGGGTGAGGAAGAGATCTCTATGACAGGAAAGCAGCGGCGGCGGCTGGGCTAGCGGGTTGCGGCCACTTCTGCGCAGGAATGCAACTCCAACAGCGCACCATCAAAACCATCAAGCGCTTGGGCGGCAGAGAACGAGAGACAGGAGATGAAGCAGGATGAAGTCCGCTTCAGTGTCGTCTCGAGAAAAAGGAAGAAGAAAATAAAACAAGGAAGAGAAGAGAAAGAATGCAGATCAGAAGGGAAGAAGAGCAGAAGAGCAGAAGAGCAGAAGAGCAACAGAGGCGGCAGCCGCCCAACGAGTGAGTTGAAGTCGGGGGAGCTTCTGTTCGCAGAGAGAGAGAGAGTGAGAGTGGGTGTAGCGCTTTGGCGGGGTTGGCGAGAAAGTATCGTGGACTACGTCGTATTACTGTGTAGTTCTGTAGCGCCTACATACTAGTTATTTTTAATTCGATTTATTTTTGCATTTATTTTATTTCGCTGTTGCTGGTCCAGTAAGTGCTGTAGTGCGATGTGCAACATAAGTACATAGGCCGTAAGTGCATACAGATAATACTCCGTAAAGCTTCTGTGCTTATGGGGAAGATAGACACTGCAAGGTGCATATTGTTATGCAAGATGCGGTTAAGGAGTTGGATTATGTAGTCCCGTACGGAGTAGTCCTGCAGTCCCTATATTATTCCCAGGCTCTGCTTTGCTTCTTTCAGATCATAGAGCTCAGAGGTCCAGTTCCTAAGTAAGAGCCTCCTGCCACAGCCTGTACTCTGTTCAATGGGTGTTTGCATGTGTAGCTTACAGCAGCCCCTGGCCTACACAGGAGCGCTGTAGCAGCAGTGCACTACCAAGCCGAAGCAGAATACAGTGCATTACTCCTCAATGCTCGTACTCGTTTTGCTAAGCATAAGCTCCGGCAGCTGCATTTATGCTAGTAGCCAGTTCCAGCAGAACGAAAACCAAGGGAGAAGGTGGGCCCTCTGATTGGCTAGCAGACTTTCCTACCTGTCGGGTTAATATTAATGCTGTGCCGATCGCCCGTCTCTGCTCTCTTTGGCGTCAGCTAAGAAATAAGCACTGCATAACTACTGACTACTGCTATTACTAGCAGCCTGCAGAAAGACGACGGACTCTAGACTCCTCGCTCTTAGCAACGGTCCACAAAGACGTGCAGGGGTTGGCTGGATGCTTTTGTTGCATCCCTCTGGTCTGCTCTGCGCTGCTGCTACGCCTCTTTCATTGGAAAAAATAAAATAGAATAAAAAAACGTCGGGGCAACGACAGCGGGAAAGGATTCCAACAGCAGCCAAAAGAAAAGGAAAGAAATTGAATAGGGAGAGTTACTTTTCCATCAGGTTGGCCTTTGGCTGTCTGCTTGTCACATCTCTGCCTGGTTCCCATTCTTTTTTTTTGTCCTCTTTGAGTTCTTTTCCATCCCATTGTTGTATTCTTCTCCTTCGCTCTTTGTCCTCCCTACCTTCTGCTTCTCTTGTCTCTCATCGCTTCCTCTTGTTGCGAAGCTCGAGGACCTCAGCTCCATCGCAACCTCACTTCGACAACCCGAGCCCTTTCCACATTCCACATTCCACACCACAATGGCCACCCAGGACTTCCGCTACGAAGACTCCGAGTCGGACGACGACAACTTCAACCCGGCTCCGGCTGATCTGTCCGACGACGAGGGAGCCAACCACGACGAGACCAAGGCCGGCAGCTCCAGCCCGGCACCGCGGCGAGCGACAAACGGGTCCTCAAGGCGGGCAGAGCGTGATGACGATGACGACGATGGTGACGCGCCGCGCGGACGGCGCGGCGACGACAGCAGCATGAAGGGCGAAGACGACGACGACGACGACGAAGGCGCTGCCAGGGCGCGGCGGCGGTCAGATGCAGGCGATGATGACGATGACGAGGAGGCTCACGGAAGCAGGGACAAGAAGAGAAGCCGCGGTGGCGACGACGAGGAAGAAGAAGACGAAGAGGACGAAGACGAGGACGAAGAGGATGAAGAGGACGACGAAGACGAAGACGACGTCCAGGCCTCGGTAAGTAGAGCAGCAGCAGCAGCAGCAGCCACCGCCGGCGAGAGAGCGCCGCATTTTGTTTTCCTTCTAGTTCGTGAGCTGACCAGGTGCCACTTCTGCTGCAGAGACACCGTCGCAAGCGGCACAAGCGCGACAGCCGCGCCGCCTTCTTCGATATCGAGGCCGAGGTCGACGACGAGGACGAGGGCGAAGACGAGGAGAAGGACGGCGAGGAGATCGAGGACTTTATCGACAACGCCCACCCAGACGACATCGAGGAGAGCAGCCACCTCAACGACGACCGCCGCCACCGTGAGCTGGACCGCCGCCGCGAGATGGAGCAGAGCCTCGACGCCGAGAAGCAGGCCGAGATCCTGCGCCAGCGCTACGGCAACCGCCGCCCGGTCAAGGGGCTGGGCGACTCCGCCGTCGTGCCGCGCCGCCTGCTGCTGCCCAGCGTCGAGGACCCCAGCATCTGGGCCGTGCGCTGCAAGGAGGGCAAGGAGGCCGAGGTCGTCTTCTCCATCATGAAGCGCGTCGAGGAGCGCCTGGGCACCAAGGACGAGCTCGGCATCACCGCCGCCTTTGAGCGCGGCGGGCCCAACTCCGTCATGAAGGGCTACGTCTACGTCGAGGCCCTGCGCCAGACCGACATCATGACCGCCCTCGACGGCATGCTCAACGTCTACCCGCGCAACAACCTGATCCTGGTCGAGATCAAGGACATGCCCGACCTGTTCCGCGTCACCAAGACCCCCACCCTCGAGCCGGGCGCCTACGTGCGCCTGCGCCGGCCCCTCAAGTACAGCGGCGACCTGGCCCAGGTCCTCGACGTCACCGAGAACGGCCTCGAGGCCCGCGTGCGCTTCATCCCGCGCCTCGACTACGGCGTGCGCGACGAGTCGATTGCGTCGAACCTGCCGCCCGGCGCCAAGATGCGCCGCCCGCCGGGCGTGCCCGGCCCGCGGCCGCCGCAGCGCCTCTTCAGCGAGGTCGAGGCGCGCAAGCGCGGGCCCAAGAACATTATGGCCCACGCCCAGCCCAATACCTGGACCTACAACGGCGACTACTTTGAGAACGGCTTCCTGGTCAAGGACATCAAGCTGCAGCAGCTCGTCGTCAAGGACGTCAACCCCGCGCTGGAGGAGATCACCAAGTTCGTGCTGGGCGCCGAGGACGGCACCGAGAACCTCGACCTCAAGGCCCTGGCCGCCAGCCTCAAGGACAGCAACGCCAGTGTCACCTACGTGCCGGGCGACATCGTCGAGGTCTACGAGGGCGAGCAGAAGGGCGTCGTCGGCAAGGCCGTCACCATCGTCGGCGACATTGTCACCATCGACGTGGCCGAGGGCGAGCTGCGCGGCAAGACCATCGAGGCGCCCACAAAGGGCCTGCGCAAGCGCTTCCGCCTCGGCGACCACGTCAAGGTCATCGGCGGCCGCTACCGCGACGACGTCGGCATGGTCGTCAAGATCGACGAGGACCGCGTCACCCTGCTGACCGACCAGAGCAACAGCGAGATCACCGTCTTCAGCAAGGACCTGCGCGAGGCCAGCGACACCGCCGGCCAGGGCTCGCTGGGCCAGTACTCGCTGCTCGACCTCGTCCAGCTCGACCTGTCCACCGTCGGCTGCGTGGTCAAGATCGACCGCGAGTCGCTCGTCGTCCTCGACCAGCACGGCGACG
Organism: Hawksworthiomyces lignivorus; assembly: GCA_002917075.1. Classification (NCBI taxonomy): domain Eukaryota; kingdom Fungi; phylum Ascomycota; class Sordariomycetes; order Ophiostomatales; family Ophiostomataceae; genus Hawksworthiomyces; species Hawksworthiomyces lignivorus. The sequence goes on along the minus strand of NTMA01000010.1, from coordinate 384,231 downwards.
TCCGCCAGGTCATGCCCTCGCAGATCAGCAACCGCCTGCCCAAGAACAAGATGGCCGTCGCCGCCGACCGCAACGGCTCCGAGATCCGCCTCGATGACGTCGTCAAGGAGTCGGGCGCCCAGCAGCGCCAGGGCAAGATCATCCACATCCACCGCTCCTACATCTTCTTGCACAGCAACGCGACCACCGAGAACGCCGGCGTCTTTGTCACGCGCGCCAGCAACGTCACCACCATCGCCGCCAAGGGCGGCCGCGTCAGCGGCAGCGGCGGCGCTGCTGGCGGCGGCGGGCCGGACCTGAGCACCATGAACCCGGCGCTCAAGCGCAACCCGGGCGGCGCGAACGGCAACGGCAACAACAGCAACATGCAGGCGCCGCAGCGCGTCTTCGGCCGCGACCGCGCCCTGGGCCAGACCGTCACCATCCGCCGCGGCGGCTACAAGGGCCTGCTGGGCATCGTCAAGGACACCACCGACGCCCACGCCCGCGTCGAGCTGCACACCAAGAACAAGATCATCACCGTGCCCAAGGCCGACCTGATCTTCAAGGACAAGACCACAGGGCGCATCATCGACATCAACAGCCGCGGCGGCGGCGGGGGTGGCCGTGGCGGCGGCGGCGGACGCGGAGGATTCGGCGGTGGCGACCGCGGCGGCGACCGCGGCATGGCCCCACCTGCATGGGAGGGCGGTGGGCGCACGCCGCAGGGCGCGCACGGCGGCGGCGACCGGACGCCGGCCTGGGGGCTGGCCAAGTGTACGTATTTTTTTTTTTTTGTCTTTTCTTTTTTTTTTTTTTGTTTGGGTGTCAAGCTAACTAACCCCTTTTTCAGCGAGCGCACACACGCCTGCGTGGAACCGAAACGACGCAGCCGGCGCGCGCACGCCGGCGTGGGCCGCCGACGGCTCGCGCACCGTCAACCCCTACGACGGCAGCCGCACGGCGTACGGCTCAGGCTCGCGGACGCCGGCCTGGAACTCGGGCGCCAAGACGCCCGCCTACGACGGGTTCGGCCACGGGTCCAAGACGCCGGCCTGGGGCGGCGGCGGCGGCGGCAGCGGAGGCGGTGGAAGCAGCGGCAGCGACGCCTGGGGCTCCGGCTCCAAGACGCCCGCCTACGGCGTCTCCGCGCCCACCCCCGGCACCAGCGGCAACGAGGGCTGGGGCTACACGCCGGGCGCCAGCGACGCCGCCGCCCAGGCCTTTGACGCCCCCACTCCGGGCGCCGGCCTCAGCGCCCCCACACCCGCCGCCCTCAACGCCCCTACCCCAGGCGCCAACTACAGCGCGCCGACTCCAGGCGCCGGCCTCGGCGCGCCCACCCCCGGTGCCGCCTGGCAGGGCGGTTGGGGCGCCGACTCTGCGCCCACGCCCGCTGCCGGCGCGCCCACGCCTGCGGCCGGCGGCGGCTACTACGGCGCTCCGACACCTGCAGCCTATGGTGGCGCACCCGAGACGCCGGCGGCCAGCGGGCCGCGGTATACGGACGACGACTAGACTAGGAGACTGGCTAGGCAGGGCTGGGAGATAGGATAAAAGGGGAAGCGGGGGCAGCGCGCAAGATGGGCAGGTATTTGTTTTTTTTCTTTGGAAGAAGATATTTGAAAATAAAAAAAGACAGTGATATAGCTAGGGATGGTTAGAAAACGGGCGGCCGCGAAGAAAAAGTTGGCAGAATGTATAATTAGCTAGGGCGTTTTATAGAGGCGTCACAAATTCTTTTTTTTGTTTCTTTCTTTGTGCCCTTTTCTGTTTCTGGTCCTTTTTGTATGTCTCTGCAGCGCCTTTTGCTGCCCAGCTATTTTATTATCGAATAAGGATAGACCAAAGTTTAGGGCAGTGTGTGGTGACACAAACACAAAAAAAGAAGAGTGCGTTGTACAACATCGGGAGGTTTGGAGTTTTGAGATAACATAGCGAAGTCCTTGCACATCATGATACCATTCGTGAAAGAGATATGTCCTCGTCCCCAGGATATTAGGGATCAAGTAAAGTTACAATAAACCATAATACATATCCTAGACATGCTCCAAAACGGGAGACAAATACTTACAACTGAACTGGAAAAGGAAGATGGCTGGCTTGGTGCTGAGCGGTAATATATTGGCACAATTCCGAATTCCGAGATGCATTTTGATTATTATTCTCTCAACCTCATATCGAACATTCTCAATATCACTCTGGCCCTACCGATGGCATCGTCCTTTACCCCGGATATACCAGTTTTTAGCTTTGGGGAGAAAAGGGATTATCGGACACGACGAAGAGGCCGCAAAAAGACAAGGCCAGCCTAGAGAGGCAATGCGGTGGATGCGGATGCTTTACATGGAAGACATTAATAGAACAAACACAGTCATTCTTCTTCGTGCTTTCTGATTCTATTTCCTCCTTGTCTCTACGCAAGACCAGAAGATACTGGAATGGAGCGTGGTCTGTGGACTTTCATGGCCGCCTTTGAGTTTAGCCGGCGATAGTATTGCATTTGTTAGTTACCCCTTTTGTCTCCTATTCTCTTGGGGGGCCCATCTATATGCCGGTTTTTCCTGCGCGCCGTATAAGAGCGCCCGGCACCTATAATATGCAAATCTTTATTTATCTTGTATATACGCCTGGATATACGGCGCATGGCTCTTTTCCCTTCCTTGTGGGGAAGCACCCGTATTTTGAAAAAAAGAGTCAGGAAGACTGTCCCCGGGTGCTCTCTTTTTAATCTATGCCCACGCTACAAATTACGCGCACACGTTAACCAAGTCGCCTCCCTGTACTTTTCTGCGTTATGGCATGGATATTGCCCTGTTTGTTTTTTAAGTCGGCCAAGAGGAAGTTAGGAGAATAAAATGTAAATGAAAGCGGCCATTGTATAAGTTGCTCACCCGCTCATCGTGGCTGACTTCTGTTGCCATTTATCCTCATTTTCTTTCTTTTCTTTTTTGTGTTTGACAGTTTCTGCTCTTCTCTTTCTCTATTCTTTGTTGTATTTAGAAATAAGATCTATCGACAACAAAAGGGATCACTGTCAACATGAAGGCCACTGCGGCCCTCCTCCTCCTGACGTCCGCCGTCGTGGATGCTCACTGTAAGTCTCTCTACTTCACCTTCTCCCTATTTTACAAACTACGGCCTGTTTACTTGTGCAAATTCTTCGACACTCCTAACTCTCCCGGCATAGATGTCTTCAAGAACACCATCATCGGCGGTGTCCGCACGGGCGACTGGGTCAACGTCCGCAAGACCACCAACTTCCAGAGCAATGGCCCCGTCACCGACGTCACGTCCAAGGCCATGACCTGTTACCAGCTGGCTCCCGGCAACGAGGGCGCCCAGACGATGAACGTTACCGCGGGCGAAACCATAAGCTACGTCGCGACCGCGTCCGTCACCCACCCGGGCCCGCTCTCCTTCTGGATGGCCAAGGCCCCCGAGGGCGAGACCGCCGCCACCATGACGGGCGAGGGCCCCGTGTGGTTTAAGATCTACCAAGACTACCCGACCGTCGCAGCCGGTCTGAAGTGGCCTTCTCAAGGTGGGTACTTTCTAAGGAAATTTCTCAACCTCTTTTCTCTTTTTTTTTTTTTTTTTTTTTGTTTTCTCTTTCTTCCCTTTTGTTCACTCTTTTCTTGCCGGCTGACGCTACTCTCTCCTCTGCCAGGAAAATCCGTCCTGGACGTCACCATCCCCAAGTGCATCCCCAGCGGCGACTACCTGCTCCGCGTCGAGCACATCGGCCTGCACAGCGCCAGCGCCGTGGGCGGCGCGCAGCTGTACATCTCGTGCGCGCAGCTGACCGTGTCCGGCGGCAGCGGCTCGATTCCGACGCAGCTGGAGTCCATCCCCGGCGCGTACAAGCCCAGCGATAAGGGCCTGGTCGTCAACATCTACTACCCCGTGCCCACGGACTACCGCCCGCCCGGCCCGGACCCGCTCAAGTGCTAGAGGCGCAGCGAGCCGGCCGAGAGGAAGAAGAGGAAGGAAGGGGAGAAGGGTTATCAGCACTGACTGCTGCTTTGTATCCAAACCACGCTGCTGTGGTCTTCTCTAATTCCATTCTGAAATTGTACTACATGTGAGAACGAACTTTCCCTCATCTGTGCAAACCAGACAACATATAAAATCAAATGTAGTGTCTGATAATACACTGCCCAAGAAGTAGCCCAAGTAACTCTCGTGCCTCCCTTTGCTCTTTGTACTTGCGGACTTGATATACGTTGGAACAAGATTTAATTTTGTGAGGTTTTTTTGAATTTCCAAAACATAAATCATTCTATATTCTTCCTTTTTCTTTCTTTTTCTTTCCCTTCCGACTTTCCTCCTGTGATATCGATCCAGTCTAAGTCCGGCCAGGTATTAAAGAGGCGGTGATTTTCTTTTCTTACAAAAAGAGGAGAATAAAGAGCGTGAGTTAAAACTTTTTGTTGCTTCTTGGTAGCTTTCTTCTTTTTTTTTTTCCGGCTTTGTCGAGAAAGCAAAAACAAAAGGACAATATAGACCGACAAGAGAAAAAAGAACAAAGGCAAAACCCAGAACCGCCGACATACAAATTCCGACATACACTCTTCAGGTTTCTTTTTTCCCTGCCATCCTTGGATGCTTTCCGATACAAAAACAAGCCTTCGCATTTTTGTCTTTCAAAAAAAAAAAAAAAAAAGAGATAAAAAGAAGATCTGGGCTGCCACCGCAAAAGGAACAGCGCCGCACATCATCCCGAACTCCCGTCTTCGTCCCCCCTCTCACACCTCCCCCTATAGAAAGTCATTGCACCTCTTAGCGGGTGGACATGGCCTTGGTGACGAGTCTCTTCAGGGCGAGCTCCTTCTTCTTCAGGTCCTCGGCGGTGGACTCCTCGATCTCGAGCTGGGCCATGGCCTCGCTCAGGGTCTGCTCGATCTTGTCCTTCTGGCCGCGCTTCAGCTTCAGGGACAGAGTGGGGTCGGAGATGATGTCCTCGACGCGCGAGATGTAGGACTCGAGCTGCTGCTTAGCCTCGAAGCGCTTGCTGAAGGCCTCGTCCTTGGACTTGAACTCCTCGGCATCTAAAAGTTGAGTCAGTATTTGTAATGTAGTCGAAAAAAGAAGAACGAAGTAAAAAAAAAAAAACTTACCGCCAATCATCTTCTCAATCTCGGTGCTGGAAAGCTTGCCGACAGAGTTGCTGATGGTGATGTTGGCGCTGCGGCCAGAGGTCTTCTCGGTGGCGGTGACTTTGAGGATGCCGTTGACGTCGACCTCGAAGACGACCTCGAGGACGGGCTCGCCGGCGCGCATGGGGGGGATAGGGGCCAGGGTGAACTCGCCCAGGGAGGTGTTGTCGTCGCAGTTGACGCGCTCGCCCTGGTAGACGGGGAACTGGACGGTCTGCTGGTTGTCGGCGACAGTGGTGAAGGTGCGCTTCTTGATGGTGGGGACGGTCTGGCCGCGGGGCACGACGGGGGCGAAGATGTTGCCCTCCATGGCGACACCCAGAGACAGGGGAACGACGTCCAGCAGCAGCAGGTCGGCGGTGTCGGCCGAGGTGGCCTTGCCGGACAGGATACCGGCCTGGACAGCGGCGCCGTAGGCGACGGCCTCGTCGGGGTTGATGCTCTTCTCGAGCTTCTTGCCGTTGAAGAAGTCGCTCAGCAGCTTCTGGATGCGGGGGATACGGGTGGAGCCACCGACGAGGACGATCTCGTCGACGGCGCCCTTCTCGATGCTGGCGTCCTTGAGGACCTGGGCAACGGGGTCGAGGGTGCCCTTGAAGGCGACGCTGTTCAGCTCCTCGAAGCGGGCACGGGTGATCTGCAGGCTGAAGTCCTCGCCATCGAACAGAGAATCAATCTCAATGGTGGCCTGGGTGCCGCTGGACAGGGTGCGCTTGGCACGCTCGCAAGCGGTCCGGAGACGACGCAGAGCACGGGCATCGCCAGACAGGTCTAGGTTCGCGGGTTAGCTTGGTTTTCTGACAGGTAAAAAGCAAAAAGTGAAAAGCGAGGCAAAAAAAAAAAAAAGCATACCCTTCTTGGTCTTGCGCTGGAAGTCTTTCCGGCAGTGGTCCAGGAGGTTGGTGTCGAAGTCCTGGCCACCCAGATGGGTGTCACCAGCGGTGGCCTTGACGGTGAAGACACCGCCCTGGATGTTCAGCAGGGAGACATCGAAAGTACCACCACCCAGATCGTAGATCAGGACGTTGCGCTCCTTGGCAGACTTGCCGGAGCCCAGACCGTAGGCGATAGCAGCGGCAGTGGGCTCGTTGATGATACGGAGGACGTTCAGGCCAGAGATGGCACCAGCATCCTTGGTGGCCTGGCGCTGGTTGTCGTTGAAGTAGGCAGGGACCGTGATGACGGCCTTCTCAACCTTCTTGCCGATCTTGGTCTCGGCAATCTCCTTCATCTAGAGGCAGGGGGGAAAGAACTGGTTAGCAGGCGATTCTCTGGTGCTTTCTCTCTCTGCTGCAGCATTTTGTAGTATCTTACCTTGGTCAGGACCATGGCGGAGATCTCCTGGGGAGAGAAGGTGTGGGTGCTGCCCAGGTACTCGACCTGAACCTTGGGGTTGCCATCCTCATCGACGACCTTGAAGGGCCACGACTCCATGTCCTTCTTGACGGTCGGGTCATCGAATCGCCGGCCAATAAGGCGCCTGGAAAAAAAATTGTATTAGCTATCGGAGCCATTTTTAGAGGCCGTGAACTCGGTAGACATTGCATATACGAGGGGGGAAAAAAAAAAGAAGAGAAGAAGAAGAATGAAAGGGGGAAAAAAAAAGGCATATCAAGGACATAGCAGAGCAGATGGGACCTACTTGACATCGAAGACGGTGTTCATGGGGTTCATGGCAGCCTGGTTCTTGGCGGCCTCACCGATCAGACGCTCCTCCTCCGTGAAGGAGACGAACGAGGGAGTGGTGAAGCTACCCTGCTCGTTGGCGATGATCTCGACATTGCTGCCCTCGTAGGTGGCAACGCAAGAGTAGGTGGTGCCTGAGAAGGACGAAGTCGAGTTAGCATTGAGATGAGGGACGAGAGGAGGGACGAACGAGAGGAAGGTATAACATAAGAAGAGAGAAGAAAAGTCAGAGGAGTGGAAAAAGAGGACATACCCAGATCGATACCGATCGCACCGTCATAGACTTCGGTGGCCATTTTGAAAGAGGATATGAGGAATTGAAGGGGAGGGAGGACAAGAAAGAGATGATGAGAGAGGGAGAGAAGATGTACGAGTAAGAAAGAAGGAAGGGAAGGGAAGAGAAAAAGTTATGAGGAGGACTTTGGATTGGGGGGTGGGATTGGGAAGAGGGAAAGGTTTTTTGCGGGATGGGGTGGTTGGATTGGCGGGCAAGGGATCTCTCTCTTCTCTTCTTTTTTTTTTTCGCCCTCTTTTTCTTCTTCTCTTACAGTCTCTTTTTTTTGGCGGGCTCGTCTTTTTTCTATTTTTTTTTTCCTCTTTTTTTTTTTTAATGCCGTCGATTTTTTTTCCCTAGCTCAACTTTTTTTTTTTTTTTTTTTTTTTGTTTTTCGTTTGAACGTGGGGCAAAGCTCCTCAGAGTGGAAGCACGATCGGTATCGGTAAAAGTTTGTTCCACTTGTACCAGCTTTGGCGATCTCACCGCCCTTCGCTTTGGCGCTTGCGGATTACTCATTTGCACGTGAATTTCAGTCAACGACATTCTTCCTCTTGGGTTGAGCAGTGGGAGTGTGTCTCCTGTTTACCTCGGAGTATATGGTGCCACACTGCAGCAGGGGTTCTGTAGAGCCTCTGGAATAGACCTAGACTACTGCAGAGCTATTTTGAGGGCTGTATGTAGAAGGAAGTATGACTAGGCTTATACTGCAGTGGATAAAACGAAGTGGGCATGCGTCCAGACTACCGACCGGCCAGCAGGCTCGAAGAAAAAGTAGGTCGCAGGGAAGAGACAGCTAAGCACTCGGTCACTACCACGTATTGTGATCCCGATTTCCATTGCAGTCCCACTGTAATCTTGTATGGCTACAGCATATAGCGGTTTCTGCTGCAGGAGGGTTCCATATAGAATACACGCAAATGGCTAATAGATACCATGAAACCCAATATCTATTTTGTTTTGTTTCCTTGCGGCCATCTAACCCATCGTAGGCTATGTAAGAAAAAATAAGTACAAGAAAATGTCGCTATGGCGGTATCCTACTATATATGTCTGAAAACTGAAAACGCCACCGATATAACTACATCCCAGCCTGGATCGGATAGAGATGTTTCTAATCCAAGTAGAGCGCCTGCTGCCTGTAATTTTTGATAGGCAGAGAGATCAATGATTTAGCTCCCTCGAGCCAGCGAACCTCCGCTGCCACTTTAGTCGTCGTTCTGCCCCGTCGGGGTGATGTCGCGCTTGCCGAACCGCACGCCGAGGCCGCCGATGTCGCGGCGGAAGAACTTGCCAATGTTCTTGAGATTCTCGTTGATCGTGGCCTTTTCGCCGGCGAGGCCGTTGCCTCCGGCTCCGGCGCCGGGGGAACCGCTTCCGCCAGCGGCGGCCGAGCCTGTGGTGATGCCGAGCCCGAGGCCGAGACCAGTGACGGCGCCGGCGCCGCCGGCAGCATTGCCCGTGCCGAGGCGGTCGACGCCGTCGCGAGCCGCGTTGAGCAGCTTCTCGCCGATGCTGGCGGCGTCGAAGCGGCCCTGGCCGACGGCGGTGGCGGCGGCGTTGATGCCGACGAGGCTGCCGCTGCCGAGGCCGGCCGAGGTCATCAGCGGCGTCAGCAGCGGCGAGTTCTGCACGAGCTGGCGGTCGGCGGCGCTCGGGCTGTCGCGGTGGATGACAAAGAGCTCCATCAGGTGGGCCTGCTCCTGCTTCCGCACGCCCTTGAGGTCGAGGATCTTGCGGAAGTTGACCTCGGACCGGTCGGCAATGTGGATCAGGTACGCCTGCACGAGACCCTCAGGCGGCGACGGCTGCACCTGCAGCGTCTTGAGCAGCGGGTCCACCCGGCCCATGGTGTGGTTGACGCGCTTCACGAAGCTCGCCGACGCCGCGCTCTGGTGCCCGCCCGCCGTCAGCGCCTGCGACGGCGCGTGCAGCGCCAGCAGGTGCTCAAACGACTTTGTCAGCGTGTACTTGTCGAGGAGCATCTAGAAGAAAGATCTGGGGTCAGCTTTTTTGTTGCCATGTTGAATTTGTCACATTCGAGTTTTTTCTCCTTACCTGCTCCGCAGCCACCTCGGACACCGGCCGGCACTGCACCACGTTGGTGATGTACGCCGACGCCATGTACTCGACCAGGTGGTCGCAGAAGGCGCGGGCGTACTGCGGTTTGGCCACGACGGCCAGGATCTCCTTGGCGCGCGCCTCCGCCGCCTTGGTCAGCTCCGTCACGTACGAGCTGTGGTCGCTGACGCCCTCCATGCGGCTCCAGCTCGTGTTGCGCATCTCGCGCCACGCCCCCTCGCAGTCCGCCTCCACCTTGCGCACCAGCGCCTGCACTGCGCTGCCCGCCACGCCCAGGAACGCGTCCGCCTGCGACGACAGGTCTACGCGGCCCGCAAACTCGGCGTCGATGCGCTTCTTGAGGCTGTCCTCCAGCTGCGTCGCGTTGCGGTGCCAGAAGTCGGCCGTGTTCATGACCACGACAATGTCGTGCACGGGCGCACCCGGTCCCCCGCTGCCGCCACCGCCGGCGGCACTGGTGCCGCCGGCACCCTTGGCCGCCGCCTGACCCGCCTGCGCCGGCAGCTGCAGCGCCCCGAGCAGCACCTGCTGCGCGTACTCGTCCAGGTACTTGGCCAGGATGCGCGCCAGGTCCAGCAGCCGCTCGCCCGTCGACAGCTTGGCGCACTGCGACAGCGTCACCTTGTACACGTGGAACAGCTCGATGGCCGAGGGCGCCACGCTCTCGGGCGAGAACTCGTCGTCGGCCGCCACCAGCGGCTGCGCGCGGTACCGCGGGATCAGCGCCGCCAGCTGGCGGTCCTGCGAGTCCACCCACAGGCTGAGGTACGGCTCAAAGGCCACTGACACCGACCCGTTGAATGACGCCTGCGCCCGGTCGTCGGCCGAGCTCAGCGTGTCGATGCTCGCCCGCGGCTTGTCGCCGCCGCCGCCCGCGAACCGCCGCTCCAGCCCCTGCTCAAAGTCCAGCGTCTCCTGCAGGCAGCTCAGCAGCAGGTTGACGTCGATCTTGCCGCCGCCGCCGCCGCCGCCGCCGCCGCCGCCGCCGCCGCCCGCCCCGTCCGCCCGCCGCATGCTGCGCTCCAGGATGCCGCGAAAGTCGTCCCGCGTGCCGTCGCAGAACGCCGCCGCCAGCGTCTCGCCCACGTGCCAGTGCGCCGGGAACAGCGCCGCGTGCTCCTCCTCGTGCGTCTTGAGCGTGCGCCGGAACCACGCGTACCGCCGCCCGATGTTGTCTAGGCTGCCTGCCTCGTCGTTGCCCCGGAACACCTGCCGGTACTCGCGCAGCACCGTGTTGACATACCACGTGACCAGCCGCGCCCGCGCCTGGTCGCCCAGCGCGTCCATCACCAGGCACGCCTCGACCAGCGTGCCGCGCCGCGCCGCCACCTCGTCCTTGGCGAACGCCATCTCAAAGTCCTCGCACACCTGCTCCAGCAGCTCGCGCTGCAGCTCGCCCACGCCCCGGCTCAGCACCGCGATCTGCTCGATCGACCGGTAGCTGTGGAAGTGCCGCATCAGCTGCAGCACCGCCTGCAGCAGGCCCGCGCAGTCGCGGTACTGCCGCGTGCGCGCCAGCCCGCGCAGCTGCTCGTACGCCGTCGTCAGCATCTGCAGCCGCTTGAGCGCCGTCATCGATACCGTCAGGTTGCGTTTCGTGCCGTCCAGCCGCTTGATGTCGGCCGTCATCGTCGTGATGTCCTCCTCGGTCTGCACCGCCCGCGTCCGCACATCCTCGATCCGGGCAAATACGGATGCCAGCTCCGACTGAGCCGACTGCATGCGCTCCAGCGACGATCCGGGGCCGTATGCCTGTGCCGCCTCCAAGGAGGCGATGGACGACGAGAGCTCGTCTGACCGAAATCGGAGACGGCGTGATACGGCAGATAAGGAGCCGACGCTAGAGGGGTTGCTGAAAAGGAGATTCAGATGGCCGACGGGGTCGTAATCCGCTGCCGAGAACGAACTGCTGTCAGCACGGGACGGGAAAACAAAAATATCCTCATCACCATGATCTATCATTCTGCTGCTACTGTTGCTGCAGCCACGTACCTGCGTCAAGAGACGAGGGCTCGGCCATGGCGGCGCTGGTCATATTGGCATAGGGCTATGCCAGACAGAAAGGAGAAAGAGGAAAGAGCCCGAAGAGCGTGTGTGTGATGTGATGAGAACCGTCGCAACAAGGACAGTCACAGCGGGAGTGATCGATTCCGATTCGCGGCTGAACCCATGAAGGAGATCGTGGAGGATTACGAAAAAGGGGGGTGCTAGACGTTGTGATGCAGAGGAGACGGGTTCTCGTTCAGGTATTCCGTCGAAGGCGAAAGGCAGGGTTGCCGACAGTGGATGCCGTCTATTCCGTTATTTCGAGACTGTCGATTGGAGCAAGAGGCCGGACGGCACCGTCAGGGCGTGTGGGTGCGTCTTCAGTTGCAAGGGAGCTGGTTGGGCCTTTTGTATCGTTGACGACTGTATGATGCTATGTGTCATGCACCGTGTACCGTGTACCGTGTACCGTGTACCAGGAGTGTCTACAGGGAAAAGCCACAGATTAGGGTGGGAGGTTTGGCTCCTGGCAGCTTTTTGGTTGTTGTGCAACTTTCCGCTCCAGCTGGAGATGCCCCCTTGTCATCATCTCGGCTTCCTGAAACAGGAAGGCGGTGAGCCAGAAACGGGAGCCACACTGCGGGCCATATTGGAGCTCATATTGGGGCCAAATGGCAGGCGCAATCGATCAGTTTAAAAAAAAAATATTAAAAAAATAAATAATAAAAAAGCTTGTGTCACGTGAATAGTTAACAACAACCCCCGTATCAGCTTGTACTCGTAGCAACTGCCCAGTAACCAAAACGGTCGCTCCCTAAGCGCACAGATGGATAGCCAACTCCACCATAAAAAAAATACTTACAGGGCCCCTGTCCGTCAGATCGTAAGCTTAAATATGTCTTGCAACGTCCTGGCATCAGCCCGCCGCCCCGTTTTGGATCTCTGCTTCGATTTATAGAAAAACCACAAAACTATGCTGCACTGCTTTTTCACGCTCAAACACCTAACAACACCACTTCTAAATTAGTCGATAGCTGTCATTCCGAAAAGAAAAAGAAAAAGAAGAGAGCTAACAATGCGAGAAAGCAACGCGAAATTATACAAGGGAAGCAAGCACATTTGCCTGGCAACACAAGATACAAAGGGACGCCTAAAAAAGAAAAGGGTGTTCTAAACTAGCCTCCCACATGCCACTTGTCTCATGCGGTCCCAGCCGTGAGTCAAAAAACCAAAAGGATCAAAAAGAGGGGCAAACAATTGAAAACAGACACTCTAAGTCATGGAAAAGGGGGGGAGGGGGGTGACGAGCGCGAGACGACGGTTGGCTGCTGAAGAACAACTGTTCTTGTTCGCGACGTACGTCAACCTGCCTTCGGCCTTGCTGTCCGGTCATACGCCCTCCCCACCGAACTTGTTCAGAGGAACACTGTTGCATCGTCACAGAACCCCCCAGAAGCCCCCCACCTCCTGCTGGCGTATCACAGCGTCAAGCACGGAGTATTTAGCAGCTAGTTCCGAGCGACTCGCACAGAAAAGCAGGCTTGTGTTTGCTGTCACCTCTGCTTTTGTCACATTTCGTTTTTTCTTCTCCCCACCACTCCTACCGATGACAGCCGCGACGCGGACTCTCCCGAAGATATGGGCTTGGGAAGGCTGGGAGGGTGCAGAGGGGGATGCTCTCAGAGGGGGGATGCCTCATGTTGGCAGGGAGCGAAGACGGCATGTGAAATCGCCCAGGTCTTCCTCTGCGATGCTTCCTCTTCCTCCTCCTCTCGTCTCTGTTCCTATTGACTCGTCTGCTGCTCTGTCTGTCTGCATCGATCATAGGCCGTTTCCTGTCTTGTCACCCTATAGTATGGACTGTGTGCCTTATATTATGTCCACACAGCAGGCCAATTGCCTTCCTTCTTCCTTCTTCCTTTCAGCTGTGTATATGCAGGATGATGCCAGTGGATGTGCTCTGCGTTCGGGTTCAGGGTGTGTTTTTTTTTTATTTGCTCCGTGTCGGTGGCCGCCAGCTAATTTGCCCCCATTTTCCTCCTTCGGTCCGGTCTCGCTTTTTTTCTTCTTATTTTTTCCCTTTTTCCTTTTTTTTTTCCTTCTAATACCTGCCGTTTTCTCGTATTTCCTCGTTGCCATCTTCATCTGCCTCTGAAACCTCTGCTCTGCACTCGAGCTTCTTCATGACTAGTGCGTCGTAGTCTCATGTCGGACCGGCAATTTTTACTTATTGTGTGACATACCCAACGTAGCCTGTAGCTCACGGCCAAGCCGCTGCCGATCTAGTTGGCTGCTTGCAGTAATTCTGCTTGCCTCTAATCGGGTACCCATGGATGTCCAACAGCTAAGACGCCTTGGGCCGTTGGAGCTAATAATTCGGGGGGATTCTGCATGGCTTTTTGAAATTGAAAGCAGAAACACAAGACGAACCGACGACTAAGAACCTCCCCTGTATTTCCCTTTCCCTTTGCCCTTCTTCTTTTTTTCTCTTCTTAAAATACAAATGGAAGCCTAGCGTCCAAATAAAGCAGACGCTACTCGCCCGAGAACCGCAATGATCGGTCCACACCCTTTTGTCCTGCCTCCTGTCTGGCCAGCATTCAATAAAGATCAAAAGTAAAGGCTAGCTCCAAACCGGTGACCAGAGAACCTCTGGTCTTGTGGCTGAGTTTGGCATGTTGTGCTAGAGCATTTGGTGTGATGTTACATATCTTTTACGAGACAGAAAGAGACTCGAGAAATGAAAATTGACGAGGCGAATAGGACGTGGGAAAGGATCAGAGGGATGCCAAGCTGCACATCGCTCTCCTTTGTGCAGTAATTTGCACCATACATAAAGATCTACCATCCCGCATCATCTGGACCGGCGCGAGACAATATTTGGCGACGACGAACTTCGGCAAGGGTTGGGCTTCTCCGAGGACGTCAGAGTGACGATTCGTCCGCCCAAAAAAAAATTGAGATACCGAAAGCGGAAGACCAAGGACAAACCCAATCAGATATTACCATAGTGGCGTCATTTTTATGTGGTTGTACCACGCGGACGTCGTAATAGGTTGTGTATAATATAGCAGAAAGTACATATATGCGGGTGAAGATTTTCATGGTACAAAAGCTGGAGAAGTACAGGAGTTAACGAGATCGAAACCATGCATATGCAAAAACTATAACAAATAAAACTATACAACAGACGAGAGGTACGTATTCACTCACGAAGCCAATGCAAAAAATAATAATGTTCAACAAAAAAAAAAAAAAAGGAACAAAGCAACGTAAACAGCTCTCAGACAAACCGCCCATCAGGTATTCCAAGGAAAAGGGACGCGAACGAAGAGCCTGCCCAACCTCCAGCCCAAGAAGAAGAAGAAAACGAATGTGTCTCGCGCCCAGCCCATGCTCTTTTGTCTCTTTTTAATTTTATATGGATGCATTAGTAAAGGAAACAGAATGTTGATGAGAATGTCAAAAAAAGAGGCGTCATAAATCATAGAAACGTAGAAAAACCCGTGATATGCTGCCCTAGTATCTCGATATTTTCCTCCTCTCCGATAGCGTGTATATATATATGTATATGTTGTATGCCGTCCTCTCCTATGCGCCCTCTACCTTTTCTTCCGATGTGGGATATCATAAATTTTTTTTTTGGATCGAGATGCAGGCCAGAAAAAAAAGGAGCCCGGCGGCTCAGCACTGTGCGTTTGACGTTCATATCTTACTGATTCGTTCTCATGCTCCGTGCAATGCACGAAAACCCGTTGCTATCAGACTTCGTTTGCTGTCTGTGGCGTCCGACGGAGCCGCCCAGTAATACAGCCCCTGCGCATTCCCCGCACCCTTGTCAGGCTCCGGTGCATGATATAGTAGCAGAAAGGAAGCGAAAATCAAATCACGGATGGACTTACCCCAAGAGACTTCTGCTTGCAGAACGTTGCTTTTAGCTTGACCGTGTCTGGATTGTCGTAGCTGACGAACCCGCCGTCACCGCCGACGCACTGCGCCGAGACAACTCGTTTGTCCACCTGCTCCTTGGTGCCGCGCCGCGGCAGCTCCCTGTATTCAAAAGTGCCGTCCACTGTTCCGCCTGCTGCCGCAAATTTGTGTCCCGGGCCGGTTGTATTCAGAAAGCTGCGGCCGTACAGGGGAATCCCGAGGAGAATCTTCTTGGACGGCACTCCGTGTGCCATCAGGTATTGTACAGACGACGCGCCTGAAGGCTCGTCCCTGCCAACGGCATACAGCTGCGCGTGGTGGCCGCACTTGGGCGACCACGGTCCGTACAGGTCGTAGGCGGCCAGATTGATGAGATCAATGTGCTCGGCGATCTGCTGCAAATCAAAAAGCTGCAAAGCCTCCTTGTTTGCAGGCAGAGACACAGTAACATAGTAGCGGTCTTCGGTGAGATGCATGCGAACTTGTGACAAGAGAGACAAGAGATCGGCACCCTGCTGGGCATCACTGGGATACACCCAGTTGACTGGAAAGAGCGTAGTTAGCACTGAGTGTCTGCTGAGAGCGGCCTGCAGATAGGGGCAAAAAAAGGGGCAGAGATTTGTGATATTCACGATCCGGACGAAAACTCACTATCAATACCGTCCAGCCCCGAAGCTTCGACGAGCCCCAAAGCCGACCGTGCAAAATTATCTCGCCGAACAGGATCTGCTGCCACTTCGGGATAGACAGCTGCTGATTCACCCCCGCCAATAGAAAGCACAACCTGCAGATGGGGATGTTCCTGTTTTAGATGCATCAGAGATCCCAGAGCTCCTTGCACACCGTCACAAGGAATGCCGGCGTCAGCCCATTCGTCACTCAGCTATTACGCTGTGTTAGCCACATATGCAATCCTCTATGTGTTTTTTTCTCTCTGAAACCAAAGCGCATGAACGCTCCGAAAATATGCTGCACTTACAAAAACGTGTCCTGCCTCTGTCACCTTAGCAAAGGCGTAGTACACAAGACTGATGCAGCTGTAGTTCAGCTGACCGGGCGTGTCTCCCGAGTATACAGCGTAGTTTGGAAAGTACACTGCATTGGCAAACATAATATTGGACCTGCTGCTCACGCGTTTGCGGGAGGACGACGCCATGATTTTGGTATGGCGAAGCGGTGGTGCTTCTGCTTTGGTAATCGATGTACGCAGTATGCAGAAGGACAAGAAAGGAATGCAGGGTCTTTGGGAATATGTACAGTATAAAAAAAATTATATGAGGGTAAGGGTTCAAACCAATGTATTATAAGAGGATGTGGTAAAGAGCAGGCTATAAGAGAATGATCAGTGAGCCAGAAGAGGTCGCTAGAGTTACCCGAGACCCAAGTAAAGAAGAATAAGACGAGGATAATATACGGAAAGGGGGTTGTGCCAACACATGTTGGACAGCAGGTTGTTTCGTCAGGTAGAAATAAAAGAATACAACGCGGAAGAGAAAGGGGAAAGAGAGAAAAAAAAAAAAAAGAGAGAAAATAGAAGAAAGGAAAAGAGACGAAATAAGGGGAGAAAGAAGAGGCCAGGGTAATGACACAGAAGCGGCTCAGAACATTCTCTTATACCAATAGGGCCATTATTGGAAATTGGAAACGGCCTAATTATGGTGGGCAGGCCTTGTTAGATACTTAGAATGCTGGCGGCCGAGACGGTGAGCCGGGCCTGCGTAGCTTGTTGGTGGTGGAACTAAGGCAGAGGGAGATGGGCATCGGAGAAAAACAAGCAAAAAAGAAACGCGCAACATGGCAGGGAAGCCAGAAAAAAAAGCAGAAAAAAAAGGAAGGGAAAAAAGGAAGAGAGAAGAATTCCGGGATAAAATAACCAACCAGAAACAGCCATTTACAATATACAGCTGCAAAATTTCCACTCGAGAGAGCCTATTTCTGCCCTAGAGATCCGCAGTACCAACAGCGGGTCTGCATGTCATAGTACTCGGCCGATTTTTGTATTCTCAAGAACCGTTGAGTTTGGCTAAGTTTCTTGCAGGTGTGTATGCGCTAGACCACTACATGAGTAGTACGTCGTAAACGCACGGCCGCACGTACATGTTATTCATATGAGGCTTCAATAACAATCACAAAGCGCGGTTGACTTGGTGGCTTTGCCGACTCCGTCTGTCGGATGCACGCCCTGTGTATACTACATCCAAAATAAAAACTAATGAATGTCACAAAAGGAAAGAAAAGAGATGCGAATACGACGACTAGATAATAAGGTGGACGAGGTTTGAAGACAAGAAATGGGAGGGATTGCCAGCTGGACAGCCAAAGCAGACAAAGAAAAAAGAGGAGGTGATAAACATATACCAAAGAGAGAGAGGGGAATCCACTCCCTGCCAATGCATCTTCCAGCCCGCTGGCCATTTTCTTTAGTAAACAGTCAACTATCGTGAGATTTAAGGGAAGCGCAACGTAGGATGGGGCCTGTCCACTGGGCCAGTGGCTGCACTTAAGGCTAAAAAAGAGCCCGCAACTCAGCATGACATCGCGTGGGACTGCTGGCCGCGTGCCTGTTGTCCCATATTCAAAAGAAAAGGGGGGGCATCGAGAGCATCTTGTCCTGTCCTTGCGGCAGTTGTCGATCGAAGCCTTGACACAAGATTTTTAAACAGCTTTCCTGTCAGGGTATCTCAACTGCCTTGCAGCCGAGTTCCGTCTTGGTATGTCGAGGGAGACCTGAGGTGCCGTCTTTGTTGCTATTTTCTCTCTTAGTTCAGCCTTTGCCAGCATGCTTTTTCTTGAACTCCCCGACCTTCCGAGTCTCAGTTTATCGCTTCCCCTCTTCCCCCGGTAATTTTTTTTCTCCGTCTGCAAGTTTAAAATTGTAAAAGTATTATTATCTTCTCACCCTCGTGTTTTAACCTTTATTTGCTGTGCCAATCTTCGGCCTATTCCGATCGGGAAACGTCCAATGGCGGATACGAAGAAAAGGTTTGGAACACAGAAGGAAAGCGAAATTAATCCGCAGCATCACAATATTACTGAATCAAGAGTCTTAATGCTAAACTGCAGTGCCGCAGATGCTGGTCCTTTTTTTTTTTTAAGTTTTAGGATTCAAAGTAAACCAGAAAGAAGCTGGCAGGCATGCAAAGCCGGGCAGCAGTCGAACATCGATGAGATCGGAGAATGGTATAATGAAATGGGCCGCGTACCAGTATATGGCAGGATGAGTAGACAGAAGGGAGGCAAACAGGAAACTTGTGGAACTTGAGAGAACTAGGAGGGACTCGAAGAGATGGACACAGGAGCAAGAGAAACCGAACACGGCTGAGACGTAGCAGCCTTGACAGCACAGGCGGAATGTGAGTCGATCCGCATGAGTTGTGGCGGTCAAGGGAAAATTAGCACTATGAGACGATGGGCTAAAATAAGACGGCTGGAAGATCACCGGTGTTTTACTAGTTAGGCCTTGTTCTTGGAGGCCGAAGTGACGGGTCAGAGCTAACTGACCAGCTAGGCGCCTGGTTTCGTAGGCAGTGTGGGTGCGGGTGCTCTAGTTGAGCTCGCTCATTTCCGCCGAGATTTCCCATGCTCTCACCGAGAAGCGGCCTGTCGAGCTGCGGAAGCAAGGAAATGAAGACGAGAAGGAGCTGTAGCGAGAAGACGATGGAAGCATATGACGCCCCTCTGAAGACTCGGCTCGCCCTCCTCTCTTGGGGCTACCGGGCACTGTAGGAATGGCGCGGGACATTAGGTAGATTTTCTCTCCTGGAAAAAGCTCCTGGAGCCTGCAAGACCCTGCCTCGCCTGCCAATGAAACAAAGCTTTCTCAATGATAAACGGCTCATGGCAGGATCAGCCCGTCTTCTGTTGGTTTGTTGGGTTGGCAGAAGTAGCAGGTGTCCCCGCAGAATCACACGGCCTAGTGAGCGAGAGGACCTTGCTCGCTGGAATCGCCATTAACAGAGCGGCTCGCTTTTCACCCCCCCTCCCTTTGCAACTCGTTCGACTATATGGGCAGGGCACCCCTCCTCATCTCCCATTCCCAAGGCAGAGGACACTTCAACGACCGTGGTGTATGCGTTGGCAAGCGTGCGTTAGCCGAATTTGCGGTTGTGGTCTGGGGGGGCGGAATGGATACATCGTTGGGGAGTTACGTCAGTGGCCGGGAAGTAGCGTGGTGTCTGCGGCGCGACCCCCCTTTCTGGCCCCCAATCATTTAAGTTTGGAAGAGAAAAGGGGATGCGAACCTTTTTCTGTAATCTTGGAAATACATCGACTCTGTTCATTGGCAAGGAGAGGTCACCGCAAGTGATTAAAATGGAGATCAGGAGCGTTGTGCCGAGTCGCTCCACAGGCGTGTTGAAGATATGTGCAAAAAGTACAGAGCAATACGAAGACACGAGGTGCTTGGGGGGAGCAGGGGACGGATGGGATGAGAGAGGGTGAAGCTAAAAGGCCTATATCGGGATTGGGGGCTCGGGGTGCGTGTTGTGCGAGTGCTTCTACTTAGCCCGAGACACCAGATGACGGGCTATCTGACATGGTGTCTTCCAGTAGCACTTCCAGAAGATTCCCGTCCTTGGTCTAGCATGGTACGATGTGAGCGTTGGCTTGTCTTGCATTTTTCATTTTGCTGCTCTTTGAGCCTTCCTGCGACAAGGTAGGACCTGTGCGTGAGAAATGCACGTGAGGGCGCAAGGGCGTGCGCTGCACCCATGGTCTTTTATTGTTTGTTTGCTGTCGAGTTGATATGCATAAAATGCATTGGCTTGGATGGTTAAACCTTGTTTAGATCTGCCAGCAGATGCAGGCGTGATGTGTGTGATGTGTGTGATATGTGTGGGCTGCCTTGGGTGACCTTATCCAGCGGGTGGTTCGCTGCTGGGAAGAAAATCGGGGTCCTCGCAGGGGTTGTGACGTTTCGTTTTTCATTTCTTTTTCTTCTCCCCCCCATCTTTTTGTTCTCCTCCCCAGAACCCTCGAGCTGCAAGTCATCCGCTGCAACTGGCCTCAAACAGCGACCGTTGTTTACTTAAAATTTCCTCTTTCGGATAGCTATGCAGTCTGACCACGGGACGCGACTTGACTTCGGCCAAGCTGCCATCGCGATATACCGTGCCGGGAAAAAGCCACAGATGAGTTTTGCTGTTGTGGGAATTTCCCCTTTTTTTTAATAAAATAAAATAGCGTGAATGCACCATAAGCAAAAAGGGCGGCGAGACCAGCGTTGCTGCCGCAAAAGTATGGCCCCAATGGCGGCCGTGATCCACAAAATAAACAAAGGCGCATCTAATACGTGTGCGCATCAGTGTGTGGTTGTGTGTGTGCGTGTGTGTGTGTGTGTGTGTGCGCGTGTGTACTACGAGTACAGGTAGGTAAAAGGCGCAGACTTGGTGCTCTTCTGAGACGGAGGAGCGTGCCCGTTATGTAAAACGGAGCCATTCAAGGGCCAGTTGATTGAAGATCCTTGTCGACTCCAAAGAAAACCTGCTTCAATGAAACGGGACCCCTTTTTTCATTGCTTTAATACGTGTATGTACGTATACTTCGTCCTTTCTTTTGGGTTTCAGCCATCCGGGCATTTCATTTCTCCGCCAAGACGGATGTCGGAAGGCGTGGAACACGAAGCGAAAGTAATAAAGCTTAACCGCATTTGATTTTGCGGATGAAGGATGATGATGCGAATCCGCCGGACGTAGCTTTTTTTTTTTTTTCATCACATGTCTTCGCAGAACGAGTTTTCCTTTTTTTTTTTTAAAAAAAAAAAGGAGTCCCCATTCCTTCCGTTCCCATTTTTTTCTAGGCAACACATATCCTGAACTTCTGGCAGCTTTAAAATTGGACACGTTGTCGAGAGAAACAGAAGGAGCAGACAAGACAATACGGACGACTTGCCTTTCTAGCAATCGTGTTATGCTAATGCATTGCAGTAAAAAGAAAGAACGAGCTGCGACCAGATGGATAAAAAAAGCAGCTATGCAGAAGCCATACGACGAATTGCCCTCTCTGGAAGCTCATGAGCTGCTTACTGCTACGGCGATATACCAAATACGTTCCAATTGGGAAGGAACAAATTACACACATAGCTTGGTGGGGCAGGGAGGGAGAGCCCCTTTTTGTTAATATTGGAAAGTACTTCGTGTTGTGGAAGGAAGGCGGTGAGTAGCTGCAGCTGATTCTGTGCGTATACTGAAATTGTAAACTGCCACTAAATTTTTTTTTCTCTTTCCCATGTAAATTCATTTTCGCTGATCTTTTGACTCTGCTTTTTCCCTTTTACTTCTTCCCACATCAGCACTAAACAAGTTTCTTCACATCCTTCAACGCAGCACCTTTTTGCACAGAGATGACTATTTCACAGTGAGTGTGGATATGTCGTACAAACAGCTGGCAAGGCGGCATTTGAGCCACGATCCCCCTGTTAAGCGCGTAGGCCTCGCGCGCTTTGCGTCGCCCGAAACTTGTCGGTGAGAAGGGAGAAATGTAATTTCACATTGCATCCTGCCAAGTTGGGCTTCGTCACGCCTTTTCCTCAGATGTCAGCGAGATGTTAGCGCCTCGTTTCCTCCTGTTCTGCCAGTTGGTTTAGGTCTGCTACAGCCAGTTACCGTGGTCTGTTTTTATTTTTTGTACAATGCCGCCCGGTTGACTTTCCCTGCATTCGCGTCTTGTTCTAGCCGATCTCTTACTCTCCCTGCTTGTCATTCCTTGTTTTTTTTTCATTTCTGTCTTTTCTCTATCGGCATATAAGCCACATGACATATCTGGCCAGCTGTCGCTTAGCATCAACAGTTGGTTGGTCTGAGACGGGCTGGCCGCTATTCTCCATCCAAGCTCCGAAGTCGCCTTTCTTTCCTCAAGATGGCAAATGTCTTGGATCCAGATCAGCTCCAGATCAACTCCATGAAACAGACGCAGGGCCTATTCATGATCAGAGCATGATTGTTAGTTCACGCTGCAAGAGCTGAGTCCATTCATGATCAGAGCATGATAGCTGGTTCATCCCTCAAAAGCTCGGCATGTTCATGACAAGAGCATGACAGTCAGGGTTCACTGCAAGAGCTGGTCCCATTTAGGCCATCGGATTTGTGGAAATGGTAGGTGTAGGGTATCTCTTTTGTCTTTTGTTTGCTTTTTTTTTTGTCTTGTTGCTATAGATCGACAAACCCTGCCAGCATACACCGTTTTCTCCTTTTGGAGAAAACGCGTGTTATCGGCACACGCACTGAAACCTATTTTATCCCCACAGTGCGCGTGTTTTCGCTTCTGGCACAGAAGAATAGAACCCGTTGCTGGGCGCCCGGCTTGGAGGGAACGTTTTGCATCTCTTTGAGAGGTCGGGAATCAGTTGAGGTCACACGCACGCTTCATAGCAAGCATGTTGTTAAAAATAATATTACTTTTATTTAAAAATAAAATAAAATGGATCACGAACGCAAAAGGCGGTGCACGGTTTTAACACATTGATGCATAGAAGGACGTCATTGTGCATTTGCAGCTTGGGAACAGTAGTATATTGTGTATAGTCCCTGATGCCTTTTGAGACCAAAAATATCACATGTCGTCTATGCGGGTTTCCGTCGGTAAGTTCTCCGTCCTCCAATAGGGTGCGTACGTATTACAAGAGACTTTCATACTTGTCCAGCCCTGTCTTACCGGGCTGTGTGGGCATCATGCTGGAACCTGAGCTCATGCCGGCGTTGTTCATACCCATGCCCATTGCCATATTCATGTTCCCGCCCATGCCCATGCCCATGTTCATGCCCATGCTCCCCGTGCCCATGCCCATGCCTGCTCCATAGCTGCTGTTTGTCGTAGCCGCCTGGCCCAGCCCCAGGCCAGCGCGGCTGTAGTTGGGCGCTGGTGCTGCTGGTGCTGCTGCTGGCGCCATGCCCATTGGTGCTACCCCTGGCGGCGGGGGGAGACTGAATGCCGAGGACGGCGACGTCGTGGTGGTCGCAAATGCACCTCTGGCGCCGCCTGCTAGGGCCCCTACGCCAGGCGGCGGGGGCAGGGAGAAGGATGACGAGGGCGCAGCACGCTGCTGCTGATGCTGATGCGAGGCCAGCTGACCCAGGCTGGCGGTGGACGAGGAGCCCCACGCACTGCTGGTGGTGGTGGTGGCGGCGGCTCTGCCCGCCGCCGCCGTCGTCCAATCGATTCCCCCACCGCCTGACCCTGGTGCTGGCGCTGCTGCCCAAGTCGGTGTGGAAGAAGACGAGGAGGCGGCTGGTGGCGACGCCAGGGACCACGACGAAGCGGCGGTGCTGCCCGATGCGGCGCCCATCGTGGTGGCGAGGCCGCCCGCGCCACCTCCTATTGGTCGCGCTGGCAAGGCTTGGGAAAACTGGGTCGTGGTTGGTGTCATGGCGGCGAAGCTCCCCAAATCCGGCGTCACGGTCCTGTACGACGACTGGGCTGCGGCGTGCTTGGCCCCCGCGCCCAATGGCGTCGCCGCCATTGCCGCCATGCCCCCCGCGGCCGCCGGCGTGGCACTCGGCGTGGACCACGAGAACGTCGCCGCAGGAGCGGCAGCGGCGGCTGCCGATCCTCTGGCGCCAGGCGATGCCACCGAGGACGACGTGCTCAGCCGCGGCGTGCTGCCGCTATTGAGCGAAGGCGACTTTGCCGCCGCCGCCGACGGCATTGCGTCCCAGCCGGCATCCATGATGCCCATGCCGCCGCTGCCGCTGCCGCTGCCGCCGCCGCCTCCACCGCTAGATTTGCCTTTTACAAGTCGCTCAAAGTCGTCTTCCGCGTCGCCGTTGGAGCCGATGTCGAAGGCGGAGCTGCCGCCGCCGCCGCCGCCGCCAAAGGACGAAAACTCGTCCATCAGCGCCGACGTTCCGTTTGCGGCGGCGGCGTCGACGCCCGAGAGCTCCTGCAGCTTCTTGACCTGCTCCTCCTCGACGCGGGCCGACAGCGTCTTGACCAGCCGCATAAACGCCTGAAACTGCTTCAGGTTCAGCAGCGGGCCCAGGCTCATGGTCCACAGGACCGGCAGCAGCTCCAAGGCGACAAAGTCGGCGTCGACCACGTTGCCCACGACGCGCAGCACGTTGAGCGCCTCCATCATGACGGCCGGCTCCTTGGTCTTGATGGCCTTGATGAGCGGCACGATCTTCTCCTGCATCGTGTACTTGTCCAGCGCCGTCGACGCGGTGCCCTTCTTCTGCTCCGAGCTCAGCCCGTCGAGGCCGTCGTCGTTGCTGCCGTCGGCCGACCCGCCGCACAGAATGACAAACGCCTGCAGGCCGCGGATCTTGATGGCCAGGCTGTTGGTCTTGCTGAAGATGGTGGCCACGACGGGAAACAGCTCGTGCTTGATCGTGCTGAAATCGAGCACGGGCAGCATTGCTGGCACGCTCCGCAGAGCCGCGTCCACGACGGAGGGCGTGGACGACTCCAGTGCGGCTGCTACAATCGGCAAGACGTCTGTGGAGGACGAGGTTAGTTCTGCTGCTGCTGCTGCTATGCGCAAGCTGGCACGGG